>CM069904.1:137132428-137493831 GCA_036172215.1 Camellia granthamiana | reverse complement strand
AATTTTTTAATTAAAAAAAAGTCAAAATAGCATGCTCCAAACCAACATTAATGCCTACAAAAGTTGACTATTCTAATTAGTTGTTTGACTTTTTAATTATTTTACACTTCGTGTACGAATAAATTATTTTAATAATTTTTTGACTGTTTACAAAAAGATATATAGAAAAGTAAAGAAAGTGATGTAATAACTTATAGTGACTTTTTAACTAAAATGTATAATTGACAAAATCTAACTAAAAAAATTGTATTTAAAAAAGTTAATTAATCTTTTAAATTGATTTAATAATTATAAAAAATAAAATAATTATAAATTTAATATAATATTTTATCTTATTTATTATTTTAACTTATTTTATCTTCTAATAAACTATTTTAACCCAACCCTCCTAAGGGCATCTCAAACGGTGCATTACTTTTTTTATTAAATTTAAGTAAAAATTCTCTTTGATATCGCTTGCTTCAACGAAAGAATTTGATTTTTTATCAAACCATCAGTTGACCGGTCAGTGCAAAATAATCACAATTTGAAACCAGAGGTCAGCGAAAAAGAGGAGGACAAATAAGCCATGGTTACAATGACTTGATCCAGAAAAAGTAAAAACAAAAAACCAAAAAGGCAAATGAGAGAAAGAGAGAGGGTGACTTGATTTTAAGTCTGACAAAGGGCTTATTCACCAAGAACTTCTTTGCCTCTTCCAACAACTTTCCTGTTAGATAAACATGAACTCTTAGCATTAACTTGCTTTCCTGTTATATCTGCTTCACGAATTATAACCCCGCATATACGAACCAAAACACTTTCACTTCTATCGGAGAGCTTAGAGAGAGAAGTGAGGATTCTTTGCTTCAGCTTAACCTGAAGAGACAGGTGATCTTGAAGGTTGGTTCTGGGTGTTTGAAGATCTTAAAGACTTAGGTGCTTGTGAACTCATTGTTGTTTGATTTTTTTGTTGATGAAGAATCAGAAATGGGGGGGTGGGGAAGGGGGTTTTGTGAAGATTGAATTTGGGAATATGAGTTCATTGTTGATGAAGATTGATCTTGAAGATTTGAGTGCTTGTGAACTCATTGTTGATGAAGAAACCAGAGACAAATTCAATTTGAATTTGTTCAACTATCGTGTTGCCGAAACCTCTTTCGAAGTCAATTTCGTATTCACCTGGAAAATGGTTTGAACAACCAAATATACAAAATGAATCACCACCTGACAAAAAACGTGTTTCTACTCAGACACATCTCAATCAGTGTCCGGAGCCCATTTCAATTTAGGCTCAAAGTTAGCCAAAAATTATGATTGCACAAACCATTTTTCCAACACTCTGAATTACCTATTTTTGTGAAAATTGCTCAAGGAAGAGGATGACAGGGGGACATTCGGCCGGTCGTCCGGTGGATTCCACCTCAACGGTCATGTAAAGTAAAATGGTAAAAGGTGACCTAAATCCTCAGTTTGGTAAAATATTTTTTAAATTCTCAATTTAATACAAATTTGATGAAATCATTAGAATACCAAAAAAAAAAAAAAAAAAGATTTTTCCACCAAATTTAAATTTAGTGGTAGATTTAGTAAGCGTCAGAGATGACTAAGGGGTTGTTTGGGATGACCTAAATAAGTACACTTTTTGTCTTTTTACGAAAAGATGTACAGAAAAATAGAGATGATGTGATAGAAAAAAGATAAAAAGATAAAAAGTATGTACTTATTTAGGATAGCCAAACTTGACCTAAGGAAAATGTTGCTGAGTTGTCATTTTTACAGTCACTAGTTCAATCCCAAATTCCAACATTTATTGGTCGGTTAAGCTACGAGTTTCAAGAACTCTAAGGCCAAGTTTAGCTACTCAAAATAAGTACACACTTTTTATCTTTTTATTTTTTTTTCATCATATCACCTCTCTACTTTTTTGCACATCTTTTCGTAAAAGGACAAAAAGTACACTTATTTAGGCCATCCCAAACAACCCCTAAAATTAATAAATTTTCTCGGGAAAACTAGTTCGTTAAACTTTCCCGCGTATTATCCGGGAATTTCTCGAAGTGAAAAGCTCTGGAGGGAAACTGGAAACTCTGTTCCTTACCTAGGCCTAGGGCAGAGAAGTCAGAAGAGAGGGAAGGAAAGAAGATGGAGTCATGGATCCCACTCTTGGACATTTTCTTGAACTCCCCATGTCCTGAAACAGAGGCCTCTCGATGGTTACATCACTCTTTCGACGCCTCATCCACCCCCACCATTACCACAAACTCTTTCCTTTCGTTGCTCTCAAAACCCTCCGACGCCATTGTCATCGATTCTTCTTCTCCTTCACAACCCTCAACTCCTCATTCCAAGAGGTAAAAAACCCACATATATAAATACATTGTATGTATATGTATCAATTGTTTTCATTGTTAAGTTGGTTAAACTTTTCTGGGTTGAACAGGGTTATGTGGATTCAGACGCTTCCCAACGCAGTGCAGTCTCGAATTCTATCGTTTCTTGCTTTGGAGCATAGTCGATTTTGCGCTCGAGACTTGACTAAACTTGCCCGAAACATGTTGAGTGGGGCTGATGAGCTTGATTTTTGGGTCAAGAAAGCTGCACATCAGGTGCTCGACACAATGTCTGAATCAAATTATGAATGGGTTTCTTGTTTGAATTTGGATTCTGAAGAAGAAAGAGTGGAAAACGAGTTTGAATCGTTACCAAATTGGCTTAAGGATGAGGCAATAAACGCCAATGATTTGCTTCTTCCTTGGCTTCCCATTACGCGAGATGAATTGAATTCAAAAATGGCCCTTGATACATATGTAGATGACGAGGATTCATTGATTGAAGTCGAAGAGGATGAAAAGGAAAATCTGAATGAAGCTACGAGGGAAGTGAACATTGTTAATGGTCCTATAGATCCTGAAATTGAAGCAATGGCTATTTCTTTGAAAGCACAGGTACTGACTTTTGAGTCTACTTCTAGAAGCGTGAGCTTGGCGAATGAAATTCGCCAACTTTGCTTGGAAAGAGGGGGAGATTCTTTGACGGTATTGGGTTTAATCGAACCTTGGAAATCGGATGATGAGACTGCTTCAATTCTGGTTTCTAATCTTTCCGATGGAAGTGAAGAAGAACTTGGTTGGCCGAGTCATGTTCTCTGCTCTATTGTTCTTCCCAAGTTGTTACTACTAGAAGAGCCAGCTTCTCGTGTTCTAGTGACTGCAACGATAGAGTACTGCAAGGTTCATCAGAGGGCTGCTGTGTACGCATTGTTGTTTCCACTTATCCTCCGAACAGAGGGTATTAACAAAGCTATTTGTGATTTGATTACAAAGATCGTTAAAGAATGCTTGCACCGAGCTCATGTTTCATCATTCTGCCATAAGCTGCTTTGTGGAGAAGTTGATGTGAGAAAGTTTGTGTGCCTGCCATGCCACCAATATATGATATCACATGAGTTGGTATGGACAGAATCGGTGTTTAACTTGTTCCAAAATATGTTGAATCATAATATTCATTTGACTCAAGATTCAGTAGACCAACTTGTTAATCGGCTTCTGGATTCAGCTGAGAGGTTTTCCAAATCTCTTAAGTTTGGAAATTTTTTATTATGTTTAGTGAACAAGTGTGCTCCATTTCTAAAGTCTCACAAGCTTTCATTGACTGAAGCAGTTGAACATACTGATTCTCTTGTGACCAAATCTGTATTATCAAAATTGGCTACATTGTGATATTCTAGACATGTATTTTTGGAAGACTTCTTTTGCTGAGCTTTTCAAAAACATAGATGAAAAACTGTCAGGTGTCACTTCAAGGCTAATTTCATTTTTATGTAGCTAGGACCATATATGCTAATTTTTTTCTTTTTTCTTTTTTGTCACAGAAAAACTACATATCAGGAACCACATGCGATCATAACCAACCCACATTGAATTGTAACTCAACTTTTGAGAAAATGTAATATACTCAAAGTAAATGTAAAGCAGGTAATATGAAGCATCATAAATAATGGCGTTTTCGTCAACCAACCTCTTGAAGAGCAAGGATCCCCTGTCTCCAAATATTCATGTCCCCTGTCCCAAATCCCTCATAACCATTGGATCATATGAGAATCCCAATATTTGAAAATCTTAAGACATATCCAATGATTGTGAGTGATTTGGGTCAGGGAGACAGAAATATTTGGGGACAGGGGATCCTTTCACCCTTTTGAGATCCCTTGATATATGAAGTTAGATGCAAACAGTTTGCTCCACTTTAGGTCAGCTCAGAGAAGTCCAATGATATCCACCATTCATAAGTAATGATTCAGATTTTGTTTAGCACCTTTTGTTACATGCAAGGAACCTTTAGGTGTTTTTATCTTCAAAAATAATTTAAGATTTTCCAAATATCCAAACATAGGGAATAAGAAAACAAAATGAGGTGTTGGTTTGCATAAGAAAATCTGTTATTTTGCATAAGCAGGGGAGTGGTGAATTATCAATTTGTGGTCTATTCCTGGCAAAACTCTATGCTAAAAGGAAAAGAAAATCCGCATGACACCATATTCTTCATATATTAGATGGCTATATTGATAGCATTAGCCATCATGGCAGCTGTTGCTAATTGATCATAGTTATTGCTCCTTATCCTAGAATTGTTGCGATTGATTCATACAAAAGAGTTCTATTTACTTTCTTTGAATGGTTTTCTTTGTTCTTGGAAAGTAATTACAGAGCGAAGGCTTGTAAGATGATGACTCAACAAATCATAGAGTTGTATATCAGTGATGTCCAAACAATATATTATAAATTCAAGGAAGCAACATTATATTAGTTTCTCCCGGAAATTAGAACACAAGGCTAAACAGAGCTTGCATAGATACTGAGTAAGCAAAAACACAAAACATAAAGTAATTATTCTTCTAGACAAGAAGACTCTGATGGACATTTGACATTTTCTTCATGGTTTCAAATCTGGGACCCTTGTCTGCAAACTTAGTTGTTGCATAAAGGTTCAGATAATCTTGAAAACGGAAGTGATTGGGATACGAGAGTTTGGGAGCCGGAGAAATGATAGCATCTCCTGCAGGATTGTAGAAAGTGGCAATGGATATTCTGCTTCCGTTCTTGTCAGCCATTACACGGTGCAAGGTACTCTTATACCTTCCATTAGTTAGCACTTCCACTTGGTCTCCTGTGTTGACGAAAATTGTGTTGTTCTTTGAAGGTGGAATCTCTACCCATTTACCGTCTTTGAAGAATTCAAGACCCGGGACTTGGTCATCTTGGAGCAAGAGAATGATTCCACCAGCATCTGTATGCTCACGAAGTCCTCTAACAAGTTCAGGTCGAGGACATTGAGGGTATTTTGCAACTTTGGTTCCCACAGAAGGACCTTCACTTCCTGAAAATGCTTCCTTTATGTAATCATTCTCTAACCCAAGATTCTCACTCATGAGCTCAGATAGTTTTTCTGCTAGCTTGATCAGTTGATCAATGTATGCATCCATAGTTTTGCTGCATGTATGTTTCTTTCATTTGTTAGGTTAGGAGACATATACAAGTGCATAAAATTTAGCATGTTATGCTAATAGGTTGTTTGGTATTGACTTTTTTTGTTTTTTTTAGAAGCTAAAAAAGCTAATGTGTATGAGAAGTTAAAAAAGTTACTTTTTTGTGAGTGGAAAAGTTGAGTTGCTTTTTGACTTTAGCCAAAAAGCAGCTTTTTTAGCTGCATCCCAAACAAGCTCTTAAATGATTAATGAAATCAAGTACTGGTCTTAGATTGTCTAGTCAATAAGTAGCTTATATGGTATTGTTGATGTGTTTTTGCATTGCTGATGCTAATTCATCCTGGTTTGTAGTCTCTGATGCATTATGTTTCACGCAAGAAGTTTGAAGGTGAAATTTGATAACAACTCACCAAAGATCATCTGAGAGGTTTGTAAACTTATCGATGTTTGACTTTGGACGATGACAGATGAAAAAGGCACTTTCCCAGTCTATGTCAGAGGTAATGCTTTTGTTCTCCAAGCCTTGGGCCATCTCTGACTCATAGAAGCTTTCCTTCATGTTCTCCTCATAATGCTGATTCACTAAGTGCTTAACTTTTCCCATCAACTCTTCGTCAATTCCATGGTTCTCAATCTACAGACGTAAAGCATGTCAAAATTTGGATAAAGTTTAGATTGTAGGCTCAGATGACATCATTAGGGCCTGTTTGGTTGTCTTCATTTTTGTTGTTTTGTTTAATTTTCAATGTGTTTGGAAACAGAAGCAATGAAAAGTACAAAAACACCCATCATTTTCATATCATTGTCTTTTTTGTGTGAAAACAATTTCCAAATAGTCAATTCTTAAGTGTGTAAGTGCATATCAGATATACTTATATAAGTTCTCACAAATATACGTAAGTTATTTCACAAAATCACGTAAGTTTTTACAAATATACGTAAGTTGTGAATTCTCAAATTTTTATGAGCTAACTTACTTATGTTTGTGTAAACTTACGCAATTTTGTGAGATAATTTACGTATGTTTGTGAGAATTTATGCAAGTGCATATGGTATGCACCTTGCACACTCAAACATTTTCCAAATGTTTGGAAGCAACTTTTTGGGTTTCTTAAAAGGGTAAATTATATTGACTTTCCTTGAGATTTGGAAAAAAATACAATAAATTCTATAGTACATAATTACGTCAGTCTCCCTTTTAGTAAAGGCTAAGGGGACCAAAAGTAGTGCAATGGTTTGAAAATAAGGTAAAATTTACATTTAATGTAAAAGAGGTGACAACATTATTAATCTATCGATATGACTAACAATTTGGGTGGATATGAATTTCAAATCAAAGAATTTGAGATTAAATATATAGAAAAATAATGAAAGAAAGTAAGTTATGATAGAAGACATATACGTCAGCACTAGTAGGATCCTCTGTAGCTAGCAAGTGAATTTTTAGCATGATTTCTAATAACTATTTTTATATAGTTATTTTACATCCACCATGACAAAGTTACTTGACTCAATTTTAAAATTCATAAGTAAATTATCATATCTAAATTTGAGTTGGTGTCCTTAAATAATTAAGGTCAAATCTCTTGATTTGAATTCATATCCGTCCAAATGGACCCCAAATGTTAGGTAAATTAAAATCTTCGAGAGCTTAATATAATTATGTCAAATTTATAAAACATATTATTTGTTTGTTCGTTTTTCTCTTTTTGTCAAACCTCAATGAAGTTAAGTATGATTTTCCCTTCTTAAAAGGTGGGTTGTTTTCATAAAACAATTTTCCAAAAATAATTTTTGAAAATAACTCTCCATACAAAGTAATGGCTTTCAGAAAATGAAAATAAAAAACGAAAACACAACCAAAACCAGGTAAAAGTTTATGCTCATTACCTGAAAGAAGCCCCAGTTTGCACAAGCCTGGTGGAGAAGGGCCATGGTTTCACTTCTCTTCTCACCATCAAGCTTATTAAAGTCAATCACAGGGATCTCCATATCTCCTCCTCTCCTTCTTTCCTCTCCTAATGAAGAAGCTTTGGAAATATGAATGAAGAAGCTTTGTAAGTAATTGGGGTTTATATAGGCGAAGACATGGGGGGTAGATAGATAGAGACTTTATATTATTACTATACTTGGAGGCAGTTAATTTGAAGAAATGGTAGTTGCAGGTTGACCATAGCTATATTGACAGTAGAATTGTTTTTGGGTGCCTTGGAAAGTGGAAGCAAAAGTATTTGGGTCCAAATTCAATTCACACCACCATGTGATACGGAGCCTTCTCCTATACATTAAGTTTTGTTTCTTTTATTTTTCTAATCATGCCTCTTTCCGTTGATTTCCATCATGTGATCTCTCTCTGTGCATGTATGATGTTGTGTACACTTACATATATGCATTTAAAATGTTTTATGGGAGTTGAAATTGACAGTTATTAATTGAATCGGTTGTTACAAAATGACACGTGCTTGAATTGTTAATTGCAAAAGAATAATTTAAAAATAAAAATTATGGAACACGAAAATGTTAACACTAGCTATTTTTTTTTGCATTATATGATAGAATATATATATATATATAGGCGTATAGTAGTTGTGCACGCGATGCATTTGCAAAAATAGATGACGATTACAACTATCTGGAATGTGAACTTGTTTTGGGAGAAATTTTGAAAAATTATAAAGCGTGACATAACTTGTATTTATACCAAAATGGGCGTGCACATTATATCATACTAGAAATGTGGGCATTCACTATTTGTGTGAAATAAATATTCTAGTTATTTGAAGTAAATTAAGGTATTGTCATGTGTTAAAATAGCATATCACCTTATTTGGATTACATCATTTTTATTTAGGTCATATCACCTCTCTATTATGTCACTTCAACTTTAACCAACATTTTATATTTTTCCGTAAAAAGTCAAAAAAATAACACTTCACCAACAACTCTTAAATTTGAGAGAATTGAACAGCTATCATGTTTTGGGTTATTTTGAAAAAAAGTTAAAAGCATGACAAACCTACACTAATTTAGGTATAGACTATACATAATATTAAAAAGTATGCACATTCGATGAGTATGTTATGAAAATCAACAATTTATATCAGAAAAAAAATTAAAAAGTATTAAAATTTAGAATTTGAAATCAAAATTTAAAAGTTATTATATATAGGTAATTGGATAAGAATAATTTGGAAATGAGAAAAAGTGACAATTCACATATGTATACCATACATTATATATGCATCAACTAGGCTTTACTTTTATGCATTCTTTTATGTGGGAAACTTTAATTGGTTGTTTCTTGATTTTCAATTCATTGGCTTTAATAAAACTAGGGGCGGTGTGCCATTATTGGGGGTGGTTGTGTTCAAAGTTGGAAAGAAACCACATTACCCTTCCAGTGGGCGGTGTTTTTTTTTTTTGGACTGCAAGTTATTTTTATTTTCAATTGGAATGAGATTATTTACAAATATGTTAGAAAATTGAGTTTGCATCCTAGCTCAATCATTATGCATTTGATGCGATGCTCATCGTATTAAGGGTTCGACTCTCTTGACGCTTCCTTTTCCCTCGATATATTGATGAGGGTTGATTTTTTATTTTTTTGATTATTTTAATTTGGGATTAAAAAGTTTCGTTTGAAATAAATTTTTTAATTTTTGAGAGAAAAAAAATAGAATAATTATAATTTAGATTGATATTTTATCTTAATAATTTTTTAATCTATTTTATTTTTTATAACTGTTTTAATTGCATAGTCTTAGACGAGTGCATTATGTTTTTACTTAGCTCAAACAAAAAAGAGTTGAATTATATATATATATATATTAAAATTTAATTTACAAATATGAAAAGAATTATAACAAAGTGGATATTTAAACGAGTCAAAAAGTCCAACAACAGAGTTGAAATGAAGACTTCAATCGAGTTGATAATAGCGTCAATCGTTATGTTTTTGGGTGGTGGCATGTAACAGTAGAAGCATAACCATTGATTGATTAATTTGAAATTGTTTGAATTCGAGCAGCTTGTTTTGATATTTCAGGTAGCGGGTTGGGGGGAATTTTAGAAGATAGGTACCCATTTTCATATATATTTTAAAGAGGAAATTATCAGAAAGTTCTATGTACCAAACTGTTAATCTCTATGGTCCCACATTGATTTTTTTGGATTGATAAGTCCTGTTTTGCACATTTTGTAGACAGCTTGGTCTTGTTTGAAAGTGTGATTTTATTTAAACTATTACCTTACCACTTTATACTCTTTATATGAGTTTTTTTCTTCTAATTTTATCCATGTGTAAAATTAGCTTTAAAGACATATTAAACTTAAATAGATTTTGTTATCTCCTTATATCTCTCGATCTTCAATCCCTACTCCTCTTTTTCTTTTCTTAATTTTTCTTTTCTCTTACACATCTCTTTTTAAAAAGTGAGAATCATAGTATTTTGATTATTAAAGAAAGTAATGGATGGAAAAACGGTGGTGAAAAACCATCAAAAAAGTGAAATGGTGAGTTTTTTTTATTTATTAGTAGATTTTTGTTTTGTTTTTCTAGATTGGTGTTCAACTTTCGTTCGGTGGTTCGAAATTGAACAAAATAAAATAATCCGACATTATATTGCCGAAAAAAAAATATAAGTCTAATAACCAACAACCGAATAAAAGATACATTTTTGATAACCCCAAACCGAATTTTTTTAATTTGTTCGGTTTTTCATTACCATGTATTTTCAATTTCATTTTTTTTATATTTTTATTCTTTTGCCTGAAAAGATTATACTTATACTCATTGCAACAGCGCATATACTACAATGTTAGTAGACTCTAGTTATGAATTCATTATAGACGAGGTTTGTTAATTTTTTTTTATAAATACGATTTTTTCTTATTTTTAATTTGTATTGAGTTTTATTAATAATTTGACGTATAAATGTATTTATTATCTTTAGATTTTTCGTAGTCGTGAAGTATTAATTAAATGGGCTTCTGATGTTAGGAAGAAGAATGGATTTGTCATTGTTATAAAGACATTAGATGCGGGAGGCAATGACAGAAAACCAAGACTTATACTTGCTTGTAAAAGAAGTGGTTACTATAGAGACAACAGGAAGATCAAGGGTGAATGATTGAGGTTGATATGTGTTAGTAATTGACCCTTCCTAACCAAGATCGATGAGACACGAAATAACAAACAAAGAAGAAAAATGAATCAAATAAATCACACACGCAAGAACACAAGGATTTATGTGGTTCACCCTAGAATAGGGCTATGTTCACGGCTGCTGCAGTTTTTCACTATGATCAGAAAAATACAGCTCTCTCTTAACTTAAAAGAGACGCCTCCTCATCTATTTATAAGTATAGAATTAGGGTTATATGGAAGCACATGGGAATTACGAAAGTACCCAAACCCCTCATTGGACCCAATGTTTGAGTGAACAGTAAGGTTGAGTGAACAGTACTTGTCAGGGTCCATCGTCCCAACAATCTTCCACTTGGAACCTAATAACACAAGCTCTCCATCATCTTCATCACATAGAGGAACGCCGCAACAACTCGATCTTCCTTCATCAATCTTGAAGGCCAATTGAAGTTGCACACAACTTCAGTTTGTCAATGGTGACTGTCTTGGTCAACATGTATGCTAGATTCTTACTGCCTTGGATCTTCTCAAGAGACAAGACTCCATCATCTATAAGTGAACGAATGAAATGGTATCACAGCTGAATGTGTTTCGTCCTAGAATGAAAAGCCGGATTCTTTGCAAGATGAATAGCACTTTGACCGTTACAATGCAAAATACTCATCTCTTGCGTCTTACCCAACTCTGCTAGGAAATTCTGTAACCAAGTTATCTTCTTCCCAACTTCAGTAATAGCAACATACTCAGCCTCTGTTGTAGAAAGAGCCACAATCTTCTGTAACTGTGAAATCCAACTCACTGCTGTACCACCCAATGTATAAACATAACCAGTAGTACTCTTTTTGTTATCCATATCACCAGCCAAGTTTGCATCAACATAACCATGTAACCCGATGTCGGTTCGTCCGAAACAAAGTGCCATGCCTATAGTACCACTCAAGTATTTAAGGATCTATTTCACTGCCTCCCAATGTTGTTTGCATGGATTGCTCATGTACCTACTAACCACTCCTACTGCATATGCAATGTCTAGTCTAGTACAAACCATAGCATACATTATGCTACAGATAGCTGAAGCATATGGAACATGTTCCATATAAGCATGCTATTCTTTGGTTTTCAGAAACTGCTCTTTGGTAAGTCTGAAGTGGCTAGCCAATGGAATGCTCACTGGTTTTGCACCATCCATGCTAAACCTCTTGAGAACTTTCTTGACATACTCAGCTTGTGACAACTTCAAAGTACCATTTGCCTTGTCCCTGTAAATCCTCATACCAAGGATTCTGTTTGCAACTCCAAGATCCTTTATCTCAAATTGATTGGACAAAAGTTTCTTTAATCTTTTTATCTCTTCAATGCTAGATCCTGTGATAAGTATATCATCATCAACATATACGAGCAAAATAATATAATTTTTGTCAAACCTCTAGAAATAACAACAATGATCTGCTTGACATATTGTAAAACTACTGCTACACATAAACCCATCAAACTTCTTGTACCACTGCCTTAGGACCTGTTTCAAACCATACAAGCTTTTTCGAAGTTTGCATACAAACTCCTTTTTGCCACGTGCCAAGAAACCTTGTGGTTGCTTCACATAAATTTCCTCTTCCAAATCACCATGGAAAAAATTCGTTTTTACATCCATTTGCTCAAGATACAAATCTTCAACAGCCACAATTCCCAGCACCAATCTGATAGTGGTCAACTTCACAACTCGAGAGAAAATTTCAGTGTAATCAACCCCTTCATTTTGTTGAAATCCCTTTGCAACCAATCTGGCCTTGTAGCGTTTACTCCCATCATGTTCCTGTTTGACCCTGTAAACCCACTTGTTGTGCAAAACTTTCTTACCCACTGGTAAGTTAGTCAACTCCCATGTTTGGTTTGCCATGAGTAATTCCATTTCATCCTGCATAGCTGACTCCCACTTGATTGAATCATCAACCTGATGGAGACAACAACAAATAATGTAAAGATGGAGACCAACGCTATGTAGGTTTAGACTCTCTTTCTGATCGTCTCAACTTAGGAATAGGAGTACGTGGCTCAGTTTGTGGAATAAGTTTTTCAGGATTATTCGGAATCCTATTATTCAAATCACTCTCACTAATTTTCTTTAACTCAACATGCTCATAACAAGTAACAGATTCAGATTCAGATTCACATATAAACTTATCCCTATCTTTATACATTACTTTCTCATTAAATATGACATCTCTACTTCTGATTATTTTCTAATTTTTATCATCCCAAAATCGATAACCAAATTGATCGATACCATACCCAATAAAAGTACATGTAACAGATTTTGGATCAAGTTTACTTCTATCAACAGAATCTATATGTACATATGAAACACGGCCAAATACCTTCAAAAAAGAAAGATTTACCTCTTTACTGTTCCAAACTTCTTCTGGTAACTCTCCATCCAATGGAACAGATGGGCCACAATTAATCAGATATGCTACAGTGTTAACTACATTTGCCCAAAACATCTTTGGTAATCCAACTTGTATCCTCATACTTCTAGCATGTTTATTTAGAGTTCTATTCATACATTCTGCAACATCATTCTGTTGAAGTGTCTTTCGAATCTCCATTCTAATTCCACTTTCTGCATAATATTTCTTGAAGTCATTGTCCTTATATTCCCCTCCATTATTTGATCTCAAGCACTTAATTTTCAAACCTGTTTCAGTCTTCACCAAGGCTTTCCACTTCTTAAAAGTAGTATAAACTTCAGTTTTATGTTTCAGAAAATAAACCCATACCTTTCTCGTTGAGTCGTTAATAAAGGTAACATAGTATGATGATTCTCCAAAAGATGAAACTGGTGCAGGTCCCCACACATCTTTATGAACCAACTCCAATTTTTCTAACTTTGGTTTCCTGCTATCCTTTGAAAAACTGACCCTCTTTTGTTTGCCGAAGATGCAATCCTCACAAAAGTCAATGTCCACTGATTTCAAATCTAACAGTTTTCCCTTAGAAGCAAGTACCTTTATCCCTTTTTGACTCATATGCCCAAGCCTTTAGTGCCACAGATTTAACTCTTCCTTCTCACCAACAACTGCTACTGTATCCCTATTGTTCGTAGTTGTGTAAAGGGTGCCTTCTTTTTTACCACGAGCAACAATTATGGCTCTTTTGGTGATTTTCTACAAACCACCCATGAAGGTTACAACATAACCTTCATCATCAAGTTGTCCAATAGAAATCAAGTTTCTTTTTAAACCAGGCATATGTCTGACATTCTGTATCTTCCAAACAGATCTGTTTGGCAACCTAGTTGTTACATCCTTTTTACCCACAATCTTCAAAGGTTCATTATTAGCCAGATAAACCTTCCCGAAATCACCACCAATGGAATTGTCCATGATTTCCCTCTGTGAAGTAGAATGGAATAATGCCTCAGAATCTAAAATCCAAGATTCAAGAGGGCTGTCAATACTCAAGATCAAAGTATCATAAATCTCCTCTGTTGTAGCATTAGTAGACTTCTGATTTTGATCACCTTTGTTCTTATTCAATGTCGGGAAATCTCCATTTAGATGTCCTTTCTTTCCACAGTTCCAGCAACTCCGTCCTTCTCCAGTTCTTGACTTACTTTTGTGTTTGGATTTTGATCTGTCATGGTTTGAGTTTTTTTCCTACTGATCTTCTTCTAGCTAATGTATTCAGGGCAGAACCTAATGTTTCCCCTAATTTCCTCCTGCGAATTTCATCATTCAGAATTAAATCTCGAATATCATTGTAATTTAAGTTTTTTTTTCCTGAAGAGCCGTTACAGTACCATTCCAACTTTATAGCAAACTAGATAGAAGAATCAAAACCCTAACCTCATCATCAAATTCGATAGATACAGAACTTAATTGTGTTACCACAATATTGAATTCGTTCAGATACTCATCCACTGAAGCACCTTCTATCATCCTCAGATTAAACAATCTACGCATCAAATAAACTTTATTTGAGGCAGAGCATTTTTCGTACATGTTTAAGAGTGCTTCCATGAAACCCGCTGTAGTCTTCTCCTTCGCTATGTTAAACGCAACGTTACGAGACAATGTTAGCCGAATAACACCTAGTGCTTAGTGATCAAGAAGAGTCCATTCATTATCCTTTATCTTTTCTGGTTTCGTCCTTCAAAGGGGCTCATACAGTTTTTTCTAATACAGATAGTGTCAAGACCCAAACCCTCCCCTATAGGTTTAGCGTCGTAACCGGCCAGTAATCTTTGGATTACCAAAGGCCTCCTAATAGAATGACATATAATAAAGGGCTGCACAAGCAAATATAGAAAATATACATTGTCCATAGAGCTGTGTTAACATATATGAGACAGAAATCTTCAAAACAAACTTTTATATATATATGTGACGTCATAAATACATTAGTCTTACGTCACCTATTTACACAAATAAAGTCAAAAGGGAACTTAGCCCAATGTACAGATAAGCAAAACAAAACAAAAACATCTGTATCAAGGTTATAAAACTAGACATCTCAAAAGGGAACCTCCCTAGAAGGCACAGTGGTTGGCTGATCAAAAACTCCAGGCAGCAGCTTAGGCCTAGTCACGCGCCTGCTCACCTACATATATAATATAAATAGTGAGCGGAAGCCCAGTGAATAATAACAGAGTAAAGGGTTTAAATGAATGATGTCCATAATAGAATAAAAAATCAGAGTTCATATCAGAAATAGATTTATATCTTGTTCAAACTACATACAGAAATTAGAGTTCATGCTTTATCATACATGGTACATCCAATAGCGTTATCATGTTTGTCAGTTCTCTAAGGAACCTCGGTATCAGGAACTTGTAATAAACTTGAGCCAGGGTATTATTACCCCCGGGCAAGGGCCCTGAGACCACAGTATTGTTACCCCGGGCAAGGGCCTTATGCTTGTAGACCACGGTATTATTACCCCCATGCAAGGGCCTTGTGCTAAGGATGCCACGAATACTTGTCAAAAGTTGGACATTCATTCATTGATATAGAACATAGCATTTCAGAAAGCAGATCATTTCTTATCGTATCATATAGGAAAATACTTAAACGTGAACATAACTTTACAAAGTTATTACTCACAGATGGCTTCACTTGCAGAACAGACAAATCAGATAACTTGTGGCGCATGACCTACACATACATAGCAGAAACACATTATGAAACACACACTCGGTTGGTACTTAACTTCTTTCGTTTCATTCTCAGTATGTTTGTAGGTCTTAACCTCTTATTGAGTCTTAATCATGGCCTAGGAATGCCTAGGATGCAATGTGGATTCCAAACTGCACTTTGGAACTCTTAACAAAATTTGCTGAAAACAGGGGTCCCGCTCGAACGCAACTTCCTTCGCTCGAGCAGACATGCAAACATGTGAAGGGCCGCTTGAGCACAACTTTCCTCACTCGAGTGGTCTGTAAACTCTGAAAAAGTACTGGTTATGTGAAATTTCCGCTCGACAACTGCTCGAGCGTGTGATTGATATTTTCACTCGAGCATAACTCTTGTCGCTCGAGCGGTCTGCAAAACATACAAACTTCTGGGAGCTTGCATTTTACGCTCGAGCAAACTTCTGGTCGCTCGAGCGGAAGTGTAAGATCACAAAGTGGTCACTCGAGCGCAAGTTCTGTCGCTCAAGCGAAAGTGCAGAATTTGAAATTTCCAGACTGCACTCCCAAGCTCCAAACTCGAATCACACACTTTAAAACTCATCTGTTTGGGCCAAAACTCCAGAAAACATTTAGAAACTTGTAAAGTACCATGGTTTGAAGATCATTTCACTAAATCAAGGCACTAAAGCATGCCAATTGATCAAAACTCCAACTTGAAATTTATGAATATGCCATGAACATGACATGCATGAATTACTTTGAACTTAGGCTTTCCAAAACATGATCAATAAAGGTCAAATGGAAAGAAATGTGATGAACTCTCAAAACCAAGTCAAGATAGACACATGCATGTGAAAATCTTTAGAAATTTACTCAAAATGCCATGATATATGCATGCATGCATGATATGGTTCAATTCTCTTCATTTCTAACTCAATTCTTGTATCATCCAACTTAATTCTCTAGAGTTCATGACCTACACATCATAATTGTACAATCTAAAGGTTGAATTCTTACTTAGGCTTGTCAATGAGAGAGCTAGAAGCTTGATCCTTGTATCTTTAAGTCCAATTCCTTCAATTCCTAGCAAATTCTTTGGTTGAGCTCAATCTCTCCTTTCTCTCCCTCTCTCACGTTTGTTTGTGTGTGCTAGCTCAAAGATGTGTTGAAATGAAGGAAAAGAATGAGTGGAGGCATAATAGGTGCCTTATATAGGCTTGGATTAAAGAATTCATTAATTAGGCTTAATTGAGCATTAATTATTCTAATTAAATCATTCTGAATCAAATTCTAATTAAACCTACCATAATGCTCTAAAAATCCTAAATAACACATAAATCAAGTCAATTTAGTAATCAGATGCCGATAAGGCCTTCAATTCGCAGAACGAAACGGAGATACAAACAGGTATTCCTACGATAAACAAATATAATTACAATTAAGGCGACACACATGCAATTAATTCAAAATTTCACCTTAATTACTAAATAGGCTTATTTAATCATGAATTAACGTTAATCAAAGGTCGAGGTTGTTACAGTCTTCCCCACTTAAAGAGCTTGGGCCTCCAAACTCGAGTTACCTTTATTTTGGAAGAACGTTGGGTTCAACGGAAACAAATCTGGATATCTCTTCATCATATCTTCTTTCGTTTCCCATGCAGTATAAGTTCCCTCATGATTCTGCCAATCAACTTTCACCAATGGAATTTCCTTGTTTCTCAGTCTTTTGATTCTTCGGTTAACGATTTGAATTGGCCGTTTTTCGTACGTATAATCATCCTTCAAAAGTACATGTGTCGGCTTAATAACGTGAAATGGATCCCTCAAATAGTCCCAAAGCATTGAAACATGAAAGACAATATGTATATTTTTCATGACTGCAGGTAAGGCTACCCGATACATCACTGGGCTAATTTTCTCAAGGATTTCATAAGGCCCAACATATCTCTGTCACGATCCAAACCCACCCCTATAGGTTTAGCGTCGTAACCGGCCAGTAATCCTTGGATTACCAAAGGCCTCTTAATAGAATGACATATAATAAGGGGTTGTACAAGCAAATATAGAAAATATACATTGTCCATAGAGCTGTGTTAACATATATGAGACAGAAATCTTCAAAACAAACTTATATATATATGTGTGTGTGTGTGTGACGTCATATATACATTAGTCTTACGTCACCCATTTACACAGATAAAGCCAAAAGGGAACTTAGCCCAATGTACAGATAAGCAAAACAAAATAAAAACATCTGTAGCAAGGTTATAAAACTAGACATCTCAAAAGGGAACCTCCCTAGGAGGCACAACGGCTGGCTGACCCAAAACTCCGGGCAGCAGCTTAGGCCTGGTCATACGCCTGCTCACCTACATACATAATATAAGTAGTGAGCGGAAGCCCAGTGAATAATAATAGAGTAAAGGGTTTAAATGAATGATATTTATAACAGAATCAGAAATCATAGTTCATATCATAAATAGATTTATATCTTGTTCAAACTACATACAGAAATCAGAGTTCATGCTTCATCATACATGGTACATCCAATAGCGTTATCATACTTGTCAGTTCTTTAAGGAACCTCTGGTACCGGGAACTTGTAATATACTTGAGCCACGTATTATTACCCCCGGACAAGGGTCATGAGACCATGGTATTGTTACCCCCAAGCAAGGGCCTTGTGCTTGTAGACCATAATATTATTACCCCCGGGCAAGGGCCTTGTGCTAAGGATGCCACGAATACTTGTCAAAAGTTGTACATTCATTCATTGATACAGAACATAGCATTTCAGAAAGCAGATCATTTCTTGTCGTATCATATAGGAAAATACTTAAATGTGAACATAGATTTACAAAGTTATTACTCACAGATGGCTCCACTTGCAGAATAGACAAATCAGATAACTTGTGGCACATGACTTACATACACATAGCAGAAACACATAATGAAACATACACTCAGTTAGTACTTAACTTCTTTCGTTTCATTCTTAGTGTGTGTCTAGGTCTTAACCTCTTATTGAGTTTTAATCAAGTCCTAGGAATGCTTAGGATGCAATGTAGATGCCAAAATGCACTTTGAAACTCTTAACAAAACTTGCTGAAAATAGGGGTCCCGCTCGAGCAGACATGCAAACATATAAGGGGCCGCTCAAGTGGTCTGTAAACTCTGAAAAAGTACTGGTTGTGTGAAATTTCCGCTCGACGAACGCTCGAGCGTGTGACTGATGTCTTCGTTCGAGCACAACTCTTATCGCTCGAGCAGTCTGCAAAACATGTAAACTTCTTGGAGCTTGTATTTTATGCTCGAGCGAACTTCTAGTCGCTCGAGCGGAAGTGTAAGATCACAAAGTAGTCGCTCGAGCGGAAGTGTAGAATCAAAGATTTCCAAATTGCACTCCCAAGCTCCAAACTCGAATCACACACTTTAAAATTGATCTTTTTGGGCCAAAACTCCATAAAACATTTAGAAACTTGTAAAATACCATGGTTTGAAGATCATTTCACTAAATCAAGGCCCCAAGGTATGCCAATTTATCAAAACTCCAACTTGAAATTTATGAATATGCCAAGAACATGACATGTATGAATTACTCTGAACTTAGGCTTTCCAAAACATGATCAATTAAGGTCAAATGGTAAGAAATGTGATGAACTCTCAAAACCAAGTCAAGATAGACACATGCATGTGAAAATCTTTAGAAATCTACTCAAAATGCCATGATATATGCATGCATGCATGATATGGTTCAATTCTCTTCATTTCTAACTCAATTCTTGTATTATCCAACTTAATTCTCTAGAGTTCATGCCTTACACATTATAATTGTACAATCTAAAGGTTGAATTCTTACCTAGGCTTGTCAATGAGAGAGCTAGAAGCTTGATCCTTGTATCTCTAAGTCCAATTCCTTCAATTTCTAGCAAATTCTTTGGTTGAGCTCAATCTCTTCTTTTTCTCCCTCTCTCACGTTTGTTTGTGTGTGTTAGCTCAAAGATGTGTTGAAATGAAGGAAAAGAATGAGTAGAGGCATAATAGATGCCTTATATAGGCTTGGATTAAGGAATTAATCAATTAGGCTTAATTGAGCATTAATTATTCTAATTAAATCGTTCCAAATTGGATTCTAATTAAACCTACCATAACGTTCTAAAAATTCTGAATAACAAATAAATCAAGTCAATTTCGTAATTAGATGGCGATAAGGCCTTCAATTCCCAGAATGAAACAGAGATACAAACTGGTATTTCTATGATAGACAGATATAATTACAAATAAGGCGACACACATGCAATTAATTCAGAATTTCACCTTAATTATAGATTAGGCTTATTTAATCATGAATTAACGTTAATCAAAGGTTGGGGTTGTTATAGTCTCCCCCTTTTAAAGAGTTTGGTTCTCCAAACTCGAGTTACCTTCATTTTGGAAGAACATTGGGTTTAACGGAAACAAATCTGGATATATCCTTATTATATCTTCTTCTGTTTCCCATGTGGCATAAGTTCCTCCATGATTCTGCCAATCAACTTTCACCAATGGAATTTCCTTGTTCCTCAATCTCTTGAGTCTTTGGTTAACGATTTGAATTGGCTGTTCTTCATACATATAATCATCTTTCAAAAGTACATGTGTTGGCTCAGTAACATGCAATGGATCCCTCAACTAGCCCGAATCATTGAAACATGAAAGACATTTTGCATATTTTCCATGATTGGAGGCAAGGCTACCCGATACGTCATCGATTTAATTTTCTCAAGAATTTCATAAGGCCCAACATATCTCGGTGCCAACTTACCCATCACTCCAAACTGTGTCTGGCCTTTCATTAGAGTCACTTTGATAAACACATGATCTCCGATTTCATATTCTCTATCACGCCTTCGGACATCGGCATAATTCTTTTGGCGGCTCTGTACTGTTTTCAAACGTTGATGTTTGAATTTCACTTTTTCAATTGTTTCTTGCACAAGTTCCAGCCCTAATAACGGTCTTTCACCTACCTCCGCCCAACAAATCAGAGAACAGCACTTCCTACCAGACAAAGCTTCATACGGAGCCATACCGATACTCGAATGGTAACTGTTGTTAGACACAAACTTGGCCAACAGTAAGTAGGTTTCCCAATTCCCTTGGAAATCTAGGGCACACATCCGTAACATATGCTCTAAAGTCTGATTGGTTCGTTCAAATTGACCGTCTATCTGCGGGTGGTAGGCACTATTCAGTCGCAGTTCAGTTCCCAAAGCCTGTTGTAAACTTTGCCAAAACCTCGATGTAAACTTTGTATCTCTGTCATATACAATAGACATTGGCACACCATGCAATCTCACAATCTCATTTATATAAATATTAGCCAACTTGTTCGCATTATAAATAGTTTTAACAGACAGAAAATGAGCAGACTTAGTCAATCGGTCAGCAATGACCCAAATAGAATCCATACCTTGAGAAGAGCAAGGCAAACTCACAACGAAGTCCATGGTGATATATTCCAATTTCCATTCCGATATTGAGAGTGCCTGAAGCAATCCAGTAGGTCGTTGATGTTCAGCTTTAACTTGTTGGCAGTGCAAACATCTAGCTATAAAGTCAGTAATGCCCTTCTTCATTCTAGGCCACCAGAAATTCTGTTTCATGTCATGGTACATCTTTGTATTTCCCGAATGCATAGAAAATTTTGAATTGTGAGCCTCGGTCATAACATGTTTCCTTAAATCAGAACAATCTGGTACACAAAGTCTATTTTGAAATTTTAACACATCATTTTCAATCATGAATCCGGGCCTCGATTTTGAGTCAATTTCATCGAAAATTTTCTTCAAGAATTCATCTTCATGTTGTTTCTCTTTAATATCTTCAATGATTACAGGTTGAGCAGAAATGGCGGCTAAGATCCTGCCTTGTTCATGCAGTACAATTTCAATCTCATTCCTTTCTAGATCACATATTAATTCTTTCTGACCGGTGAGTAAACATGACAAATTACCCATGGATTTTCGGCTCAAGGCATCTGCAATGGTAGTGGCTTTTCTCGGATAGTATAAGATTTGCAAGTCGTAATCCTTGATCAACTCAAGCCATCGTCTCTGTCTCATGTTTAGTTCCTTTTGGGTGAAGAAATATTTGAGGCTTTTATGATCAGTATAGATAATGTCTATAACAACTCGAAAATTTAAGTTATTCCTTAAATTTTATAATAGTATTATTTAATCATAAATGATTTCAAAAACAAATATAATTTTAAATTTTATATTATTATTCAATATTATTTTCTGAGTATTATGATATTTTTATTATATTTTTCTCTATATTTTTCCTAAATCAAAATACACTGAACCGTAACATTTTCTGTACAACAAGGAAGTGTGCCCCCCAATTCACTTGCTGACCACGCCTCCTCCCCTATATATAGGGATGATCACCATATGCATCACCAATTCCAAGCTCTCTCTCTCTCTCTCTCTCTCTGCTCTTTAGTGTTTTTTTATATATAAAACTTTGAGTTTAGTTTGAAGTATTTAGTAGGTCAAAGTGAACGAAAGGTAAAAGTTGGAATTAACATTAAGGTGAGTTATATTATACCTTGAGTCACCATTATATATTTTATGTATGTTTTGAGTTACCATAATTTATTTTACGCAATTTGTGTTTTATAACTTACATTAATATTTCGATTACGTTGATTATTTTTTGAATTTTATTTGCTTAAATGGAAATCCATAGATATGTTTGTTTAAATTTTATTAATTATTTGACACTGATTTTATAAGTAATTATTTTTTGTAGGTACCACCACGGGAGTCCCATACCTTGGGGGACTTAAATAACCATTAGCTCTCTGATTAGTCACGTTGTGACCCTCTATCTGTCATGGATCCACTGACACTCTGATTTTTGGTGTGGAGTAAAGTACTGTACGGAGTTAAATGCTACACTATTGTGGGAGCCACCTCTAGAGTTCGTACAAACCACCTCTTGAGTCCATACATCTGTTCTGTTCTGTACAGTGGTTATGATGTTTAGTGTGGAGCAAAGTGCTGTACGGAGCCAAGTGCTATACTATGGTGGGAGCCACCTCTAAAGTTCGTACGAGCCACCTCTTGAGTCCATACATCTGTTCTATTCTATTTTGTATCGTGGTTATGATTATTTTATTTATATGATTTCTGTATTATATGTCGAATGATTTCCGTATTATATACTCTGTATTTTAATATCAAGCTTTGTTTTAAGCCCAATAATTATCCATGGTGATTTTATACCATCATGCTCTCAGTATAATAGTTCTCACTCTACCATGAGCTTATAGTTGTTTACCAATTTTCAAAAAACAATGCAATTCAGAAATAGTTTTTAAAGAGTCTTAGACGCGGGACTGCGGAATAGACACACACAGCACTTTTATAGTATTTATAACTCTATTTTTCATATGTAAATATCGGCCTTTTTGGTCAATAAATTTTACTATAAAAATAGAAATTCCAATGATTATTTTAGTACCCTCACTTAAATTTTTTTTTTTGCTGCTCGCGTTTTGTAATTTGTTTAAAAATTGGCCGGAGGTAACTTCAGTTACTGGCTATCACGATGCTTAACCACTACTACAAAAATAATTAAAGATCACACTTTGACAAAAAAAAAAATATCTCACTTTTATTGAAAGTGTGATAAAAAAAATTAGATTGATATTTTAATCACACTTAATTTGATTGAGTGTGATAATATTTATTTTTTATGTCACTTTTTCAATTAAGTGTGATTATATATACATTTTTTTAATCACACCTTCTAATTAAAGTGTGATTACATATATACTATTACTTTTTAATCACACTTTTTAAATAAGTGTGATTATATATATATATATTTTAATCACACATTCTAATTAAAGTGTGATTATTTATATATATTTTTAATTACACATTCTAATTAAAGTGTGATTATATATACACTATTACTTTTTATCACACTTTTTAAATAAGTGTGATTATTTATACATATTTTAATCACACATTCTAATTAAAGTGTGATTATTTATATATTTTTTAATCACACCTTCTAATTAAAGTGTGATTATATATACACTACTATTTTTTAATCACACTTTTTAAATGAGTGTGATTATATATATATTTTTTAATCACACATTCTAATTAAAATGTGATTATTTATATATATTTTTAATTACACATTCTAATTAAAGTGTGATTATATATACACTATTACTTTTTATCACACTTTTTAAATAAGTGTGATTATTTATATATATTTTAATCACACATTCTAATTAAAGTGTGATTATTTATATATATTTTAATCACATCTTTTAATTAAAATGTGATTATATATACACTACTACTTTTTAATCACACTTTTTAAATGAGTGATTATATATATTTTTTAATCACACATTCTAATTAAAGTGTGATTATATATACACTATTACTTTTTAATCACACTTTTTAAATAAGTGTGATTATATATGTTTTTTAATCACACCTTCTAATTAAAGTGTGATTATATATACACTACTACTTTTTAATCACACATTCTAATTAAAATGTGATTATTTATATATTTTTTAATCACACATTCTAATTAAAATGTGATTATATATACATTACTACTTTTTAATCACACTTCCTAAATAGGTGTGATTGTATAAAATATTTCAAATTGATTTTTATATAAAATATACAATTCCCAAATTTTTAATCACACTTAATCTGATTGAGTGTGATAATATTTATTTTTATGTCACTTTCTAATTAAGTGTGATTATATATATATATATTTTAATCACACTTCTAATTAAAGTGTGATTATATATATAAGGTAAATTACACTGACACCCCCTGAGGTTTATATTTATTATAGTTCCCCCCTCACGTTTTGGAAATTACATCTCTCTCCCTAAGGTTTAAAGTTTCATTACAGATTCCCCCCTCAGCAATTTTAATTTTTTTAAATACCAATTTTGCCCTGAATGGGTAAATTATATTGACGCCCCTCACATTTTAGAAATTACAATCTCCTCCCTAAGGTTTAAAGTAGCATTACCAATTGCCCCCTCGGTTAGTATTAGTTGGAAAAAAATTCATTGAAAAAAAATTAATTGGAAAAAAATTAATTGAAAAAAAATTTTGTTAGTAAAATTTTCAAATTTATGTTTAAAAACCAACGTAAACTCATTTTTTGAATTTATGTTTTTTCCTCAAATTTACTAACTGAGACAACCATTTATAAATCAAAAAAATTATCAAACAAGTTTTTATGACAGTTTTTAAAATTTTTGTAAATATAAATTGAAAACTGAAAACGAAATGGTTACCAAACAGGCTTCATTTTCAATTTTCAATTTATATTTACAAAAATTTTAAAAATTGTCATAAAAACTTGTTTGACAATTTTTTTTTATTTATAAATGGTTGTCTCAATTTGTAAATTTGAGGAAAAAATGTAAATTCAAAAAATAAGTTTACATTGGTTTTTACACAGAAATTTAAAAATTTTACTAGCAAAATTTTTTTTCTAATTAATTTTTTTTCAATGATTTTTTTTTTCCAACTAGTACTAACGGAGGGGGCAATGATACTTTAAACCTTAGGGAGGGGATTGTAGTTTCTAAAATGTGAGGGGTGTCAATATAATTTACCAATGAGGGCAAAATTAGTATTTAAAAAAATCAAATTGCTGAGGGGAATCTGTAATGAAACTTTAAACCTCCAGGAGGGAGATGTAATTTCCAAAACGTGAGGGGGGAATTGTAATAAATATAAACCTCAGGGGGTGTCAGTGTAATTTACTCATATATATATAAATATATATATACACTACTACAATAATATTTATTTTTGTTCACACTTTTTCACACTTTTTAAATAAATGTGATTATATATATATATTTTTTAATCACACTCCATAAACATTTCAATTTGATTTTTATATAAAATATACTATACAATTTGCGCCTTTATTCTACCCATGCCCATGAGTGAGAGAGACGACTCTTCCATTCCCTAGCAAGATTGAATTTCACAAACACACGTCTCTTCTCCTTCTCCTTGCCTTCTGTTTCTGAAACGAAGCCCTGTTTCGTCAGCTCCGAACCACCATTGAAGTTACTCAAATTTGTCTTTTGAAATCAAAACCTTTTGAAATTTCTGGTGAGTTCTCTATTTTTTATGCCCCTTCTGTGTATATATATTTATGATTATGATTGTTATTAGTGAAATTTTATAGATATAGGTTTTCATTGTGAATGAGGGTCTTTGGGTGGTAATGATACGTGTCTGTAAATCAAAGTTGAAATTGGTAAGGTTTTTGTTAATGGTTGGTGGGCTTTACAAGAGGTGGGTATATGTTAGTTGCTTTGTAGAATATGCAACTCCATTACACTAGTGACTATATATATATATATGTAAATATATGTATAATATATTTAATTGACACAAACAGAACAATATCTGGGAAAATATTGTTTATATTGCTTCTCTATTTCCTTTAAT
Source organism: Camellia granthamiana (assembly GCA_036172215.1). NCBI lineage: Eukaryota > Viridiplantae > Streptophyta > Magnoliopsida > Ericales > Theaceae > Camellia > Camellia granthamiana. The sequence continues at coordinate 137,467,568 of CM069904.1, read as the reverse complement.
TTGGTTACAATACTTCATATGTAATATGATTGGCTTCTGGCACTACTACACTAATTGGCCAATCACTAATTGTTGCCTTGAAGTTTCCAAATGTTACTTGGATTGTAAAATGTGCGATTTGTTATTGACATATAATGAACATTGGATCTAACCAAACACATTCTGCAGCAGAATGTTTAAAGAAATCTGACATGGTATATACCGAATTCTTATCCTGAATAACAAAATTTAACATGTGTATATTGGAAAAATGATCTACTTTTCTTTTATGAAGTAATTTGCAGATTAGCTAGAGTCCAAGTTGGTTTCTCTATTCATTTCATTCCTTTTGACTTGCTTCGTATTTTGAAGCATTGCTTACAAGCAGAAATCCTTAATCTCCATAGTGATGTAGTTGTTTAATATTCTCTTTTGAGCAGAAATTAGACAATATCTCCTAGAGAAAGCACCCCTATCCAGTTTATTTTTCTTTTATTATATTTCCTTCTTTTTATTGAAATTCTTATTCTTCTCAATTTCTCTCATAATCGACTTTTCTCTTCCCATCTAGATAACAAGCTTAACGGATGGTGTTGTTTTTATAACATTCCTTTCTCAAATGAAATTGGAATTCATCGTTTGTTTCTTTCCATTCACTCGGTTCTCTTTTGTTTCATCAATTTTGTCTGTGAGCTAGGGCCTAAGTTCAGTCCCAAAGGTGTAGTTGATGGGCAACATGTGGATATAATGTCTATATATGTTGTAATGTTACATATCTTGGGATTGTAATATAATGTATCTACTTGCAGATTAGACAACCCTAGCAATGTTAGTACAGTACCAGACATGCTTATATTTTAAATCTCATTTTCAATGCAATTTCAACGAGGCAAACATCCCTCTTCCTGAACCTAAATACTGGATTGCTTAGGAATCTATTTCATATATTACATTAATCAAATGATCAAGGCTGAAATACACTTTTGCTTTTAGAAAACGGGTCGTACCTAGTGCATAAGTCTGTAGAGTCTGAGAGAGGTAGTAGATAGACAGTCTTCCTTCCACTGATGATTATACAGAATCAAAACTAGGCAATCCCAACCAGAACTTGAATGCCTCGGTCGCTTTCTTCCTCTCACTCCTCTAGTCTTGCCTCGCTCTTGAGGCATGCTTGTTTGTAAACATCCTCAAATGCATCTCCACCAATGTAATGCTTTTGCTGTTGCTGCTCTGTTGCTGCTGCAGAGTTGTTTTTGCTGCTACTGTTATGCTACAAGCTGCAATTTGCTCAAACTTCTCTCTTAAAAACTTTAATTTGAAATTTTTTGCCTATGCTTTTCCATTCAAATTCAACTTCAAGTTCATAAAAGCATGTTCTGTTTGATTCAAAGTAAGGACATCAAATCGAATTTTAACTCCATTCAAAGAAATGATCAAGTTCCATTATTATTACATAAAATTCTTTGCATGATAATAATTAATTTGTCGTTCCTTGCTTTTCTATTTCCTTTGGTATGAATTTTTCCTTATAAGTTACTAAAAAATAAATTCCCCTCCCCCCTCCCTCCCTCCCACCCACCCAAACAAAATTCTCTCACAAATTTGTCCACTTTTTCATAAGAAAAAAAAAAAAAAAGGAACAGAGTGTTTAGAACTGATATTTTTCTATAGTTGAACTCTGTGTACCTAGAAATGTTGCTTATTTTTAAGAATTGTTAATCAGCTGCTAATATTCAAAGCTTAAAAGGCCAGATTTGAGGAATTCAAAAAATTTACAATATGAAATTGGCCTGAAGTTGGGAACTCTTTTGTGTTTTCCTTTAATTTATCCATATGTTTACAGTTATGTATGGATCATAATATATGTACATACATTATGTAATGTTCAGCCTTAAATCATTTATTTTTCAAATTACATTTACTCGTCGTTTGTAGATTTTGCCTTCAAGTTCATATTTTTCCTTCAAGTTCAAGCCAACGCCTTTTGTTGTTTGCTCTCCAGATTTTTGTGTACATAATTCCACTTACATTATGTTCTCCAAATGGTCTTTTGATAAACTATAACAAGCTATTTTTTTTTTTTTTTTAATATTTGAGATTTCATTTTTGGAAACATCATGTTTGGAAACATAGGCAATAAGATAGCCCAACAAAGAAAAAGAAATGACAAGAGGGAATCAATCATACGCTCAATTTTTCTTCTTCTCTTTGTAGCTCATCTTGCCATTGCCTCTGTTCTGTGCCATTATCTCCATGTGCAACCTTGGCTATTGTGGCTTTTACAGCCCTAGATAAAAACAGTTGTTCCTTAAACTGGATATTGCTAATGCTAGTGTACGTTTTAGGATCAGACAACCTAGATTTTGGCATAGGTATACTACTGCTTTCTGCTGTTGCAGGTCTGCAGCTTGGTATCAGTTTCTTTGACTAATTCTGCAATTTTTCCAATGAAGCTCATCAAAAGCTAAAACAACCTAAGAAAAAAATCTTAATGGAAAGAAGTAATAATATCCATCTGCAGATTTGAAAACCCATCTACGGCCTGTTTGAATGGTGGCTCAATAATAGCACACGTAAAAAAAAAAAGCTGATATAAAAAGTTACAATCAATACATATTTCAATCGCAGAGATGCCTCCTCCCCACTCATCTCTTGTGCATGCACACTCTAAATAAGCAATCTTGAATCTGTTTAACAATCTTCTGTGTAAATAAAATAAACTAAAATAATCCAAACAAAATAAAATAAAACTTACAGAATTTATTTTGTTGAACCAAATAAATAATTAAAGACCAAGTCGAGTGTGTGACACTCTGTCCTTAAGAAAGATTCGCCCCGCTACGGTGCTTACGGTTGAGTGGCGTCTATCTCCCATGATACAATGATCTTCACAAATTTGTAGAAGCACTTCAAACAAATTTGTCCGGCGAACCAAACCTGTGTTCTAACTCTCTGAAATTTTATTCTAAATCTAATATGAAGAATAAAGGACGCAAGAGAGCAAAATGAAGGCAAGGAAAATGAATTTTTGGAATCAATCAAAATTGGAATGGGGCTACCTTTATATAGGCTTTGTTGGCACCTATTCAATTTGAATAGAAAAGGTATGAAGAAGGGACATAACCCTTCCTTTAAAATAAAGAGACACCATGAAAGGTTTGCACCTTTTCATTCAAATGGAGGTTTGACCCTTTCGTTAAAACAAAAAGACACCATGAAAGGTTACACCACTTCATTCAAAATGGAGTCTATTTCAATTCACAACTATCTCTTTATAAATTTTCCAACAATCCCCCACATGAATGAAATTGACAGAGAGAAAATGCAATAACATGATGTAAATATAGAGAGTACAGAAATTGGAAATATTCTGCAAATGATAGGTAGCTTTTGGCTTTGAACCTTCCCTTGTGAGACACTATCGAATTTACTAGCTAACCAGTGAACATGATGTCTTGAACTGTTCAGCTGTTTGTGTAAACCAAGACAATAGAACTCACACAGTATATTCCCAGACACAGTTTAGTTCTCACTATTGTGTTCATTTTGGCCCTGAACAACCTGGTCTTTCATGAGTGCTCTAAAGAATTGTAGCCCTTCACAAATCTCATAGAACCGGCCCAGTTCACACTCACATAGGTGATTCTTATGAAGAGTATCCTGCTATACTCCACTAGGTTAACCTAGATATAAGAATCATTAAAAGTTTTACTTAACCTAAAGCGCTGCATACTGTAGACGTCCCCAAACGCCCCGGGAGGGTTAAGTCCCGTTCTGTTCATTTGGGCTCACTACAGTTCAAGGACCCGATTGTCACGGTTCTAAATCTTGAACCAAAGAGTCCAAATCCAGCAAATCGTTTTTGAGAAAACAGATTTTTGAAAGAAGTGCCAAACATGGACTGCTTTGCCAGATACGGAGTCACCACCTAAATATTTTATTTTTGGGAAATTTAGGAAACCCTGACTCGGTGCCAAAGGCCACGTGTCCGTCATCACCAAAGTTGCCTCGGCTCGGGAATTTGGGTACGATTGGGGAAGGTCACTTCGTGAGCACCCCCACTCGCCCGGTCAAAGACCGGCCTCTACTAACCATGATATCTGTTTTTGAAAACATTGTGTGTTCTTAATCCGGTTATTAGCCTAGATTACTACGTGATGCGCACAGCATACAAGTATAGACTGGATCACCTGAATTGGAACAAAACATTTCATGTTTGTTTGTTTGAAAATGGTTTGATGGTGCTACCCGCAGGTAGGCTAAGACGTGGATTTGCCACCCTCGGGTGGGCTTTAGAAAACATGATTTTGCCACTATCTAGTGGGCTTAAAACAAACATTTGATGAATTGTCCCAATCCAAATAACCCAACCTTCACCCACAGGCATTCAAGCAGTTATATCACATAAGCAGTTAGCCTCATGGCAAGCATGCTATCATGGCAGTCACTCACACGCATGCAAGGATGCTAAAGCATAAAACTCACCGAGTACTCCGAGCCAAAACAGAAACTGATTAGAAATCCATGCATGATCCTAGATACACAGAATTGCCTAATGCAACACATGCAAAAATGCAAACTATAGCAGGCTCGGCTATTCTAAACATGGCATGTGGAATGCTACAACTAACACGTATTCATCTTGTAATTGAAGTACAATGTAGTTTGTATGATGCGCCGAGCCCGGTGCGTGCAAAACAGATAAATGAATGCAAACGTGCTATCATACTGTATGCTAATTGAAATATGCCCTAATCTAACCATCATAAGCAGGTAAATAAAAGGGAAGAAAGACGTGGGGTTGGAAGACATACATCACACTCACCCACACTTATTACAATTTTGCCCTCGCACAGAGGGTCCAAAAGAATATACAGTCCCGAATGAAAGAATAGTACAGTCCAAATAATACAGTCCAAATAATGTACAAATTCCTAATTAATTAACAAATTAACTAAGAAAGCTGTAAAACTGGCATGCAAGCCAGGGACTGCCTTGATTCCGCTCCGGATGATGGAATGATGCATGTTTGGGCTACTTTGCGCGGAAATCCACTGGGATGCCCCAATTAGCCTCTGTTTTGCACCTGTTCTTGAAATGCGTGCCAAACTTCGAAAAGTTGCTGATTCTTGATTTGCTGCAACAGAGAGCAGGAAAGGGGCATAGCAATGTATTTTCACAAGTGTATGCATGCCTCGATCCTCGTGCCACCAATCACGCATATCGATGCATGATGGCCGAGGAGCCGAATTGCACAACTCAATATGAGATGAATGCACATGAAAACACAACAAGACCTAACTCCATCATGGATGATCCGGAGTGTCGGTGACTGGGGAATTGAGACACGTTCCGTCACTCGGAGTACGGAACATACCTCGTTTCCCGTGCCCGGGCTAACTCCTATCCCAAACACGATGCAATATGCGTGATATGCATGAAATGCAACTAAGATACAACCTAACATGCAAAATGTTATGGAATGGCATACACGATGCACGAGGTAACATGGCATACACAATGCACTAATATACAATCTAGCATACACAATGTTATGAAATGGAATGGCATACACAATGCATAATGGACTTACACCAACATGAGTGGACCTCAGCCACACTCACATAGGAGGCCATAAGATGAAAATGAGACAACTCGAAGTGCGTGCACGCGTGCACGCAAACCGAGAACCGACCCTCAGGCACCGAAATGCCACTCTAATGAGACATGGCAAAGACATGGAATATGATATGCAAACATGCAAAAATTAGTAGCAAAATGAGGGGGAAAACAGCCCCGAAACAAGGCGAAATGACACCCGATGCATGGAATCTCTCCCGAAATGCAAAACTAGGTACATGAAATGGCTTACAGCTATACAAAGCATGCATAATTGGTACATGGAATGAAAAGACAGAAGCAAGGCAGCCCCAAAATAAGCATTTTTACAGTTCAATGCATGGCCAAACAGTAAGCATAAGTGGGACTAAATTAGCATACAAAAATGGCTCCGCAAGGGAGGCAATGAAGTAAGTGGTAGATGCAAAGCCCAAACAGAAAAAGACCCTTCTACAATACTGAAGAGGGACCAAAAATATGACTACTTACAGTTTATGGAAGCCCCCAAAACAGTATACCAACACACTCAAAATGTCATGCAAGATGAGGCTCGAAAGAGGCTATAACACAAAGTATACAACATATTCATCAAACAGCCAAAGACCCTTAATGAAACATGACAAGGGGGTCAAAAATATGGCCACTTTCAGTTCTGATCAAGGTCGAAAAACAGAAGCTTAATAAGCTAATAAATCATGCAAAAATGGGGACCATAGAGGGGTACAATGGCAAGTGATACATGGAGGTCCCCAACAGCATTGAGCCCTTCTTCAATGTTGAAGAAGGGATAAAAATAGGCCTATTTACAGTTTACATTAGGCCCCAAAACAGATCACACACAAGCTAAAAATATCATGCAAGAAAATGGCATTCAAGAGGGTATTGAAGCAAGTGCAACATGAGGGGCTCAAACAGTGTTGAGCCCTTAATGAAACAAGAAAATGAGCTCAAAAAAATGACCTTTTCAGTTTTGGTCGGAGCTCAAAACAGCAAGCAAAGAGGTTAGAAAAATGTTGCAAAATAAGGCCAAAAAAGAGGGGAAATGAACTTACCCTTGAAGACTACTCCTCGGCTGCCTTTTGAACTGAGAAATGGTGCCTCCAAGCCTCTAAGAAGAACTCCAAGCTGCTGGAAATGGAGTAGTGGTGGTGGTGCTAGGTGGTGATATGAAAAAGGGGTAGAACTTGGGAATTTTTGAAGGAAATGAGAGAGATGGAGGGAGATATGTATGCAAGAGCTTAAAGCAATTTTTTGTAACCTCCAAATATGAAGGGGAGGGGCTGTATATATAAGCAAGAGGGGTGGAAAAGAGGGGGGAAAAAAAGGGGGGAAAACAAATCAAGTTTCCCCCCAAAATGGTCAAACCCTCGGACATGGGTGTAGTGGAAAACAAAATTCACTTCTAGGATACACTTGGGGAGGGGGGCATGGCCGGCTAGTTTAAAAGGGCAAAAAATTAATTTCACCAAATAGGTGGCCGGCCAGCCAGATTTTCTGGCCGGCCAGCTACTTTCAGGACAAAAAAAGCTACCGGGAAGAAAAGTGGCCGGTGGGTGATTGGGAAGTCCAATGGTGGCCATTCAATCCAAATTGAAGCCCCGGAAGTTAGCTTTCCAATGGCGCAAACCTTGCATTAAAATTCCTCCTGTGGAAAAAGTTATGCCCTTTTTGGTGAAGCCGCGCAGATTTCGGTCCAACCAGATTCATGCCGAATCCCTTTTGACCAAAGAAAGGTGGCCGGCCAGAACAATTTCTGGCCTCCCATGTGGCCACTTTGAAGCCCTTGAAGTTAGCTTTCCAATGGTGCCAACCTCGCATTGAAATTCCTCCTGTGGAAAAAGTTATGCCAATTTCCGTGAAGCCGCGCAGATTTGGCCCTACCCGGATTCATGCCGAACTTCTCCCGAACCAGTTTTCTTCCCTCTTCTCCTCTTTTCTTCAACTCCAAACCCCTAAGTAAGGTGTTTTGAAAGATTTTTCAAATATTTCATCTCTCTTTCATTCATTTCCACTTTGTCCTCGCTCGGTTTACCGAAAAGCGCAACATTTAACAAAATGCGAGCCTCGGAACATCGTAAAAACTTTATTTCAAAAACGTTTTGAAAGAGAGGGTTTTTAAGGTCTAAAATCTTTTGATCAAGATCGTTTTGGTCCAAAAGGGGGTATGAAGTTGAGATTCGACTCTCTCTCCTTGCCGAAGAAATTGAACTTTTTCCCTGCACACCTTCCGAAACCATCAGTCGCGTCCAAGTTTTAAAGGTGGTCAAAAATGGGGTGTCTACACATACATCACTATTTCATCATAGAAATGGGTAGGAGTTTAACTCCCCAATGATCCTTCTGAGTCATTCACAACTTGGTTGTCCCTTTGAACCTAGATCTTGGGATCTCCAGTCAACTAGGTTGGGTTGCCGTTGTGGTAACTCTTATTTAATAGGCTTTAGTCCCATTCCCCTTAATGAATTCTCAACTAACTCTCTTGCTAACCCTTTGGTTAGTGGATCCGCTATGTTGTCTTTAGACTTAACATATTCTATGGAAATAATTCCATTAGAGAGTAGTTGTCTCACGGTGTTATGTCGACGACGAATGTGTTGTGACTTACCGTTATACATATGACTCTGTGCTCTACCTATAGCTGATTGACAATCACAATGTATGCATATAGCAGGCACTGGTTTTGGCCATAGTGGAATATCTTCAAGGAAGTGGCGAAGCCATTCTGCCTCTTCCCCAGCTTTGTCTAAAGCTATGAATTCTGATTCCATTGTAGACCTAGCAATGCAAGTCTGTTTGGAAGATTTCCAAGATACAGCCGCCCCACCAAGAGTAAAGACATACTCACTGGTGGACTTCGAGTCTCTAGTATCCGATATCCAATTTGCATCACAGTATCCTTCAAGTACTGCTGGATATCTAGTATAATTAAGCCCAATGTCACGAGTAAATCGGAGATATCTAAGAACCCTTATAATTGCTTTCCAGTGTTCTACTCCCGGATTACTCGTATATCTACTTAATTTACTTACTGCATAAGCTATATCTGGGCGAGTGTAGTTCATCAAGTACATTAAGCTTCCAATAATTTGGGCATACTCTAATTGAGAAATACTTTCCTGTACATTCTTAGAAAGATACTAATTAACATCTACAGGTGTTCTAGCAAGATGATCATCATCTTTGCTGAATTTGTCAAGTATTTTCTCAATGTAGTGAGATTGTGACAAAGCATATCCTTTTGATGTTTTGGTAATTTTCATACCAAGAATTACATCAGCAATGCCCATGTTTTTCATGTCAAAATGTTTATTCAACATTTTCTTGATAGTTTTAATCATGTCATTATTACTACCTATGATGAGCATATCATCCACATAAAGACATTCAATGACATAACCTTTATCTGTGTTTTTAATATAAACACATTTGTCACACTCATTAATTTTAAATCTATTTGACATCATTGCCTTGTCAAATTTCTCATGCCATTGCTTTGGCGCTTGTTTTAAACCATATAATGATTTAACCAATTTACACACTTTCTTTTCTTTCCCTGGAAAAGAAAACCCTTCTGGTTGTTCCATGTAAATTTCTTCCTCTAACTCACCATTTAAGAAAGCGGTTTTAACATCCATTTGATGAATTTCTAGATTGTATAGAGATGCAATGGCAATTAGCATTTTAATGGATGTTATTCTAGTAACCGGTGAGTATGTGTCAAAGTAATCAAGACCTTCTTTTTGTCTAAAACCTTTGACCACAAGTCTTGCCTTGTATTTGTCAATTGATCAATCTGCTTTCATTTTCCTTTTGAAAATCCACTTGTACCCAAGAGGTTTACAACCTGGTGGCAAGTCCACTAATTCCTAAGTGTGATTTTTCAAGATGGATTCAACTTCACTGTTGACAGCTTCTTTCCATAAAGGAGCTTCAGGACTGGACATAGCCTCTTTAAAAGTTAAAGGCTCATTTTCTAACAAATATGTTAGAAAATTTGGACCAAAAGATTTTGAGGTTCTAGCACGTTTATTACGCCTAAGTTCCTCTTCCTTATTTTGATCTAACTCTTGTTCTTGATCATGTTCTTGATCCTAACTAGTAATAGCATTATGAGATCTTTTATTGTTACTAGTCTCTTGTCCAGTCTTATTTGGAAATACATATTCAAAGAAAGATGCATTCCGAGATTCAATAATAGTATTTACATGCATTTCAGAATGTTCTGATTTATGAATCAAAAACCGATATGCACTACTATTCTTGGCATAACCAATGAAAATGCAATCAATGGTCTTAGGACCTATCTTAGTCTTTTAAGGACTAGGAATAGCCACTTTAGCCAAACACCCCCACACTTTTAAGTATTTGTAGGATGGTACTCTACCATGCCACAATTCATAAGGTATTTGATTCACTTTCTTTCGGGGTACTTTATTAAGTATATAATTAGCAGAACGTATTGCTTTCCCCTACAAGTTCTGAGGTAATCCAGAACTGATTAACATGGCATTCATCATTTCTTTTAAAGTCCTATTTTTCCTTTCAACAATTCCATTTTGCTGAGGTGAGTAAGGAGCAGTAGTTTGATGAATTATTCCATATTCTTTACAAAACTCACCAAAAGGTGATTCATATTCACCACCTCTATCACTTCTAATTTTCTTGATTTTCTTACTAAGTTGATTTTCAACTTCATTCTTATATTGAATGAAAGTTTCCAAAGCTTCATCCTTGGTTTGAATTAAATAAACATAACTATATCTAGTATAGTCATCTATAAAAGTGATAAAATATTTTTTCCCACCTCTGGTTTGAATTGATTTAAAATCACAAATGTCACTATGAATTAATTCAAGTGGTTCTGTACTTCTTTCAATTGAACGAAAAGGAGTTTTAAATAATTTTGCCTCAACACAAATTTCACATTTATGATTTGAATCAATGTCAAATTTAGGTAAACATTCCATATTAATTAATCTACGCAAAGATTCATAATTAACATGTCCTAGTCTACCATGCCATAAATTTGAAGACTCAAGCAAGTAAGAAGAAGATGAAATATTATTAATAACTGAGGGTATAACGGTCATTACATTTAACTTGAAAAGGCCATCAGACATGTAACCTTTTCCTACATACATCCCATTCTTAGTAAGTACAAATTTATCACTCTCAAATACTAGCCTAAACCCATTCTTACTCAACAAAGATCCAAAAATAAGATTCTTGCGAATGTCCGGTACATGCAGCACATTGTTGAAAGTGAGTTCCTTTCCAGATGTCATCTTGAGTACAATATTTCCTTGTCCTTCAACTTTGGAAGTTGAGGAGTTGCCCATAAAAAGTTGTTCACCATTGTCCACAGTAGAATAAGATGTGAACATCTTTTTGTCGGCACAAATATGGCGAGTAGTACCAGTGTCCACCCACTATTCTTTAGGATTTCCGACAAGATTTGCCTCGGAAACAACTGCAGAAAGATTGATGTCATCTACACCATTGGAAATCTTGTCCACTTTGGTCATATGAGCTTGAGCAAGCTTCTTGCTTGTTCTCTTTTTGCTTTTGCCTTTGCTACGGCAATCTTTGGCCCGATGTCTCTCTTTGTCACAGATGTAACATTTGCCATTAAACTTGTACTTTTTATTTTCCCCCCCTTTAGAGCCTTGTGATAAACTTTCTCCAGAAGACTTTCGTTTCTTAGTTTTTGAAGCATGTTCCACCACATTTCCCTTAGACTCCATAGGATGTTTACCAGCCTGCTTTTCAGAATTGCGGTTGTCCTCCTCAATCCTCAAACGCACAATTAATTCGTCCATAGAAATTTTTTTGCGCTTGTGTTTGAGGTAGTTCTTGAATTCCTTCCAGCCTTTTGGTAATTTTTCAATTAAGGTTGCAACTTGAAAGGATTCACTGAGAGACATGCCTTCTGCGTGAATGTCGTGCAGAATGAGTTGGAAATCTTGAGCTTGGTTGATCACAGTTTTTGAATCAACCATTACAAAATCTAGGAATCTGCCAACCACAAATTTCTTTGAGTCGGCATCTTCCGTTTTGTACTTTTTCTCCAACGATTCCCAAAGTTCCTTTGCTGTCTTGATTGGACTGTAGACGTTGTATAATGTGTTGTCAAGATGTAATTCCTGCAAAAGAAATCGGCATGTTTCCAAGCATCAACCGCAGCAACCACTTGCCGGTCAGTTTCATCCTCTTTCAGGATAGGAGCATCTTCACGGAGGAAACGAGCCAGGTTCAGAGTTGTAAGATAGAACAACATTTTCTGTTGCCATCTTTTAAAGTCAGTTCCTGAGAACCTCTCTGGCTTCTCTCCATGATTTATTAGTACTGTCACTACAGGAGAGGGGGTTGGTGCAATTGCAACCACCACAGCAGTACTTGTTTGGGCATTTGTTTCAGTAGCCATCAATTCTACATAGAAAATTAAACTAAATGCACAGAATTAAATTCTATAAAAAAATAAAAGAAACAAGAATGTAACTTTTATTTTTCAATTAATTTAGAAATAAAATAAAATTTTATTCAACCAAATTAATTCCACACAGGAAATTAAATTATGTAAAATAAAAGAAATAAGAATATAACTTTTATTTTTCAATTAATTTGGAAATAAAATAAAATTTTATTCAACCAAATTAATTCCACAGAAAATTAATTTCTATAACACTTCAATAATTAAAATACTAAAACAAAATTTTAAGTAATGAAAACTCAGAAAATAATTTCTAAAACCCAAAATTAATTTTTGAAAAAAAAATTCTACAAAAATATATTCTGAATTGTTAATGACACCAGTATTGTACTACTAGTTGCCAAAGAAAAGAAACAGTATATTACTACTATCTGTCAAATAGCTTATAATCACTATTTGTTTTTCCAACCAGAATATTATTTTGTAAATCCACAGAAAATAATTTTCTTAAAAAAAGAAAGAGAAAAGGAAACAAACGAAAAATTCTGTAAATAGAATAATTCGAATCTGTCTTAAGATTGTTTGACAATCTTCTGTGTAAATAAAATAAACTGAAATAATCTAAACAAAATAAAATAAAACTTACAGAATTTATTTTGTTGAACCAAATAAATAATTAAAGACCAAGTCGAGTGTATGACACTCTGTCCTTAAGACAGATTCGCCCCGCTACGGTGCTTACGGTTGAGTAGCGTCTATCTCCCAAGATACAATGATCTTCACAAATTTGTAGAAGCACTTCAAACAAATTTGTCCGGCGAACTAAACCTGTGTTCTAACTATCTGAAATTTTATTCTAAATCTAATATGAAGAATAAAGGACGCAAGAGAGCAAAATGAAGGCAAGGAAAATGAATTTTCGGAATCAATCAAAATTGAAATGGGGTTGCCTTTATATAGGCTTTGTTGGCACCTATTCAATTTGAATAGAAAAGGTATGAAGAAGGGACATAACCCTTCCTTTAAAATAAAGAGACACTATGAAAGGTTTGTACCCTTTCATTCAAATGGAGGTTTGACCCTTCCTTTAAAACAAAAAGACACCATGAAAGGTTACACCATTTCATTCAAAATAGAGTCTATTTCAATTCACAACTACCTCTTTATAAATTTTCCAACAGAATCTAGTAAGTGCAACTTCTGGATATAGTGCTTTGTAGATCTTGTGCACATTAATGTGTGTAAACCACACATAAGTTGATGACAAGTAGTGAAATCTGTAGGTAAGTTTTCAATACCCCCCTTTCCATCTTCAAGCTTAGTTCCTATGCCTTCATTAGACTCAAAGAACTGATGCTTCGTATAAGCTAAATAGATGCAAGGCAAAATTCTAGTTCTAAGTTGGAATGTAAGCTCTTCCTTTCTGGGAAATCTTTATAGTGATTCATCATCAATTACTACACATTTTAGGGTATTTCTCAATCAGGTGGTATAAGCTTTTGGTCTGTAACAACAATGTATGTTATATGTTAAGGACTCTAAACCTCTTCTTATGATAAATGTACATATAAATATTTGGATGTAGATAGAAAATATATTAGGTCAATTATTAATTAATGTTGGGCTAAATTTCTATTGGAACCCCTCACATTTTAAGGCTGGATGTGATTGTACTAATACTTGATTTCAGGAACCCAGGCAAAATTCACTCTATTTCAAATGACAAAAGTTGTGGGACGGCATGCCTTCCTATAATGGAGATAAAATGGTTCATATATATAACTCAAAACTCTAGCTCATACCCATTGTAATCATTAATTGCTTGAGTATTTTTTTTCATAATTTTTGGGAATCAACAATTGAAAGCGGCCAAAATGCTTTAGTATAAACTATAAACCTTCATGCTGGTTGTTGTGCCTTTTTTTAATGTCCGCCCTCTTCATCCAGATATAAAACTTCAGTAAACAACAGGTTAAACAATGGGGACATTCAAATGTTTTTTAGATACACTGGTGTGAGTAAGGAAGGGTACTCCAACAAACAAAAAAAAATTCATTAATAATAATAACTCCAAAAACCCAAGTAATTAAGCAGTGCAAGTAGCTTGTAATAGACATGAGCTATTAATTTTACAGATTCTTAGTCCAGTTCAGTTCTTATTAATTCTTCATCTCCAGTTTAATTTAATTGTTATTGACATGGAATTACAGAAAGAATTTGTTTGCACTATTTAATTACTTGCATATATTTTATGTATTTATGCATGTATATATATTATATAAATATATCTATGAAAGTTTCAACATGATAAAGATAAACACTTAACAACATTAGCATACTAAAAGACACGAAGGCATGACAAACACATACATATATATTAACGGACTATTAAGTATCCTTCCAGGATGGATAATGGAAGCAAGTTGGCATTAACATCTTAAATATACTATAAATTTTTAAGTAGAAGGCAACTATTGTCTCTTTACACGGATCTCTCCTTTGGAATTCTATTATTTTTCGTTTCTGAATTGTCACCTTACGTTCTGTTACTGGAATTCTTTTTCAACTAACTAGTACTCTTTTTTTTTTTTTGTTAATAGATGAACGGTCACATCCTTAAAAGAAAGATCTTTAGATGGCATAGCATTTATCCATAAAAAATGATCATTTTCGAAGATTTTCTTCTCATCAACACATGGCAAATTCCAGAAAAATAGATCAACTAAGGGATAATTGTTAGAGTTTCTTCTCACCAAGAAGTTCTAGAACCCAAGGGACAGGCCATTAGAGGAAAAAAAAATAGAATTCTAATGGACTGAACACCTTTCTGAGAGAACAAGAGATGAATCTTTAGAGGCCTAACCAATTCTCTCAATGTGTTCCTAAGTCCCAATTTAAGTCGGCACGATAGAACCTTGCCAATCTCCAACTAAAAAATGTATGAGATTTAGGTCCATGGGTTCATAACAAAAGTTCTAAAAAAAATCATTTTCTTAGACATATGTAGATCATATTCAGCAGATCAAAAAGCTTTACATGATGTCGTGTTCCTAAATTAGAGGTTGAAACCAAATGCACCTACTTTTCTGGCTACACCACATAGAATCTTCTGTTTTAGTAAAGGAATTACATTTTGGAGCTCTCATATCAACACACCTAGATTAAAGCAATTTTTCAACTTGAAATTTGTTCACACACATAACAAATTCATAGAAGACAATTCTATCAATGGAAAAAAAATCACTTTTCTCCTCTACGAGATGAACAAAATCTTACTTCTAGGATTATTTCTCTGAGAACATTCACAATTGATGTTTACAGTAGGCAAACTGACAACATTAACTTTAGCACCTTGCTAAACGTTACAAAGGTTATGTGGCCCCGTATAAACATTCATGTTCTATATTTTTTAAACATAAGATTCAAATCCCCAAATGCAACCAATTGAGAGTTTCTCCTCAAGAACAACACTCAACCCTCATTTGGTTTCTCCCCAACACTCAACCCTCAAGAAATTACTCTCCACTCAAATTTATAATGGTAGCTAGAAGACCATTAAGCACTTAGTTGTTACTACTGCTGCAAAGCTGCCTTGCTGCTGCTGCAGAGCAGTTTTTACTGCTGCTGCAAGTTGCTGTTGCTGCCAGTTGCTGCCTCTTTTGGGAGGCAAACCACCTAAGTGAGTTAGGTAGCCCACTTTGAGCCCTGGGGCATTTTCTAGCAGTGTTTAAAGCCTGCACCTTTCCTAGCAGTGTTAGGCAGCCCACTTTGCGTAGATTGTTTAGACCTTGTGGAATTATTATTTTTTTTCTTTTTTTGACTTTGCAATTATTCATAGATCAGATAAAGGTTATGTGGCCCCGTATAAACATTCTTATTCTATAGTTGTTAAAAATAAGATTCAAATCTCCAAATGCAACCAATTGAGAGTTTTTACTCTCTCTCACATCTTAAATCCAACAAATTTATTATCTTTATTTTATTTTTAAGTTTTTCAATTTGTCTCGAAAGCATCCTTAAAAGAAGGCTTTGTTCTCACACACCCCTCCCCCTCCCAACTAAACCACAGAGAACAGACCTTTGCTGGTATCACTTGTATAGTGTATGACATTTGACTATAAAACAGGACCACAATCTATTTTGGTTTGTTGCTGCTGTTGTTGCAGCACTTAGTTGCTGCTGCTATTGCTGCACTTAGTTTTTTTTTTTTTTTTTGGGTGAATAAGTCCACCTAGCAGTGTGGCTGCCTCCATAACCAAGATCAGAAGCACACACAAAAGAAGCCAATCAATGTTATGTTTACAACACTCACTCAACCCAACCATAAGTACCTGTAGTAAACAGTTAGAAAGTTTTTGAAACTAGTTCACTCAACCCACAACTTACAACACTCACTCAATATATAAGGGCATAACATCTCTCAACCCACCATCCCTATATAGAGACCAGCTTGGCAACCTGCATAGCAATATGTAAGTTAAAAACATTTAAAACAATAAACCTCACCATATGGCTCACATCACTTGACCCTCCTGTATGTTGTCACCAGCACTCAACCCTCAAGAACAACACTCAATGTAACACCCTCAAAATAATACATAATACCCATCATTCATACATGCGATGATATAATAAAATTAACGTCTTTCCATTCATCAGAGTAGTCCTTATAACGGTATTACATGTTAACAACAAAAGTGAATGCCCTACGGGCTTACAGCTTTTCAAGTCAACACTTGGTTACACAAAAGAAGAGTGCTAACTCTATACAAAATAAGCCCTTGGCTTGATATACATGTAATATAAACAAAATAATCAAAAAGAGTCTCCCCTCCCATATCCATCCAAGCTATGTCCTTGGAGGTGGCATGCTACCTGTACCTGAAAATAATGTCCCATATAGGGTGAGCCAACGCCCAGTAGGGATATGCTAAACATAGTATGAGCAATAACTAAGACATTAGCAATTGATAAATGTTTGACACATATAAGCCAATTTATACACCACTTTCATGACATGCCAACTGTGTCCATGTCTCACTTCATTTTCCATTTCTTATCCAGTTTCCAACTTACAACCGTGGCTCAGAGCCTGGCCACATACTCTAAACGAAATAATAGTTCATATTAAACGTTTCCATCTCTCAATAGATAAGCATACAAGCTGTATCAACACCTCAACAGACAAGCATATAAGCTACAACAACATTTCAACAGATAAGCATATGAGCTGTATCAACACTCTATAGATAAGCATATGAGCTGTATCAATACATTAACTGACAAGCATATGAGCTATATCAGCGGAGTCCATCCCCTATCTACTCCCAAACAACATCCGGTTTAGAGGTCCATCCCCTATCTTCCCCTAAACCGTGGAGTACATCCCCTATCTCCTCCCACACACACAATGTACATACACATAGGTCATATACACAATCAATCAATACATAACGTTAATGTATTCTATCAACCGTCATACTCTATGACACATCCAATTGATTAGTTTTAGTTTGCCTAATCATCATGCATTGTCTACAACAATCATAACTACCCTTCACCGGTAGCCCAAGCAATTATTTCTAAACAGATAATAAAAGCTCCAACAGATAAAATATCAATGTTCTCAAAAGTGAGCGATTAATAAATTCAACTCCACTATTTTACAATATAATGAGCCAATTTCATTATTTCCAACTCAATTCCAAATAATCACAAATTTTCCAAATTAATTATACCAATTAATTTATACAACAAATTAGGGTCTTCTAACCCGCTTCCCAATATTGACCCAATGGTCTATATTTCAACAACCAACAACAATATCATTATTTTGAAACCCAAAACATACATTTTAGAATCAAAATAACAAAACCCTCTTTTAACATTTTCAACCCTAACTTCCCAAATTCAACCATTTAACAAAATGCCCAAAAATCTAGGTCAAAACCCATAGTAGTGAGTAGGAATCCCTACCTCAAAAGTTGACACCCAACGAAGAAGATGAAGAAAACGGAAGTGCTCCGAATCCCGAGATTCTCGGATCAAAAGATAGCCCTCGACGATCAACACAACTTTTACAAAGCCCTAAGGTGAGGAAATCACTCATACTAGATCAATACTTAGAGAGAAGGCAAGGTTTTAGAGAGAGAAGGTCTCTAATGGCGGTTTGGAAAAGTAAGAGAGAGAAATGGAGTTGAAAAAGTGGTCCAAAAAGTCGGATCTCGATTTTATATAAGAGTCGCCCCGCTCGAGCGTGGGAACCCCCGCTCGAGCGTTACTCACAGACTCCCGCTCGAGCGGCCAAACCCCTGCTCGAGCGCCGGATACACACTCCCAGCACTTTTGCAAAGCCAGGTCCCCGCTCGAGCGTCCAACTCCTCGCTCGAGCGTCACACACAAACTCCCGCTCGAGCGTCCACTACTGCAGAGGAAATACTGGATGGGTGATTTTCCTGCTCGAGCGCCAAAACCACCGCTCGAGCTAATAAGCAACAACAAAGGCCTCGCTCGAGCGTTAAAAGCTCCGTTCGAGCAGACAGACCAAAATCTGGGCAACTAGTTTTGGTTTCTAAGCTCAACCAACCTGTTTCAAACCTGCCCAACACAACCCAAGACTCAAATACAAAGAGCAAAGGATGTAAACAAGATATACACAACAACCAACTCCACCGAACCTAAGTCCGGATACAACAATTAAAGAAAAGGGAAACCGGGATCGCTATACTCAACCCTCATTTGGTTTCTCCCCCCAACACTCAACCCTCAACCCTCAAGAAATTACTCTCCACTCAAATTTATAATGGTAGCTAGAAGACCATTAAGCACTTAGTTGTTACTACTGCTGCAGAGCTGCTCTGCTACTGTTGCAGAGTAGTTTTTGCTGCTACTGCAAGTTGCTGCTGCTTCCAGTTACTGCTGCTGCCAGTTGCTACCTCTTTTGGGAGGCAAACCACCTAAGTGAGTTAGACAGCCCACTTTGAGCCCTGGGGCATTTCCCAGCAGTGTTTAAAGCCTACACCTTTCCTAGTAGTGTTAGGCAGCCCACTTTGCATAGATTGTTTAGACCTTGTGGAATTATTTTTTTTTTCTTCTTTTTTTGACTTTGCAATTATTCATAGATCAGATAAAGGTTATGTGGCCCCGTATAAACATTCCTGTTCTATAGTTGTTAAAAATAAGATTCAAATCTCCAAATGCAACCAATTGAGAGTTTCCATTCTCTCTCACATCTTAAATCCAACAAATTTATTATCTTTCTTTTATTTTTAAGTTTTTCAATTTGTCTTCAAAGCATCCTTAAAATAAGGCTTTGTTCTCACACACCCCTCCCCCTCCCAGCTAAACTACAGAGAACAGACCTTTGCTGGTATCACTTGCATAGTATATGACATTTGACCATAAAACAGGACCACAATCTGTTTTGATTACATTATAAAAGAATAACTTAATCTCAAAATTAACATCATGGTTAATTCAAATTGCTCATTCATTGTTTCCATGTACTTCAAAATGCATGATACTAGTTCCCACAGTAATCAATACACTACTGCATTTTCAAATGATTGAAAAGTAATATATTTTACTAGTAAGGCAAACTGAAAGCATTTCTGAAAGTGTTAAGCAGGCAGTCTCATGGAGACACAAACAAGAAAAAATGAAAACTTGATTGTTTCTTCTCTTGTAGCCATATGATCTCCCTGATCATTGAGTTACCTCCCGCGTTGCTCTCGTATATGAATTATGCTAGTTTTTGTCCTTTCATTTTTTATTTTTCTGTCAAAAAGACGAACTTCGTTACATAGGGGTAGGAATTGAAACCTGGGTAAAGGCCGAATCACCGGGTTATCTAAATGCTCTTGAATTATATATACACTAGTTGAAACTCTTAAATTAATGTAATGGTGCACACACATTCCACATTCACCATTAAGGAGAAAGTTATAAAAAAAAAAAAGTCCAAATACCATATGGATGTTCCCATCTACTAATACATTTCAGTTTTAGATAAGGATAAATTACACTAAATTCAAACATAAATGGATAGTAATGCACTTCAAATAAGGATTTGTTTTGGTTTGTTAATGCCTTTGCTATTGCTACTTGTAACGACCTCATCACGTATAATAATTAGTACTTGATTAATTACGAGGATTTGAAATTTAATTGCCGAGTATTATAATTTAATTTGGGATTTATGAGGATTGTGGGATCTGACTCGTATATGATTCTATTAAAAAGTTATTTTGGAATTAGAAATTAAGGGTCCAAATGGCTTAAGGAAGTGAAGTAAAGAAGTTGAATCAATCTAATTTTAATCATGGACCCATTTGGGAGTTTAATTAAATATTCGTTCCAGTTTAGTAAAATTAAGGTTCGATTAATTAGATCCAAATTGGAGTTAATTAAGCTAATTAAATTATGAAGATTGAGAATTGTGATTATTGCGAATTAAATTTATTTATGGGGTGTCCTATTTGAATATGTAATTTAATTGACGGAAACTTGGAGTCTGATCAGAAATTGAAGACCTAAGTGATTTAAGAAACCAAAATTGAGGTTGGAAATAAGTTTAATTTAATAATTGGAGCCTTTTGGGATATGAATTAAAAAAAAAAAATCTGATTCAGAATGATAAATTTGAATATAATTAATTGGGCCTTATGGAAGTCAAATTAGACTAATTAAATCATTTAAGAATTATAATTAGTTATGATTAATTAAGTTATGTGCTAATTATGATTAATCAAAACTAAGTGATGTTTAATTAAACTAATGTGTAATTAGTGTGCTTAACTAATCCTAATATATCACCACATGGATTATTTCTAGGTGGACAAGTGTCCCACCATTTTTAATAAAATAATAAATGAAATCAAAGAAGGTGAGCTATGTATTTGAGCCTTAGAGCTATATTATCTATGTTTATGCTTTCAGCTGGGCAAAACAGCCGAGTGAGAGGGAGAGAAACCGTGAGTAGAGAGAGAGAGAGAGAGAGAGAGAGAGAGAGAGGGGGGGGGAGAGTTCAAGCAAGAAATTGAAGACAAAGGAAGCAACTCACAACTTGATCAAGAGACTCAACAAATTGAAGGTTTTAGGTAAGAAATTAAAGTTCAAGTTTTGTAGATAAATCATTTAAAAGCTGAAATTGAGAGATAATTAGGTTCAATTACATATAAAGAAAAAGAAATTGGCAAGAAGATGATGAAAAATTGAGTTTAGTGTAAGATTATAGAAATAAATTTAGAGAGTAACTAATTGAGTATAATTCTTGTTATTCTTCATGAAGTTGAAACTCATCCCTACATGCATGTTGGAATTTTAATGTTTTAGACTTAAATTCATGTGTGAAAGACTTATAAGTTTAAATTTGGAATAGATATGAAGAAAACTAAGCTAGGCTCATGTTTATGAAAAAATTAGACATTGATTTGATTTTGATCTCTAACCCATGCATGTAATATAATGAAAGAGTTTTATTCAAAATTTAAATATGATATAGAACATCTATGATTATGAATTAAGCTTTGGGTGTGTTATGAAGAAAATTAATTAAATCTAAATTTGGCTAAATCAAGAATTAAATTATGATTTGATTTTGAATATAGAAAATTAATTAGTTTCATTCTTAATGTCATACATGCAAATATTTTCCTAAGGGTCCTATAACGTCAATTTCATGTACATTAAAAGGAATTAGTAAAATGGTGTAGGAATTGAATTAGATTCAAAATTATAGAAGTTAATTTGAAAATAACCATTTTGGGTTTGAATTTATTTGTCTTATATGAAATTGAGTTTCAATCACACAGCCATCATGCAATTTCAAGAATTGGAAAGCCTAATTTATATCTTAGAATTGTGGGTTGATATTAATAAGATGAATTAAAACTAAATTTGGGCAATTGGAACATGATTTTGAATGAATATTTTCTAATTGGATGTGTTAACTAAATCATACAGTGGTTCTCCATTTTTGTGTACCAAAAATACATGTTTTGAGATTTTGATTACCAAAATTGAATTTAAATTGCAATTCTAGAATTTTCAGAATTTACGTTGTCCGCTCGAGCGTGGGAATCGAGCTCCCAGAAGTTTTCAAATTTTACAGTCCGCTCGAGCGACCAAAGTGGCGCTCGAGCGGAGACCCATTTTCAGCATATTTTGGAAAGTTGCATTTAGTTCACATTTTTATCCTCACCTCTTTCCAAAGCACTCTAGACATGATTTGTGATTCAATAAAGATTAATAAGCTACCAATCAACATAGATTAGTTAGTTAAGGAATGAATCATTGATCTAGTGGTAATTGTTTAAGAAGCCAAGTAAAAGATCAATCTATTTGAAAAAGAAGGGCTTAGTAATGAAAGAATATGTGAAATAAGAACCCGGTTTATTTGAATGAGAAAGAATAAGCGTAGTAGAACTCCGGACTATTTAAACGGAAAAAGACTAGAAAAGTCAAGTTTGATCAAGGGAGTAATATTGTATTTCAATGTGTATATGTTATGTGCTTGTGTAGGTCACGCGCCATTGTCTGCCTGATTTATCTGATATGTCCAGTCCGTCTGATTTGCTTCTGCGGCTATCTGTGAGTAATAACTTTGTAAAGTTATGTTCAATTATAAGTATTTTCTGAACGATATAAGATGATCTGCTTTCTGAGATGATATTTTCTGTATGAATGAATGGTTGTCCAATGTTCCTGAAATGTATTCGTGACATTCTTAGCCTCAAATGATAACTATTATCTGTTCTGTTACGTCCCAATTATGGGTCAACTGTACGTCTCATGAGCCAACTGTTATGGATCCTTACGTCCCATTTATGGGTCAACTGTACGTCTCATGAGCCAACTGTACCGTCTCCGTGCACGTGAGTCAACTGTATGCCTTTATGGCCGTCCCTTTATGGGTCAACTGTATGCCTTTATGGCCGTCCCTTTATGGGTCCACTGTTTTTGCTAGTGCTAGTTCTATGATTAACAGCAAATTCTGATTATGAATATGATTCTGAATCTGAAACTGTTACGAACATGATTATGAATCCATTTATGATAACTACTGAATTCTGTTTTATGTAACTGTTATGGACAACATTCATTAAACCCCTTTACTCTGTTATTATTCACTAGGCTTTAGCTCACTGTATTATTTATGTATGTAGGTAACCAAGGGCGTGACTAGGCTTAGAGGCATCTACCTAGAATCTATTTTTGTCAGCCAACCTATGTGCCTCCCGTGGAGGTTCCGGATATATCAAGTGTTTATCGCTATGTGATTTAAAGTTTAAGTTTTGTTTTTTTTTGTTTGGTTAAACAAGTCTTGCGTATTTGAAAAAGGGGCTAAGTCCTTTTTGTCTGTTCTGTATATATATTATGACGTGGGGATGATGTGTATATATGTATATAAAAAGTTTAAAAATTTTCTGTCTCATATAAGTCTGCACAGCTCAATGGACGTTGTATATTTGTTATTTGCTTCCGCTAGCCCCTTATATTATGTTAATTTGTCACAGAGGCCTTCGTAATCCCAGGATTACTGGCCAGTTACGATGCTAAACCTATAGGGGCGGGTTTGGGTCGTGACACTACTGCTGCTGTTGCAGCACTTAGTTGCTGCTGCTATTGCTGCACTTAGTTTTTTTTTTTTTGGGTGAATAAGTCTAGCTAGCAGACTGGCTGCCTCCATAACCAAGATCAGAGGCACACACAAAAGAAGCCAATCAATGCTATGTTTTTCCATAGCAGCCACATACACCAATATACAAGAAACCAAGAGTTTGAGAAAATAAAATAAGACCCCAAGCACAACTCGCAAGGGAATAGGTAGAAGCCTTAGAACATGAGCATAAAACCAGTTGGAATTCAACTCCATACTTCCTATCCAATTGTGTAGCACCAACAAAATAAAATAAAAAGACAACTATCAAGCATACTCCATTCATTGAACTGGCGCAGATTGCAACCTAGTTCAAGTTTGCATTCCCCATAACTTTATACTTCCAAGTTTTAGCATGACTTGTTAGGACCACCCACACAGATTCAACCAAAAGAAATCAAAGAGTAATAACAATGAGAAAATCCTCCAATGCAACAAACAATTTAGGTCTTCCTTCACTTGACCCACAATGAAAAATCTCTATAATAAGAACCAGCCATAAGTACCTGCAGTAAACAGTTAGAAAGTTTTTGAAACTAGTTCACTCAACCCACAGCTACAACACTCACTCAATATATAAGGGCACACCATCTCTTAACCCACCATCCCTATATAGAAACCAAATTGGCAACCTGCACAACAACATGTAAGTTAAAAACATTTAAAACAGTAAACCTCACCATATGGCTCACATCACTTGACCCTCTTGTATGTTCTCACCAGCACTCAACCCTCATTTGGTTTCTCCCCAACACTCAACCCTCAAGAAATTACCCTTCACCCTCAAGAAATTACCCTCCACTCAAATTTATAATGGTAGTTGGAAAACCATTAAGCACTTAGTTGTTACTACTGCTGCAGAGCTGTATTGCTGCTATTCTACTACTGCTGTAGAGCAGTTTTTGCTACTGCTGCAAATTACTGCTGCTGCCAGTTGTTGCTGCTGCCAGTCGCTGCCTCTTTTGGTGGGCAAACCACCTAAGTGAGTTAGGCACCGACCCCACTTTGAGCCCTGGGGCATTTCCTAGCAGTGTTTAAAGCCTGCACCTCTCCTCTTGGATATGAAACATTCAATATAAATGATAGTATTGAATAATGAATGCCTAGATTGTTTAGACCTTGTGGAATTATTATTTTTTTCTTTGTTTTTACTTTGCAACTATTCATAGATCAGATAAATTATTTGTTATAAGATCCTGCATTTTTTTTCTTTCCAAGTTTGCTTAAGGCATTTAATGTTCTATCAAAGAAATTGTGCCTTCTCAATGGCATTCTATTGAGGTTATCAATTGTGTAGCCTCTAGTTTATTGTTTTACATTCTAATTTCTTTGTTGATATAGGTATTCAAAAATACATTTAAAATGGACAAATCTTGGATGTTCAAGGATAGAAGATCAAAAGACTATGAGAACGGAGTTGAACAATTTCTTAATTTTGCTATAATTCATGCAAGTGATCTTCAATCAATATGTTGTCCTTGTAGAGTTTGTGGGAACTTGAGAAGCCAACCTATTCGAGAGATTAGAAATCATCTCTTTTTCAATGGTATTGACCAAAGTTATACCACATGGATATGGCATGGAGAAGCAGTCACCAGTGAGGCATCACCATGTTTAAATGAACAAGATTTTTCCCAGCAACAATTTGACACATCTCCCGTAGACAATGTAGCTGAAACAATAGAAATGGTTCAAGATGCATACGATCATTGCACGGCTGATCCTGAAGTGATTAAGAAATTACTTGAAGATGTGGAAAAACCATTGTATCCGGGTTGCACAAAGTTTACCAAGTTATCTGCATTGGTTAAACTATATAACTTCAAAACTACGAATAACCTATCTCACACTGGGTTTTCAGATCTACTGGCGTTGTTGGGTGATATGCTGCCAATGAACAATGAAATACCATCATCCATGTATGAGGCTGGGAAGACGTTTGCTGCATTGGGAATGGGATATGAGAAAATACATGCATGTCCATATGATTGCATACTCTATAGAAAGGAGTACAAAGATGCAACTTCATGTCCTATATGTGGTACATCAAGATGGAAGTTGAAGAAGAATTCCACTGAAATAAGAAAGGATGTGCCTGCAAAAGTTTTATGGTATTTTCCACCTATCCCAAGGTTTTGAAGGATGTTCCAATCAGCAAAAATAGCGAAGGATTTGACATGGCATGCTCATGAAAGAGATTCTGATGGTACAATGTGTCACCCTGCAGATTCTCCATCATGGAAGTTAATAGACCATAAATGGCCGGATTTCATTGCAGAGTCAAGAAACCTTCGATTAGCTATTTCTGCAGATGGAATAAATCCACACAGTTCCCTTAGCAGTAGGTATAGTTGTTGGCCAGTTATAATGATTACCTATAATCTTCGACTATGGTTATGTATGAAAAGGAAATTTATGATGTTATCATTGTTAATATCAGGTCCACAACAACCTGGTAATGACATTGATGTTTACTTGGCACCACTAATTGATGATTTGAAAATGTTGTGGGAGGTAGGTGTTGAAGCTTATGACGCTTATAAAGAAGAATACTTCAGGCTGAAGGCTATATTGTTGTGGACAATTAACGACTTTCTAGCATTAGGCAATTTGAGCGGTTGTACTATAAAGGGATATTATGCATGTCCAATTTGTAGTGAAGGAACATGTTCTCACAGATTAAAATATGTAAGAAAAACACATATGCTGGCCATAGAAAATTTCTTCCACGCTACCATCCATACAGAGGCAAAAAAGGCTTTTAATGGTAAGCAAGAGTTTGGATTAGCTCCAATTCCATTAACTAGGGAGGAGATATTAAATAAGGTTGAAGGGCTTGTAACCATATGGGGAAAAAAAATAAAAAAGCATTAGATGTTGGTGGGACAAAATGTTGGAAGAAGAAATCATTATTCTTTGATCTTGAATATTGGAAGTACTTATATGTTAGACATAATTTGGATGTCATGCATATTGAGAAGAATGTGTGTGAGAGCCTCATTGGTACGTTACTCAATATTCCAGGAAAAACAAAGGATGGAATTAATTCTCGCCTTGATCTTGTAGAAATGGGTTTGCGTGAAGAATTGACACCACAAATTGGGGAGAAGCGAACATACTTGCCTCCAGCATGTTACACATTGTCTAAGGAGGAGAAAAAAAGAGTATGTACAACATTATTGGAATTGAAGGTTCCAGAAGGATACTCTTCAAATTTGGGAAATCGTGTATCAATGCAAGATTTGAAACTTTATGGTCTAAAATCACATGATTGTCATGTATTGATGCAACAGTTACTACCTATGGCAATACGATTTATGTTACCTAAGCATGTGAGACATGCTATTATCAAGTTATGTTTCTTTTTCAATGCTATTTGTAGCGAAGTGGTGGATGTGGGAAAATTAGATGAGATTCAAAAAGATTTTATGGTCACATTATGTTTGCTTGAAAAGTACTTCCCACCTTCGTTCTTTGATATCATGGTGCATTTGACAGTGCATCTTGTTAGAGAAGTTCGACTTTGTGGACCAGTTCACTTTAGATGGATGTACCAATTTGAGAGGTTCATGAAGATTTTAAAGGGTTATGTTCGTAATCGTAATTGTCCTGAAGGTTGCATTGCTGAAAGTTATATTGTAGAAGACGCTGTTGAGTTTTGCACAGAGTATTTATCTGGAGTGGATGCAATCGGGATTCCTTCTAATAGGAACACGACAGTTGATGATGATATAGAAATTAGAAGGCCTTTATCAAGTGGTTATGTTGTTACTGTTGATCGTAATGAATGGGAGCAAGCACATCATTATGTGTTAGAAAATACAAGTGACATTCAACCATACATTGAGTAAGAATATTTCATGTACATTTTTTTACAATTGTATTCTCACAAGTTAGAGATTTATCTCATAATATATTGCTTTATTCATGATTGGATAGGGAGCATATGGCTTGGTTGAAGCTAAAATATCATCGTCAATCACAAAGTCAAAAATGGTTACAAATTGAGCATAATAAAACATTTATGTATTGGCTTCGTGAAAAGGTATTAGGGTAATTTAACATTTATCTTTTTCTAATACCGAATATTATTAAGAAAAAAATTAGCTAACTATTCAACCATATACAGGTCTTAAAGGAATTAAGTGGCCAAAATAATATCTCAAATAACCTGAAGTGGATAGCACGAGGACCTCGATTGGATGTTATAAAATTCCCTAGCTATATCATCAATGGTTGTCGTTATCACACAAAAGATCGGGATAACTCACGAGTCAGCCAAAACAGTGGAGTTAGTTTAGTGGCAACAACAATGCAAGTGACAAGTTATAAGGATAAGAACCCAGTGTTTACGGATATGAGTTACTATGGAGTTATTACTGAGATATGGCAACTTGACTATAATATGTTCAAGATTCTGGTATTTAAGTGTGATTGGGTTGACAACACAAAGGGAATTAGAGTGGATGAGTTGGGTTTCACATTAGTTGAGTTAGGGAGGATAGGCCATAAAGACGATCCCTTCATTTTGGCTTCCCAAGCTAAGCAAGTTTTTTATGTACAAGATCAACTTGATTCGAGATGGTCAGTTGTGCTAGAACCTCCTCAAAAACAATATTCTTGTGAAAAGGATGATGAGTTCAATGATTTTTGTATAGAGCATCATGGCTTTACAAAAGTTTTGCCAGAAGTTGAATCATTAGATATGGTTGATGATTCTTTGTCATCTTACGTGCGAGGAGATTGTGAGGGAACTTGGCTCGATAATCCATGATGAAAAAAAAAATGTCTTTGTAAGAATGTATGTCTAAGTGTTGTACTTTCATGTTAAAATGTTTGACTTATATATATTCATTTTCTTCATGTCTTTATATTGAATTGTCTAACTATTTAACTTTTTTTCTTAAATTTCTTTTTATTTTATTCACAGGATGGATACTTCTCATGTCCTGCCTACTGATGGAGAGGATGCATGATTACCAGCAACAGAACCAAAATCTAATAATAGAAAAGGCAGAGGTTCGACAACGTTACCAAATGTCATAAAGGATAAGAGTTCTAGTGTACGAAAAGCCATTGACTATAACGAGAATGGTCAATTGATTGGAAACAATTCAATCAAATGTTCAAGCTATCATGGGGTGTTGGCTCGCACAATGGTTCCGATATGCTATAAAGACTGGTTTGAGATGCCAGGTGAACTGAAAGAAAAATTATGGAGTTGTGTGGAGGTATGTAAGACATTTAAACTTGTATTTAAGTGCAATCAAAATTTGAATTTTATAACATTATATTTTTTCACTACTCAGTTAACATACAGAGTGGATGAAAGAAGTAAGAAAAAGGTGTTATCTTCAATTTGTTCAAAATGGAGGACATTCAAGGAAGAACTTACCAAGTACATACGTGAAAACAAGTCCAATCCTGAGATCATATCAAACCCACCAGCAATTTATGGATTCGTTGAACAAAGACATTGGGACTCATTTCTTGAAGGGCGACTATCAGAAGAGTTTGAGGTAAAAATAATCAAACTTTAGTTATTTAAAATGTCAGCATTAAATGCTAGACCCATCAAACTTTGTATAGTTATGTAATAACAGTGGCATGCCCCTTGTAATCTTGTAAATTTTTTATTTTATTTTATGATTTATTCACCCAAAAAAAATATTAAATGCTATACATTTGGATTAACATTGTGTGTACATTTTTAAAGATTTTGAGCCAAGTTCAGAAATGGAGACGACGTCAAAATAAGTATAACCATAGAATCAGTCGAAAGGGCTATGCTCGCTTTCAAGAAGACTATGTAAGTGGTTATAAATTTTATAATTTAATAAGAATTTTGATATGATTATTTTGAAAATTTGATATATGTTTGATTGATAGAAACGTATGACCGGATCTACTGAAGATTTGGACAGAATGATTCTATGGAAAAAGGCTCGTCAAAATAAAAATGGAGAATATGATGACAAGACAATTATGGAACAAGCTGTGAGAATTGTAAAATATTTGTGTGTACTGATTGCATTTATTTTATACTACCTCAACTGTTCATCTTTCTTATATAGTAATGTAATATTGTAGGATGAGTTGACCAAACAAAAAAGTGATGGGAGTTTAAAGACTGAAGGATGCAATGACATTCTTATTATGGCATTGGGTACTCCTGAATCTTCTAGTCGAGTAAGGGGTGTAGGAAATTCTGTCACACGTAGCACCTACTTTCACTTGCCTAGATGTGGGAATCAGTCACATTGGGAGAAGAAATGTAATGATCTTGAGGTAGTGGTGGTACAATTGCAAGCTAGGTTTAGTGCAGTGGAACAACAAATACCACATACACCAGAATCTGAACATGTTAGTTCAAATGCCTTGAGAAGTGGTTATGAAGGAAATTTTTAGCGTGATTTTCTCTCAACAGAAAATAAAGTGAGAACTAAGGATGACATTCCACCCCAAGCTCTTACCCAAAAGATTATAAA
Organism: Camellia granthamiana; assembly: GCA_036172215.1. NCBI lineage: Eukaryota > Viridiplantae > Streptophyta > Magnoliopsida > Ericales > Theaceae > Camellia > Camellia granthamiana. The sequence continues at coordinate 137,437,393 of CM069904.1, read as the reverse complement.
GGTGTGTAGCATTTAGAACACCTAAAGTTGTTATATTTTCTAATATTGTTAGTGATTTTATTAGTGTTTTTGTTGTTATTTGTGTGTTTGTTATAGGGCAGATGTTCAAACACGTTGAAAAGTGGTGGTAGAGGCAATTTTCAGGATGATTCTATCTTACCAGAAAATAGAGTGAGAAGTAAGGACGACATTCCACCTCAAGATCCTAAACAAAATAAGAGAAAGGTGTGTAGTTTTTATATATTGATGTTATAATTTATAATATCATTAGTGATATTCTTAGAAGTTCCATTGTTAACTTTATGTGCTATGGGGCAAACCGTGTAAACTCGCGGTAGGTTCCATTGAAAATATTGTTGCACATGGCACGGTGTATGAGAGAATTGAACCCAATGAAGCCATTCATACGGTGCCATTAGGAGAATCCAATGTACGTGTGTCTATTGAAGTTGTTATTCAAAAAGATGCCCCTCTTCCTATACCTATCTCAGATGAGATGCTTATTGTTGGAGAAGCAGTGGGATTTTTTGTTGCTTGGCCCAAAAATCTTGTATTGGTCGGTGATGAGGTAAAATATTCAAACTTAGAAACTTTATTACACTTTCTTAAAATTAAAGTTGACTTATATTTGTTTATTTTGAAAATTTTAAACTTAGGGAGTTTTAATTAATGTTGAATGTGGAAAATATCAAGAGTCCATACAATCTTTTGTTTCATTAGTCGAGCATATCAAGTATGATGAAGCCAAAGACATTCCACTAGAGAAAGACATATTTGGGGTGGAGATCAATATCCAACTTCAAAAAGTAGACATGGAGTACATATGTCATGTAAAAGAATTATCTGTTACATGTATCATGTTGTACATAAGGTAAGGAAAATTTGCTTCATCAATAGCTATTTCTGCAGATTTTATGAATTACGAATTTAATTAACATTTGTTTCTTTTATTAGTCATCTCCATCAAGTGTTGAAGGTTTCCAATTGGAGGAAACAATTTGTATTTGTTAACCCTTGTATCATTAGTGGAAAAACTATGGATGGGGAGAAATCAAAATCAGTGTTGCTTGCAAGAAGATTAGAGGAGGCTATGCTAGAGCAATTGATTTTAATTCCTTATAATATTGGGAAATTATCTAAAACTATTTATTTCATGTGTTCAAATGATAATAAACTTATTAAGCTCATACTTGTGACTTGTTCAATTGTAGGTACCATTGGATACTGTTAGTCATTGATCTAACATTGATGATTGTGTACTTGCTTGATCCGATTAATTCTAAAATAAACACAAGCCTTGAAATTGTAATAAACACGTAAGTTTAGCTAGTTCGTACATTTTTAAGCAATTTGAGTTTGCCTAAAAATATTTTGACTTTTGAAATTTCTTTCATAAAGTGCTTTGAAAATTTATGAAACTACCCAAAAGAGGAGGAGGACCAAACCAGTTTGGAAAGTAGTTCAGGTAATCAATATTATTTTCTCTAATTTTATCATACTTATATTTATGCTAATGGTTGTTCAGCTTGATCATAACACTTTATATGTAGTTTCTAATAATAATGAAAATGCTTTCATGTAGTCCCCGCAACAACCTACAAATATGGAATGTGGGTTTTATGTAATGAGGTATATAAAAGACCTCATTAGAGATCAAAGTCTAAGAAAACAAAATGTGAGATAAATTCTAAACTTTTATTACTATTATATTCATGATACTTGTACATCTTCTTCATGATCTAATTGTTTCTAAATAACCTCTTGTAGTACAATGGAAAAAAGACTTACACAGAAACCGAACTTCATGAAGTGTGAGTTGAATGGATTAATTTCGTACTAAAGAATATGAGTTGAAATCCAACATGTAAGTATGATATAACTTATGTTCTTTAAATTGCTAATTAACAATTTTTTTAGTTGGTAAGGAATATATAATCACTTCAAGAACATAACAAATTTCATAAAATGTGTAAATTTTACTTCATACAAAAGCATTTGTACAATGGAAGATAGTAAACTCAAGTACATCTTAGGAAAACTCACAACCTTCAGAAAATATCACTCTTACACTCAAGAGTTTGAGATTGCTTCACACTAGATCAGTCTTGTATATCACTCTTGTATTGCATGATACCCAATATAATGAATATAAGGATGAACCTAATTCGAAATATGATAAATAAATATTTTGTAATTTTTTTATTTTGCCTTTGGCATCATTTGATTTTCACTAATAGCAATTAGAAATAGACAAAGTTGGGTAGGTAATAGGTTACAAGCCAAATGTTGACTACCCTAGATACATTGTTCTCAATAAGAGTACAAAGTCAATTTAGAGTTATCTTTAAATATAGCTTCTAATTTGTGATTCTAAATTTGAAATAATCTGAGATGGTAGCTTGAGACTCTCCATGAAAAGTTATTTATTGAGTGATGGTAAGCGTATATTTATTCTTGCATAAGTAAACTATGTACATATTATGGAACAGCTAAAATCAACTCGATTTATTGGGTGCTATGATCATAAATCTCCAATTTCTTTGGTTTGGAAGGCTAAGTTACAAAACAGGCTTTTGAACATCACTGTTTTCAGAAATTATATGTTCACCATGATGAATAAATAAATTTTTTTTTTTTAATGATTTTTCAAATATCATATGGTGGTTTCTATGTTTTTTGAAGATAGCATGTCCTCAAACATTTAATAGAAATTATATCTTCAGTGTTTATTGTTATCTTGTTTGAAAAGTGTGATTAGCGTTATGACGGTTATCCATTTTATTTTTTATTTTTTGATTAGAAAAAGAAAATTTTATTGATGAAAAGACCATGAAAAGCACAACACATGATACAACAAAAAAAAAAGTACATATTGCATCATAGTAAAACCCTTTCATCTTAACTAGGTTAGCATGAAAGGCAAGCCCAATCAGACGCACTTTGCTATGATGCAATATGCACTTCTCTCTTTTCTATGACTATTATACATGATAGTGTATTCACGACTTTGCTTTGTGTATGGACAAATTACCATGAGTTAATTCTGGTTAAGTTGAAAACAAATTTGGGTCATGGTAGTTATATAACTATTCTAGACTTTCCCTCCTTTAAACTTGTTCTCTTTTGTGCTCTTTTCTTCTTTTCTTTTTCATCATTTCATCTCTTTCTTCTCTTTCTATCCACTCTCTACTTATATTTTTCCTTATCTGAAAACAGATACACCAGCACATAATTGTTAAAATCTTGGTGGAATTGCTCAATACTCAAATACTGGAACTGTGGGGGATTGTTAATTTGTTTAGTCTTTTGGAGTTGACCCATCTTGACTTGGTATATTAATTGCGTTTCTTTCTCTACCTTGATTTGAGCTTTAATTTTTGTTGGGATTTAGTTTAGTTTACTCTCTCTGTTGATGTGTTGCTATAATAATTTTTTGACAAAATCTTTTCAGGGCTATGATTTACTAATATGTGTTTATATATATTGTTCAATCATGCTCCGTATGTATGTGTCATATTTATATATGGTAATACAAACATTTTATACTAGTAATAATCAAATTCGTTATTTCTTTCTATTGATGCCGGGGATGAAGAGTCAGTGTGATGAGAAAATATTTGATTTTGTCTTTTGTAAGACAAGAACAGTCTCTACAAAAATAGTACGTTTTTTCATATGCTTCTAGCGGTTTCTAAATTAATTTGTTTTTTTTTTTTTTTTTTCAGGTCAGAAATTTCTTAGAGAGATGCAAAATATGGTCAAAGAATTCAAAAACTTAGGTAGCGTTTGGTAGAGTTTTATAAATGTGATTTGAGAGTATGAGTTGTATTTTGAGTTTGTGTGTTGTGGAATTATGATTTGAGTATAGAAAATTTGTTTGGTAAAGAGTTTTGAAAAGAGTTTTGATTTGAGTGGGGAATTGTTGATGTGACATTTAATATTTTATACAAAAATTTATAACTCATAATTAAACATACAACTCAAAATTATTTTAAAGCACATAAAATTTTTTAAAAATTTCAGAAAATATTTTTTTCGATTATATAAAAATTAACATATCAATTGCAAAAAAAAAAAAAAAATCACTATTCCGGTCAACCGACTGGACGTCCCGTTAGCAAAAATTTTGAAAAAAAAAAATCTGAAAAGCGTGGCTGCTGCAGATAACTCTGCAGAGTTTTGGAAACGTGTTTTCAAAACACGTTCCAAACACCATACTGAAAACACAGTGTAGAACTAACTTTTGAAAACACAAACAAACAGAGCCTTAGTTTTTTCAAGTTTTATTTTTTATTTTTTAATATATGTAATCATAGTTAAAAACTTTTTATTAATTTCTTTGTACATACTTTTGAACATTTAACTTTCATTTATGAAATATATGACGTTATTCCATTCAATATATGGTTGTGATTCAAAATATAGTATATAGTGTGTTATATTCTTCAAATGCGAGTACAAAAATAATATTGATTATTCTTCAAATATGTCGAATTCTTTTTTTTTAATCATAGGTTTTATTAGTTATTAATCACACTTAAAAGATGTGATCTAAATGTTATTAATCACACTATCTAAATATTTTTAATCACACTTAAAAGATGTGATCTAAATATTTTTAATCACACTTAAAAGGTGTGATTTAAATATTTTTAATCATAGTTAAAAGATGATTTAAATGTTTTTAATCACACTTAAAAGGTGTGATCTAAATATTTTTAAATATTTTTAATCACACTTAAAAGGTGTGATCTAAATATTTTTAATCACACTTAGAAGGTGTGATTGAAATTTTTTTAATCACACTTAAAAGGTGTGATCTAAATATTTTTAATCACACTTAAAAGGTGCGATGAAAGCATTTTTTAATGACACTTAAAAAGTGTGATTAAAAATGACCCCTTTTAATCACACTCCCAAAGACCATACTTTAATAAAACTTAGAAGGTGTGATTAAATAACATACATCACACAAAAAAAACGTGATCTTTATCTGTATTTGTAATAGTGAACCCTTGGGTACGGGAAGCGGGTCGTAACAATGTCGCCAAATTTTCAAAGCAAATACCACAGCTGCTAATTCAAGTTCATGGGTTGGATAGTTCTTTTCATGATGGCGAAGTTGTCGAGAAGCATAAGCAATCACTTTTCCCTTTTGCATCAACACACACCCCAAGCCTTTGTAGGAAGCATCACTATAAATTTGAAACCCATCAGTACCATGAGGCAAAGTCAAAATTGGTGCAGTTACTAACCTAGTCTTTAACTTTTGGAAGGCTCTCTCTTTGATCAGTCCAATCGAATGGTGTAGTTTTTTGTGTCAATTGAGTGAGTGGCAAAGCAAGTTTGGAAAAATCTTTCACAAATTTACGATAATCGCTGCAAGTCCCAGAAAACTTTGAACTTCTGATACATTTATCGGTCTAGGCCAGTCCACAATAGCTTCAATTTTCTATGGGTCAACGGAGATACCATCCTTGTTGATTACATGCCTAAAAAATGCCACATTGTCAAGCCAAAATTCACATTTGGAAAATTTTGCATATAACTTCTTTTCCCTTAGGGTCTGTAAAGCAATTCTCATATGATTTTCATATTCTTCCCTACTTTTAGAATAAATCAATATATCATCTATGAATACAACAATAAACTCATCAAGGAATTGTTTGAACATTCTATTCATAAAGTCCATGAATGTCGTAGGTGCATTAGTTACCCCAAATGGCATGACTAAGAATTCATAATGTTCGTATCTAGTTCGGAAAACGGTCTTCTCAATGTCTTCTGCTTTCACCTTTAGCTGGTGATATCTGGATCTAAGATCTATCTTAGAGAACACTTATGCCTCCTGAAGTTGGTCAAATAGGTCATCTATTCGGAGTAGTGAGTACTTGTTCTTGATAGTTACTTTGTTCAACTCACGATAGTCAATACATAGCCTCAAACATCCGTTTTTCTTTTTAACAAATAACACTGGAACACCCCAAGTGAAGTGCTTGAGTTAATAAACTTCTTGTCTAACAGTTCCTGAAGTTAAGTTTTCAATTCTTTTAATTTAGAGGTGGACATTCTGTATGGGGTTTTAGAAATTGGTTGTGTCCCAGGTACTACATCAATGGTGAACTCAATTTCCCTATCAATTAACTCCCCAGCTAGGTCAGTAGGAAATACATCAGAAAATTCACAGGCCACGGGAATATTTTCCACACTAACACTAACACTATCCGATGACACGGTCAACACACAACACAAGTAGTCCCGACAACCTTTTCTCAATAATTTCCTGGCTTTCATAAATGAAATCAAGTATGGTGGAGGAATTACCCTATTTCCAGTAAAAACAAATTCAGGTATACCAGGTGGTCTAAACATAACAGATTTACTCGCACAGTCAATGCTGGCACAGTATTTAGTCAATCAATCTATACCTAAAATACAATCAAAATGATCAATGCTCAAGGACAACAAATCAACATACAATGTCATATCACCAATCATAATATCACATGCTGGGTAAACATAAGCACATATCATAGAACCCCCAGACGGTGTAGATACAGATAGTAAATAGTTCATAGGTTCTAACAGTCTAGTTAATTTCCGAGAAAAAGCATGCGATACGAATGAATGTGTGGAACCAGAATCAATCAGCACATAGGCATTCTGAGTACAGATAAAGATTATACTTGACACCACTGACTCAGTATTCTGTATATCCCCAGGTACTAATACAAAAACCTGGCATTGTCTTAAAGTTTCTCTCCCAGTATTGGCTCTCACATTCGTTTTTGGTGCAGGAGCAGATCCAATTGAACTTGCTGCAGGACGGGTAGTCGTGTCGAGTCTCATCGGGTAATCTCTAATCATGTGGCCTATCTTGGCGCATCGAAAACAAGCACTAGATGCAAGGTGACACATGCCCCTATGCTTCCTTCCACATTTTGGACAAACTGGCATAGACTTACTGCTTTGGCTTGAGCTACTTGACGATCCAGTATTTTGCTTCTTCGGAAATGATTAGCCTTTCTTGAAATTGAATCTAGCCCTTTTACCTCTCCATTCAATTGTTGGAGTTGTAGCTTGTTTTTTTGCTGCTAGAATGGCCTCTACTATCAACACTCTATCAAGTACTTCCACATATGTAGGTAATTTCAGTACACTTACTCAGTCAAACACTTCTAAATCTAATCCCCCTTCAAATTTCCAAGCCTTTTTGTAATCTGTGTTAACCATATGAGGAGCAAATCTAGCCAACTTGGTGAACTTAGCCTCATACTCAGCTACGAACATCTGCCCTTGCTTAAGTACTTGGAATTCAGAAACTTTTTGGTCTCTAAAGCATTGGGGAAAATACTTGTTGTAGAAAATCTCATTAAACTGAGTCCACGTCATATTTCCATTATTAGTTGGGATTAGTAACCACCATCTCCGAGCTTCGTCTTTTAACGTGTAGGTAGCCAAAAGAACTTTTGTGTTTTGGAGCTAGGAAACACTTCAATTCAAAGGACCCTGCTGTATCATCACTTCTTGTATTTTCCATTGCTATAAGGAAACAACAGAACAATAAACATAGGCAAATAGTTCTTTTCACAGTGTTCGGAGTAGCCACTCCCAGTTCATTCGTTTCAATTTTATGTGTTCATGGTCAGATGTAGTTTTCTCGTGTACAGAAATTAATACGTACTTACATATGCAGATGGAATGCCTCTAACTCTTACTAGGACATCCTATAACTCATATAGACTCATGTGTGCGGTAAAACGCGTGTTCTAATACCACTATGTCACGACCCAAACTCGCCTCTATAGGTTTAGCGTTGTAACCGGCCAGTAATCATTGGATTACCAAAGGCATATAATAAGGGGCTGTAGAAGCAAATATAGAAAATATACATTGTCTATATAGCTGTGTTAACATATATGAGACAGAAATCTTCAAAACAAACTTATATATATATGTGACGTCATAAGTACATTAGTCTTACATCACCCATTTACACAGATAAAACCAAAAGGGAACTTAGCCCAATGTACAGATAAGCAAAACAAAACAAAAACATCTGTAGCAAGGTTATAAAACTAGACATCTCAAAAGGGAACCTCCCCGGGAGGCATAGTGGCTGGCTGACCAAAAACTCCAGGCAGCAGCTTAGGCCTGGTCACACGCCTGCTCACCTACATACATAATATAAATAGTGAGCAAAAACCTAGTGAATAATAACAGAGTAAAATGTTTAAATGAATGATGTCCATGACAGAATCGAAAATTAGAGTTCATATAAGAAAACAGAGTTATATCTTGTTCAAACTATATACAGAATCAGAGTTTATGCTTCATCATACGTGGCACATCCAATAGCATTATCATGCTTGTCAATTCTCTAAGGAACCTCTGGTACCGGGAACTTGTAATATACTTGAGCCACGGTATTATTACCACCGGGCAAGGGCCATGAGACCACGGTATTGTTACCCCCAGGCAAGGGCCTTGTGCTTGTAGACCACGGTATTATTACTCCAAGGCAAGAGCCTTGTGGTAAGGATGCCACGAATACTTGTCAAAAGTTGGATATTCATTCATTGATACAGAACATAGCATTTCAGAAAGCAGATCATTTCTTGTCATATCGTATAGGAAAATACTTAAACGTGAACATAGCTTTACAAAGTTATTACTCACAGATGGCTCCACTTGCAGAATAGACAAATCAGATAACTTGTGGTGCGTGACCTACACACACATAGCAGGAACACATAATGAAACACGCACTCGGTTGGTACTTAACTTCTTTTGTTTCATTCTTAGTGTGTTTCTAAGTCTTAACCTCTTATTGAGTTTTAATCATGGCCTAGGAATGCCTAGGATGCAATGTGGATGCCAAAATGCACTTTGGAACTCTTAACAAAATTTACTGAAAACAGGGGTCCCGCTCGAGGGCAACTTATTGCGCTCGAGCGGACATGCAAACATGTGAGGGGCCGCTCGAGTGTAACTTCCCTCGCTCGAGCGGTTTGTAAACTCTGAAAAAGTACTAGTTGTGTGAAATTTCTGCTCGAGCGTGTGACTGATGTCTTTGCTCGAGCGCAACTCTTGTCGCTCGAGCGGTCTGTAAAATATGCAAACTTCTGGGAGCTTACATTTCACGCTCAAGCTCGAGTGAACTTCTGGTCGCTCGAGCGGAAGTGTAAGATCACAAAGTGGTCGCTTGAACACAAGTTCTGTCGCTTGAGCGGAAGTGCAGAATTTGAAATTTCCAGACTGCACTCCCAAGCTCCAAACTCGAATCACACACTTTAAAACTCATCTTTTTGGGCCAAAACTCCAGAAAACATTTAGAAACTTATAAAATACCATGGTTTGAAGATCATTTCACTAAATCAAGGCACCAAAGCATGCCAATTGATCAAAACTCCAACTTGAAATTTATGAATATGCCATGAAAATGACATGCATGAATTACTTTGAACTTAGGCTTTCCAAAACATGATCAATTAAGGTCAAATGGAAAGAAATGTGATGAACTCTCAAAACCAAGTCAAGATAGACACATGTACGTGAAAATCTTTAGAAATCTACTCAAAATGTCATGATATATGCATGCATGCATGATATGGTTCAATTTTCTTCATTTCTAACTCAATTCTTGTATCATCCAACTTAATTCTCTAGAGTTCATGTCCTACACATCATAATTGTACAATCTAAAGGTTGAATTCTTACCTAGGCTTGTCAATGAGAGAGTTAGAAGCTTGATCCTTGTATCTTTAAGTCCAATTCCTTCAATTCCTAGCAAATTCTTTGGTTGAGCTCAATCTCTCCTTTCTCTTCCTCTCTCACGTTTGTTTGTGTGTGCTAGCTCAAAGATGTGTTGAAATGAAGGAAAAGAATGAGTGGAGGCATAATAGGTACCTTATATAGGCTTGGATTAAAGAATTCATTAATTAGGCTTAATTGAGCATTAATTATTCTAATTAAATCATTCTGAATCAAATTCTAATTAAACCTACCATAATGTTCTAAAAATCCTAAATAGCACATAAATCAAGTCAATTTCGTAATCAGATGCCGATAAGGCCTTCAATTCGTAAAACGAAACAGAGATGCAAACAGGTATTCCTACGATAGACAAATATAATCACAAATAAGGCGACACACATGCAATTAATTTAGAATTTCACCTTAATTACCGAATAGGCTTATTTAATCATGAATTAACGTTAATCAAAGGTCATGGTTGTTACAAATAGTCTTCAATCTGCATCTTCCAAAATCTGAAATTTGTGCCATTGAATTTATTTGATTCTAACCTTTTCGTTTATAGCCATCGCTCCCACTCGAACCAATGCTCTGATACCAGTTGTTAGGAATTGACCCTTCCTAACCAAGATTAGGGATGGCAATTTGAAACCGGCCCGATGGGGATCCCCGATCCCGACCCCGACCCCGATTTAAGCGGTTTTTCCCCGAAAAATACCCCCGACGGGGAGGTGATGGTATTTGAAAATCAGTCCCCGATCTGTCACGGGCCGGGGACGGTGATCAGTATTTGATCCCCGGCCCGGCCCGGCCCGGCCCGATCCCCGGCCCCGTCCCCGTCCCCGGCCCCGGCCCGATTTATCCCCGAAATGAAATTACTAGTTTACCCCTCTATATATATACACACACAGTAGTAACCAAACCAAGCCCTCATTATCTCCACTGTCTTCCGTCTCTCTCTCTCTCTCTCTCTTCACTCTACTCTCTCTCTCAGTCTCACCACTGTCGCGACCCAGTCCCAGCCACAGCCACCCATCGCCGATCGTCCTCCTTCAGCCACAGCCGCCCTCCTCTCCCTCCTATCTCCATCGCTGCGCTGCATCACGACGCTGCCTCACGCTGTCTTCCGTCTCTCTCTCTCTCCCTCCCTTCCTCCGATCTCACGTCGATCTCTCTCCCTCCCTCGGATCTGCCTCACGCCGATTTCTATGAGTGATTCTGGTTTTTTTTTTTTTTTTCCAGATTTCAGATTTTTTGTTAATGATGATGATGAAAATAAATGAAGTGATTCTCTTCAATTTCAGTTTTTATTTTTTATTTTAAGTTGATGATTGTTGTTGATTCAGATTGTTGATGAGATGATGAAAACAGATTCATTTTTTTTTTGTTCTTGTGTGGTGTTGTGTTGTGTTGTTGAACAAAATTGAAAAAAAGAGAGAAAAAGATCGGGGATATTTCGGGGTCGGGGAAACCCGATCCCCGATCGGGGCGGGGGCGGGAGGGGCGATGGGCTCCCCGTCGGGGATCGGGGACGGGGACGGGGAATTTGTCACTTTCGGGGATCGGGGACGGGGGGTGTGGTCCCCGGCCCCGCCCCGTTGCCATTCCTAACCAAGATTGGTGAAACACGAAATAACAAACAAAGAAGAAAAATGAATCAAACAAATCAAACACACAAGAACACAAGGATTTACGTGGTTTACCTCAGAATAGGGCTACGTTCACGGCTGCTGCGGTTTTTCACTATGATCAGAAAAATACAACTCTTTCTTAACCTAAAAGAGACGCCCCCTCATCTATTTATAAGTATAGAATTAGGCTTACGCGGAAGCATATAGGAATTACGAAAGTTCCCAAACCCCCCATTGAACCTAGTGTTTGAGTGAACAGTAGGGTTGAGTGAACAGTACTTATTAGGGTCCACCGACCCAACAATAGGTTCTAAAAAGTGTGGATGTCTATTTCTATTAAGGAGGGAAAATTAACTACAAATTACCAAGACGAATTGTGATAACATATTTGATTAATGGATTCAAACAATGACAAATTTTATAGATACTTTATGGATATTCATACACTTGATGTTTTTACGAATAATTTTATGGATACTTTTATGTATGATTTTATGGATGCGTGTTTGATTTATGAATTTTTTTATGGATGTTTCAAAGAAAAAGTAAATCTTTCAATGTATAACGACGGGGGCCTAAACAACTCTATTATAGCTTGGCAACATGACACTAGAGTAATCTCATTTGTATAACAATGTATCACTGAACATGCACTTCACAAGTGGCCCAAATTAATTTCTTGATATCATCTAATTGGATGGCAACATAATGATAAGGAAAAAAATATTGTCCAATAACATGGCACTGGAGTAATTCAAATTAATTAGTGTTGTATTATCGAACAGGCCCACCGCAAATTAAAAAATCATTATTTGGAAGAAAGTGTCTCTGTAAATGTATGACAACTAGAGAGATCTATTTTTTCCGGTAGCATAACACCGGAATAATGTAAATTATTTAGTACCGTGTTACCAAAATTAGTGGTGTAAAGAGATGAAATAGTTAATTTAGGGTTAGTTTTGGTAATTTATTGGGGGTGTGAGAATTACATTTTTTTTAGTGGTATATGAGATGATGGGTGTAAAGAGGTTAAATAGTGGTGTAAGTAGAATCACCTATTTCAAATTATGTAATGTATGGGTAGACGGATTTGCCCTTTTTTTGTTATTGTCATGGACATGCATTGTAGGATTGAGTGAAGATTTTGTGGGATACATTGCTGTGCCATGTTTGGTAATTTGGATCCCATGTTTTTGGGTGTGAGAAATCATTGGGTCGGGGAAGGGGAGGGGGAGGAGTATTGTGAGTTAGCAAAGTAGGGTTTCGTTGTTCTGTTGGTGGTGATAAGAGCTGCTGTAAACGTCAGCATTGCTCATTGTTGCAGGTACGTTGTATATTTATATGTTTCGGATAGTTAAGATGACATTTCCCCTCAGGGAACGTGGGCTCCGTATGGATTGATATGGATGTGGTTTTGTTATAATATGATCATCACAGGACAATTTTGAATGGTGTTGATGGGTTCGTTATGTTTGTGTGTTTGTTGTGGTGTGACCATTAACATGTGTTATTTCGTGGGGTGATGTATCTACATGTGTTATTTTTCCCCTCCTATTGTGTGTGCGGGGTGGGGGGGGCATTCAATTTTGTTCAGTTCATAAGCCTTGATTCTTACCAAAATAATAATAATAATAATAAATAAATAAATAAATAAATAAATAACTAAACAAAAACTTGACTTGTTTGGGTTCGTAACATTTTTAACTCGAGTTATTAAGCCCGTAGAGGTGTCTCCACACTTAGTGCCTTAAAACCGTCTGGTTTGGGAGTCATTGGCCCAATACTTGCAACATGGGCTAATTAGAATGCTTAAGGGACCTAGACATTGCACAGTTAAGGAAAAATAATGACTTGTTCAGATCCGTAGCCTTTTCAGCTCAAGTTATTAAGCCCGTAGAGGCGTCTTCACACCTAGTGCCCTAAAACTGTCTGGTTTGAGAGTCGTTGGCCCAATGCTTGCTACATAGATTGATTAGAAAGCTTAATGGATTAAGACATTGCATAGTCTATAAAAAAAATATAAATAAATAAAAAATTGAGAATCCTGGTTGCAAAAGTTTAGGCTCTGTTTGGTAGAGCTTTAGAGCTTTAGAATTTTAGTTCCACCCTTTGGTTTTCACGTGATGTTTGCTACAATTTTTTAAAAATTAATTCCACACTCACTTTTTAAAACTCTGTCTAAGGTGGGAAAATTTGGGCTAACCGGTCATCCTCCTGGACGTACGGTCGGTTGACCAGAACAGTGCAATTTATTTATTTATTTTATTATTTTTTTTTACAATTGCCACATGTTATTTTTTATATTTTAAATAAAAAAATTCAAAAATTTTTAAAATTTTTTATGAGCTTTGAATAGAATTTTAAATTGTGTGTTTGGTTATAAGTTGTAAGTTTTTGTATCAAATATCATATACATAAAAAATTCCCCATTCAATTCAAAACTCTTTTACCAAACAAATTTTCCACACTTAAATCATAATTCCAAAACTCATAAACTCAAAATACAGCTCCTATTCTCAAATCATATTTAGAAAATTCTACCAAATGCTACCTTAGTTTTTCTGTATATGTTGGGTATTATTATGAGTTACACTAGGCTATTATAGTGGACAGTTAACTAGTTATGCAGAATGCACTTTACACCAAGGGCACTGATGATATGTTTACTAGCATTCGCAAGTACATGGGACTTAACTTTTGTAATAACTGAATTGTGGTTCTTGCTTAATAGATTCCTTCATACTTGTCCATTGTGCCTTCAATGACTCATCATGTCTTAATATCACATTGTAGTTGGCACATAAGTTAATTGATACTTGGACTAGTGTGATTACTTATTGTTGTTGGGCAGATGTGAATATGTTGATATTTGTGGGTATCATTTTTGGAAACCCTCACGAGGCTATACTTGTCCACTTGGAGTAACCTTGTGGTTTAAAGGTTTGATGCATATGCTAAATGTAATCGTGATCCCTACAAAAGTGGCTTAGAGTATTTTCTTTTTCTTATTTCTATTGTTTTGCTCGAGGACAAGCAAAATATAAGTTGGGGAATGTGATGTAGGCCGAAAGGTACTACATTGAGGCCGCTTAAGTTACATTTATAGTCTTTGAATTTTGTTTATTTGGTGAAAATGATGTGTTTTGTGCACTTGTACAGATTTGGCAAGTAACACGCAAATTCAAGCAAAAAATGAAGCAAAAGCAGATTCTCCGTGCAAGTAGTGAAAATACTCGACCTGCCACCTCACCGCATATGCGGCCCACCATCGCTCGAGTGGCCCACCTAGGGTTGCGTGTGCGGAATTTTCAATCTGTTCAACTGGGAATAAAAAGAAGAAAAGTGGCTATTTTTAGGGGTCGAAAATATTTCAGAGAAAATGAGAGGCTAGGGTTTGAAGAAAGGGAATTCTCATGTTTCAAGGATAGTTTCATGGAGGCTTCTTCTTCTTCTACTTCTTCTCACACCTTCATGAGTGGCTAGACTATTCTTTTCTAGGGTTTTGATGAAACCCTAACCAAGTAAATAGGTTTTCTTTTTGGTTTTCTTTTATGTAATGGTTTGAACAATTGTATGGTTCTCAAGAAGTTTTCTAATATAATTTTCCATTATTTCTTTGAGTATTTTACTTTCTGTGATTGTTAAATGCTTTCCATACAATGGTTTTTTATTATTTCATGTTCAATGTATGAGACGAGCCATATTACGAGGGACGAATCGTGTTGCTACCTTAATTTAGAGCGAACGAATTGTACTACTTAAGATGGTTCGTATCTATATATTGAACGTGTTAATTCTCTTGATAAATGCTTCGAGCGTGTAGTTGTGAAGTATTATTTTGTTCGAACCATAACATAATTGATTTTCAAATTAAAACTGTATTTATGTAACTAGTGGTGAATTCATTACCCTAGATTTTTTCCAAAATCAGTAAATTCATTTTTATTTATAATTGCTAATTTATTCGCTTTGTTTAATTTAATTATCATTAGGTTATGAACAACCATCTTTTTCATCAAAATTAATTTAGGAATTTAAAAATTAAATTGGTTTAATTTCGAGTTTGTCCCTGTGGATCGATACTTGGACTTACTGTTATTCTAAGGAATTTGGTATAGGTTAGTGTTGAAATTGAAACAAATTAAAAGATTATTGGATAAAATACAGAGAATTTTAATCAAGGGAATAAAGTGATAATGGCATAATATTAGAGAGGTAAAGTGTAAATTGTCCTATTTATTTTGTTATTTTGAAGATGGGAGGAGCAATCGAACCGGTTACTTCTTATAGAGGTATATAGGTTTTGGCCATTGAACTAACTCGGGTGGTTGCAAATGAAGAAGTATTGGGTAAAATATTGTTTAATCTTTGACTTGAACAATTAAGGAGGCTAGAATTAGGATTTTGATTTTTTGGGATAAAAAAATAATAAATTTTTGAAAAGAATGCTTAATTGGAATGGTATTGGGTTGGGCCAGGTTTTGTAGACCTAAGCCCAAGCTCTATCCAAGGGTGGATGCCAGGGTTGGGCCGCCCTGTTATGGGCCAGGCACGGGAAACAAATTAACAACTGGCGTAACAATCAAAAGTTTCATCAAATTAAAAGTTAAGAGTAGTTTCACATTGAAGCATGTTGAAGTTGCTTTACAACTATAAATGGGATAGCGTTTTGGGTAAGGTTTATAATAAATTTAAAAGTTTGTGAACCAAAAAAAACAAAAAAAAAAAAAACAAAAGCACAAAGGGATATTTAACCACCACCCCCCCCCCCCCCCCCCCAAAAAAAAAAAAAAGAAAAAAGAGAAGAAAGAAAAAAGGAAAAGGAGTCAATGTTGTTGAAGATGGCTAAAAGATAAAAGGAAGAAGAAATAAAAGTGGATGGAAAATATAATTGAGAAAATGAAATGACATATTTGAAATCCTTCTATAATAGTTGAAAATTTTAAATTTTGTTGTTTAAAATTTTAAATTTCAACTTGATAGAATTTGAGGGACTCGTGGAATCAACACATGTCTCATCATTTTGAAAACTTGGATCGTTCATTTTGTAAAACGCTCTTTGAGCATATCATTTATTAAAGAAAATAAAATAGTAGTCAATCTCATAAGAGCAACTCCAAGAGTAAGAGACAAAATGTCTTGCAAAAGTACACAGAAAAAGTACTCTTTTTATTTTGCCTAACTAGTTTAGTTAGTATACATTCTAACCATATTATTTATTTTAACTAATCAATCAAACAAACTTAACTAATTTTTTAAAAATATTATAAATATAGATAAATGAATAAATAATCCTTTTATGACATGCTGCATAATGTGACATTTGTAAATATATATATATATATTTAAAATATATTAAATTATTTTTTTAAAAAATATTTTCAAATGGTAATATACAAACACAAAATCAAAACAATTGGATGTAATATACAAACACAAAACCAATTAAAAGAAAAGTAATTGATCAGATGAAGGGAACAATTTTAACAAGAATCGTTTTGCCTCTCAATAAAAGCTATCTACTTGTGGAGAGCCAAAATTAAAATAAACATTTTGTCCCTTTTGCCTCTCAATGAAGGCTAGCTACTTGTTAAGGGTCAAAATTAAAATGAACATTTCGTCCCTTTTGATACAGAGTCCCTTAGAAGAGGAGCAAACTAATTGCATTAACAAAAATGCCTCGAGATGCTCTTTTGCCTCCCTTCTAACAGTAACATTTTTATTATATTGTATTTTCTCAGTAAGTGATTATATAGTTAAAATAGTTAAAAGTTAAAAAAAATCAAAATAAAAAAATTAAAACGTTAAAAATTCAATTACATTAGCACAGTATCATATTATGCATATCGATAAATTATTATTATTTCTTTATAATTATCTATTCAATTAAAAAATTACTCTCAAACACATTGAAATTATAATTATTTTTTTCCCCATAAGTAGCAGGTGGTAGTCGGAGTGATTAGAGGCCCTGTTTGTTTTCAGAGGTAAAATTGAGGGGATTAATAGTGAGGGGATTGTTGGTAAAATTGAGGGAATTAATAGTGAGGAGATTGTTAGTGAGGAGATTAAGTAAAATTGTGTTTGTTTTGATGATAGTTGTTAGTGTAGGAATTGTAAATTATTTTTATATAAAATAATAAAACAAATAAAAAAATATAAAAAATTAAACATTAATATTTTTTAAAAAAATTCCCAATATATAAAAAATAAAAAAATAAAAAAATTTCTAATCCCCTCACTATATTTCTAATACCATTTCCACCCTCCACCTCCTCCATCTCAATCCCCCTTTCAACCTCCATCTATATATCACCTCCTCCATCTTAATTTCTTCTCCAACTCTACAAACAAACACAACACTAAATAATCCCACCTCCATCCTAATCCCCTCCTATCTATTTAACTCCAAAACAAATGGGGCCAGAGAGTGAGAAAATAATAAAAAATTATTTTATAAACAAGTGAAATTAATATTTTTTTTTTCATTTTAAAAGAGTTTAATAGTAAATTTTGTAATTTATAATTTAATTAATTTTTTTGTAAATATAAATAAATAAATATAAAACTGAATTTTGGATTGTTTATGTCGGTCATTTAATCTGGCATCTGGCAACAAGAGTGAGAACAACGGTTGACATTCACGATAGACAACATTATACCAGTCATCTAAGTAATTGATCGGAATGCATAAATTTAAATAATTCGGACAAATTCAAATTTATCGTGGAATATTTTTGCAGCACATTTGCTTGATTACACGTGCGGCGCGTCTGAGAGACGGTTTTGAAGTGCGCGTAGTAATGTTGAGAGGGGGAGAAAGTGATGAACTTTATGGTACTTGCACTCAATTCAAGGTTCCACCTTACCTGCTGCTGCTGATGCCACACTCCTCCTCTCCTCCTCCTCCGTCACCGGAAAGACAAAGAGAGAGAATCAGACGACGGTGGTTGGTCACTTTCTCTCTCTAAAACCCTCAACTTTCTCTTTCAATATCTACACCTGCAATGCGTACAACTCTCCTCTCGCTCCTCCTCCTCCTCCTTTGCTTTCTCTATCTACCTTCTTGTCACTCACTCTCTCTCCTAACCACCACCGACTCCAACAACCACCCCTTGGTGGTGGAGGACGCCAATGCCACCGCCGCCGAATCCAAATCTTCTCGCTCGAGATCTAAGGATGATAACTTCGCTGACATCATCGATCGGGCACTCCAAAAGGAGTTCACTGAGAATGACGACGATCACTCCCAAGGTTTGTTTTTTTGTTTTAGATCTCACCTCTGTTTTTTTTTTTTATGACTTAGGGTTTTGCTTTTTTCTTTTTCTTTTTTGGGGTGGTAAAAATTGCTTTTTGGACATGGCTTCAATTGATTGCTTGTTACTGCTAGGCATTGGGTGTGTGTTTGTACAATTCACTTAAGTTAAATGCAAGCATCTGAGCTATTTTCTGTATTTCTCTTATCAGCAATTTCTAGGATTTATATACTTGTGATTGCCATAGCCTCACTGTTATGAAAGCTTGTACCACAGTTTGGTAGTTTCTTGCCCATGCGTTTTGAAATTGTGCATTATGATTTTTGCGCAGTTTCACGGGGTAGTGTTGTATTGTTATTATGTTAGACGAACAGACACTGGTATCAACCCATTTTCTATTTTTTTTTTTGGAATATTGAATTACAAAAAAATAACAATTGTAAGACGATCTAGACTATGAACAATAGTTATAGTTGTGAGAAACCATTTTTTATTTTTATTTTTTATTATTTTTTGTGGTTATATTTTGTCCAAATTGTTAAATTTTGTACTTTGAACCCATTTGAAGTTGTGAGAAACCATTTTATACTTTGAACCCATTTGAACCCATGTTTCCTAGATATAGAGGTGTGAGTCGTGCAACCACTTAATATTTTTTAAAACCTAGAGGGGTTCAATTTGTATAACCTGAAAATAAATAATAGCTTATACTAGTATGTAACGGGGGATTTTGAAATCTATGGGAGGACGATCCCTCTTTGCCCCCTCTAGGTCCATCCTTGATATACATTAGATGACACCTCATTGAAAGCCCCGGAAGTGTATGTCTTCTATAGAAGAATGACTACTCATATACATATGCTAAACACACAAGAAATTATATCTATGTATTAAAAATCAGAAACCAAATATTATTAAAAATATAAGGTTGAAATGTCATCATTAAACAAACCGAAATTTTAGAAATTCCATGTAGTCTTTATTAAAATTAAACAATAACACAACATAATTCAACAAAATCAATTGATCCTAATTTTATACCCAAATCTTAAACATTAAGGTCAACAAAATCAATAAAAAGATTAAACAATAAAGGATATTAAAGAAGATTACGTCACCTGAGACTGAGAGTGAGATGGGAAACAAGTCTAAAACATAACATCACCTGAGAGAGAGAGAGGTGCCTCTGCCCACCACTTTTGAGTTTTGCCTTTGGGATTCTTTTACAAATGCATGTATTAATTAATTCATTGTAGCATATGATGTGAGCAAACTTTTGTATTTATCAATTTGTTTTATCTTCAGATTGTGAAAAGTAGGGGCAGATGTTTGTCTAGATGCTTTAGGAAAGGGGATAGAGAGAGGGCAGGGCAGGCCTATTCAAAACATGGTGAGCTACACTAGCAGATATTTGGCAGTTTAAAAAATTTCAGAGGGGATATGTGTGCCACCGATCATTTGTCATGTCATATACCAAAAACTCTTAGATGTAAATATTAGTTTGCATTACATTAATTAAATGAGATGCAAACTAATATTTAAGCATAAAATGAAAAAAATAAAAATAAAAAAATTAAGAAGAACTCCTTGGACTCATAAATGGTGATAGGCCAATCATCAATCATAAAAATTAATTGGAGCTGCAACGTTGACCAATTACACAAGAGGAATTTCTAAGGGCTCACCGACACCACTCCGAAAAATTTAGTGGAGCCTCAATGATTGGCTAACTATTGGATTAATCATGAATATAATGATGAGTGTAACCTAACAATCCAGCTACATCAATAATGATGAGACCAAACTGTTGGGGAAATGATCAAATAGCATTATAACCACATAAATAGTTATATCATCATATTGCAAATCCTTTCATAGGATAGTATATGTTACCAAATCAATAATGATTTGATATTGATAAATGCAAAAGTATGTCCACATCATATGCTATAATGAATTAATTAATAAATCCGAAAAGAGGGGCAGGCTTAGTTTTGCAGCGGCAAAAAAAGAAAAGAAGGTATTAATTTGGCTCAATGGGATCTAGTTCTAAGTAGTTTGTATTAATTTGGTAGTTTCTTGCCCATGCGTTTTTAAATTGTGCATTATGATTTTTGCGCAATTTCACCGGGTAGTGTTGTATTGTTATTATGTTAGATGAACAGACACTGGTATCAACCCATTTTCTATCTTTTATATTGAATTACAAAAAAATAACAATTGTAAGCCGATCCATGAAAAATAGTTATAGTTGTGAGAAACCATTTTTTATTTTCATTTTTTTTATTATTTCTTGTGGTTTTATTTTGTCCAAATTGTTAAATTTTATACTTTGAACTCATTTGAACCCATTTGAACAATAGTTATAGTTGTGAGAAGCCATTTTATACTTTGAACCCATGTTTCCTAGATATTGAGGTGTGAGTCGTGCAACCACTTAATATTTTTTAAAACCTAGAGGGGTGCGAATTTGTATAACCTGAAAATAATTAATAGCTTATACTAGTATGTAACAGGGGATTTTGAAATCTATGGGAGGACGATCCCTCTTGCCCCCTCTTGGTCCGTCCTTGATATACATTATATGACACCTCATTGAACCCCCGGAAGTGGATGTCTTTTATAGAAGAATGACTACTCATATACATATGCTAAACACACAAGAAATTGTATCTATGTATTAAAAATCAGAAACTAAGGCCAAGTTTGGCATCCTCCAAAAAATCCAAAAAGTCAAAAAAGTCACTATCCTATTTAAGTCACATCATCCTATTTAAGTCACATCACCTCTCTAACACATCACTTTCAAAACCCAACTCAAATTCAACCCATATTTCATAAAAAGTCAAAAAAGTGCACCTTATTTAGTCTTCTCAAACTTGCCCTAAATATTATTAAAAAAATAAGGTTGAAATGTCATCATTAAAACAAACCAAAATTTTAGAAAATTCCATGTAGTCTTTATTAAAATTAAACAATAACACAACATAATTCAACAAAATCAATTGACCCTAATTTTATACCCAAATCTTAAACATTAAGGTCAACAAAATCAATAAAAAGATTAAACAATAAAGGATATTAAAGAAGATTACATCACCTGAGACTGAGAGTGAGATAGAAAACAAGTCTAAAACATAACATCACCTGAGAGAGAGAGGTGCCTCTGCCCACCACTTTTGAGTTTTGCCTTTGGGATTCTTTTACAAACGCATGTATTAATTAATTCATTGTAGCATATGATGTGAGAAAACTTTTGTATTTATCAATTTGTTTTATCTTCAGATTGTGCAAAGTAGGGGCAGATGTGTGTCTAGATGCTTTAGGAAAGGGGATAGAGAGAGGGCAGGGCAGGCCTATTCAAAACATGGTGAGCTACACTAGCAGATATTTGGCAGTTTAAAAAATTTCAGAGGGGATATGTGCGCCACTGATCATGTGTCATGTCATATACCAAAAACTCTTAGATGTAAATATTAGTTTGCATTACATTAATTAAATGAGATGCAAACTAATATTTAAGCATAAAATGAAAAAAATAAATAAATTAAGAACTCCTCGGACTCATAAACGGTGATAGGCCAATCATCAATCATAAAAATTAATTGGAGCTGCAACGTTGACCAATTACACGAGGGATTTCTAAGGGCTCACCAACACCACTCCGAAAAATTTAATGGAGCCTCAATGATTGGCTAACTATTGAATTAATCATGAATATAATGATGAGTGTAACCTAATAATCCAGCTACATCAATAATGATGAGACCAAACTGTATAGCATTATAACCGCATAAATAGTTATATCATCATATTGCGAATCCTTTCATAGGATTGTATATGTTACCAAACCAATAATGATTTGATATTGATGAATGCAAAAGTATGTCCACATCATATGCTATAATGAATTAATTAATAAATCTGAAAGGAGGGGCAGGCTTAGTTTGGTTATAGAGATGCAGTGGCGAAAAAAGAAAAGAAGGTATTAATTTGGCTCAATGGGATCTAGTTTTAAGTAGTTGTATCTTGAGGTGAAATGTTATACTTTTCTTTGTTTCTCTCCCAATCACTTCCATAGAGATCACCTGCATAGAGATTGCTCTGCATTTCTCTTCTCATTAATGCACCTACAAGCGAAGGGGAAAAATGAATTAGAAATCTTCCCTCTCTTCCATCTATCTAACAAAACGATCTGTATTTGTACATGCGTACACATATATTAATATATATAGTATATAGTATGTATATTTCTATTCAATTCATTTCTTTGAGTTAATGTTAATGAAGTAATAGTTATTGTAGTGATACTTTGTTGGCTTTTAGGAATTTATTTATTTTTTTCACTGAATGAAAGTTAAGAGTTAATAATGCAGATTATATTTTCCTTAAATCTTATCCAACCAGAGGAGAAAAAAGTTTCCATAACTCTTTCTCTTGCAGCTACTGATCCTGGGAGCTTTAACAACAGCGTGTCCGAACAACAGGTTAGCAGTGTTATTTTTCTTTGTAATAATTGTGAATGTTGTACACATAGTTGTTTGTGAGTAACTTGGAAATGCAAGGGAAGAAGATATGGCAAACCAAGCCTTCGTCTCTAGGGATAATTCTATAATTTGGTGCCCTCTTTTAATTTTTCATGCTCCCTCTGTCCCACAATGTTAGTCTATTTTCGTAATCCTAACTTTTTAAGGAAAAATGTAATTAATGAACTCAAATTCAAATATTAAAGCATGAATTTTCCACATTACCCCAATATTTTTACTTTTTAAATATATTTGTAGGGAGTAATTATATACTCAAACTACCAAACCATGTTGAGATGCATGCAGTATTAGACTAGCTATTGAAGGGTTTAGAGGTCATGTATGAAAGTGGCCTAGAGGAGGGTGACTAGGACAATTCTTTTGTTTTTGACTTTGCTTTTGTTTCACTTGTCCTTATCACCCAATCTCAATTTCTCTACCTCTTCTGTGTGTTTAGAAGTGATTCAACGTGTCTCACCCCAATCTCAATTCTTGTGGTATTTAATTGAATTATAGAAATATATATCTACCAAAAGGTTCAAGTTATGTTAACCTTTCTAAGTACTTTAGCTTAAGGCCAAGTTTGGGAAGACTAAATAAGTGCACTTTTTGTTTTTTTTGACTAAAAAATTGAGGTTGAAAATATGGATGTTTGGGTTAAATTTTTGACTTTTTATGGAAAAATGTGTAATAAAAAATTGTGAAAATTGGTTTTTAGAGGAAAATTTGAATTGGGAGTTGTGCAGCCGTAATTGTTGACTTTTGGTGAATAGTGTTAACTTTTTAACTTTTTGAGTAACTCTTTGGCTTTTTGGATTATTTGGGAGTACCCAAACAAGGCCTAATTATCTTCAATTCAGTTGACTAATTAGATGTATCTTTTAATGTGAAGTCCAATGTTTGTACGTATATGAATTTCAATCGAAAAATGTTTACTCAATTTTCCATTGACCACAATTGAACGTACACACAATCTTTAGAAATATATGTTCATTCACATAAACAATTATAGAGATATCAATGATACATTCATATGATGCATTTAACATATACAAAGTAAGGAGCAAGAATGTAAATAGACAAATACTGACAACAATATAAATATAAAATTAATTAACCTTCCATTCTTGTTATGAGAAGCTGGCATTTAAAATCACGATATCCGACCCGAGAAGGAAATCGAAGTCAACCCATTGTATAAGCCAACTAGCTAAAAAGCCCTATGTAAAGAAATATTTTTGTTCCTTTTCTTGGTCTGTTTAGAAAGACTAGTGGTAGGGCATGTGCAACAAATGTTTCTCTGATTTCTTTTTTTTAATAAAAATATACTAACTTAAGTAATTCAAAACAGACAATAAACTTAAAGTTCAAAGAATTCCTCATATAGAGCATTGAATTTTGACCAAGTCGTCACCAAGGGAGCAATTTTCATCGCCATTCTTGCAATTCGTGACGCTTGTTGAAACAACTGATTTTCACTATTTTGATTGAAAACAATAATCAAGAAAACGTTCTTAATTTGTTTCTTGGGTATTTGGGTGGTTTTGAAAAACCTTTACCTCAATTGGAAATTTTTTTTATTTATGTAATCAAACACTTATCAATAAATAGGCAGAAAGAAGATCAAAATTTTATGCTTCAGATATAATTTTTTTTATTAGAATAATGGATCAGGTATCATATTTTATCATTTGGGGTCCTGCTAAAGACTATCATTAGGCGTTCATTAAGGATCAAATGATGCCTGCCCAACAAAAAAACAAAAAACAAAATCAAATAATGCCACAAAATTTGTGAGGAAAACTCACACTATGTATCAATTTTATGGAAGACCATCATAGAAAATTAAGGACACTCATTTACTTTTCTAACAACAAATATCTCAATGAAACTAATTGTTTAATGATCCTACACAATTTGAGGATTGGATGATAAGATTATTAAATCATACGAGTTAGGAGAAGATGTGTAAATCTATTGTGTAAATGGAAGTCCTCCAAACTAAGAATCGAGAATTTAAATGAAGAAAATCAATTTTATATGGGTGGGCCCATAAAGCAAATGCAAAGCATGCTTTATGGTCATAGTAGTTTAATGACATTTATGTCACTAATGGGATTTACCAAAAGACAAAACAACTAACATGTTACCGAAGACTTTTTTTTATCCACCAATTAGGATTAGGTTTTAAAAAATCTCTCTCTCTCATACATACACACACACTATTATCTAATGTGTACACCTAATTTGGTATGAATGTAAAGCTCTGTCACACTTTTTTGATTTTTCAAAATTGCCTCCCAAAACAAGTCCACATTCTAGACGGTTTTAACCGTCGTTCATTTTTGCATCTGTATTGCATGTGTGCACAACTGCTAGTATATATATGTATATTCAATTTCAAAATAAGAGCTAATCCTCCTATAGAAAATATAAGAAACAATTTTTTATAAAAAAATCAAATAATTTGAAAGGAAGTTTGAAGGATGTAATAAATACATGATAACCACATCATAACATTAATTAGAATGATTATTATTGGCAACAACCAACCCAAAACATCAATCAATGTGCTATCATTTTTCAAACAAGAGTTGTTTAGATGATTTTTTAAAGCTAGTTAGAGTACGCTTGCTAGTTCATGCCCATGTTTACTTTTCTTGAATTTAGATGATTTTAATGACATTTGTGTCACTAATGGGATTTACCAAAAGACAAAAAAGCTAACATGTTACCGAAGACTTTGTTTTATCCACCAATTAGGATTAGGTTTTAAAAAATGTCATATTCTCTCTGTCTCTCTCTGTCTCTCTCTCTCTCACACACACACACACACACACACACACACATGCTATTATATAATGTATATACCTAATTTGGTATGAATGTAAAGCTTTGTCACACTTTTTTGATTTTTTAAAATTGCCTCCCAAAACAAGTCCACTTTCTAGATGGTTTTAACCCTCGTTCATTTTTGCATCTGTATTGCATGTGTGCACAACTGCTAGTATATATATGTATATTCAATTTCAAAATAAGAGCTAATCCTCCTATAAAAAATATAAGAAACATTTTTTTTTATAAAAAGTTAACATAATTTGAAAGGAAGTTTGAAGGATGTAATAAATACATGATAACCACATCATAACATCAATTAGAATGATTATTATTGGCAACAACCAACCCAAAACATCAATCAACGTGCTATCATTTTTCAAACAAGAGTTGTTTAGATGATTGTTTAAAACTAGTGTACACTTGCTAGTTCATGTCCATGTCTACTTTTCTTGAATTTAGATGATTTTAGGTTACAAAAGTTGCACAAAGTTTTTAATTACGTATGTATATATATGAAGTATTAATCAGGTACTTAAATGTCTTTAGTAAGTACCAAATTTTTTTTTTTTGATAAATGATAAATTTTTATTGCAAAAGCATCAAGATGATGCAAAGAATACAAAAAGACCAAAAGGGGAAAACAAAACTCGCCTAACCAATTACGTCATCCAAAAAATCTAAGAAAATAAATAGATCCGGATCAACTTTACACTCCAACCAACTATGCAAGATAACTAAGAACTGATTCTCCAACTACAACACCAAATGCTCAATTTCTTGGAAAGTTCTCCTGTTCCTTTCCAGCCAAACCAACCACATCAGACAAAAAGGCACCAACGACCATAACCGGAACCATAACTAAAAAACCATGGACCAAATGTAAAGTACAGTTCACCTATTTTAAGAACCATGACCAAACCATGCATCGAGAAAACCAAACCAAACTATACGATTTGGTATAGATCGGGCCAGCTTACTTTTTTTTGCTCAATCCTAATAATGGATGCTCCTTTGCTGCCATAAAAGTGCATTTTATGAGTTCTTTATTCTTACTCGAACAAATTTCTAGCCTATTGTGTTTGCTGAATATACTTTTTTGATATGTTTGATTTCATCAGGCAGTTATGGAAACTGTTGCTAGAGTGAGGTCCAAGAAAAATGACACCAAGGAGGAGAAGTATGCCTTTCTATCTTTTATCTCTTGTCTTTCTATCCCGAGAATAGAATTACAGAACATACTGTTTACAATTTATGTTCAATGGAAGTACTTGATTAACAAAGTAAATAAAATTATGCTAATCCCAAATTTCCGTGTTGCTGATATCTCTATGAGTTTATGCCAGGTCCTTTCAGCTTCATGATGTTTTCAATTTGGATAACGAGAATCGAGGAGATGATATGCCAACGTTGATAGATCGAAAGGTATGCCTTGTAGATGCCATTGGAGAATTCTGATAACATTTTACTTTTGTGCAGTGCTGCGATACGTGCAATTATGTTCCAAGCTGTTGAAGTACTGATCCAATTGTAGGAAATTTTGTGCAGGATAATGTGTTTATTATATCAAATCCCAAGTCAAAGTTTCCTGTGCTACAGTTAGACTTAAGGTTTAGCTCTCTCTAGCTTGGCCACTGCCTGCTAATGACTTGTTAGCTGATCTAAAATGTTCATAAAAATATTTGGCAGGTTGATATCAGATCTTGTGGTTCTCATTGTCTCTGCAACATGCGGTGGCATTGCGTTTGCTTGTGCCGGACAACCGGTTGGCCTCTGATTCTTGTTCTATGCTGTGTTCACGATGAACTACTGTTTTTCCAAATGAATATACTTTTTTTATTTTAAAGTTCTTTAGGTTAGGGTGGGGCGAGGGGAGAGGGTTGTAAACTTGCTGATTATACATCCTCTGTATTTACTATTTATTTTGTGCTTGTAGATGTGATTCTTTGATTGACGTTAATGTTCTCCATATTAACCCTAAAGGGGGGCCTTATATGTGTTTTTAAATTTTGCAGGTTATTACTGGGTATTTGCTAGCAGGCTCTGTTATTGGACCTGGGGGCTTTAGTTTTGTTAGTGAATTGGTGCAAGTATGTTGCTTTTATCTCCATCATGCCCAATAGCTAGCAGCACTGTGCTCAAGTTTCTAATCATCCATTCGATCTGCTTAAATTTAGAGAATTTGAATAGTTTCATTTGGGTGTTTAGGAGTACAATTTAGGTCACAGTGTGATTCTTAAGACACAAGTCATACTGACTGATATTTTACATGGGAAATTGGGCAAGGACATTAGCATCTGTAAAGCTGCTGAATCCATCCATCAAGTTTCGGTGTTTAAGTCCCTACTTCAATAGTTGTTATGCAGTTAGCCTCTGATATACGGATTATATATATATATATATTTTATTAAACCAGAGAGATCTTCTTCTCAGTGGGTTTCTTTCAAATTTGGGAGAAGAGGAGTTCAAAATCTGTTTGCAATATATGCTCAATTGTGAGGCGGTGTTTTGTCAATTGTCACATGGTTATGATACAGACTTAGATTAAGGTTCCATGTGTCTTTACATTTTATACTCTTTCATATATTTTTATCTTCCTACATGATTTCATGTAATAGTTCAACTTCTCATTAATATTGCATGTAGGTTGAAACAGTAGCTCAGTTTGGTGTTGTTTTTCTTCTTTTTGCATTGGGCCTGGAGTTCTCTGCAACAAAGGTTTGCTTATATTATTCTTCCTGAATTTATGATTTGCCAATTAATGTCATAAGCTGTGATTGATCCTCCATTTTGCCACTGCAGCTTCGTGTTGTTCGAGCAGTTGCAGTGTTAGGAGGCTTGCTCCAGATATTTCTCTTTATGTGCTTGTGTGGAGTAACAGCCTCGGTATGTCTAATTTCACCAGAATTTTCATGTGTATGTATTTTGCATGCAGCATTGCTGCATTCTAATTATATGACAACTACTTCACAAATAAAGCTGTCTGGTTTAAATCTCCAATATCAGTGATTTAAAGAAATTAAATTTTTGTGTCTAATAGACTAAGAAGTTTCTCCATGTATAGAAAGCAATATTTATAATGTGAAGCAATATTGTGTTTAATAGACTAAGAAGTTTTAGAAACTTCCCCAAATCCCTTTTGCTTTGGCGTGATGGGGTTCAACATGAAATTGGAATTTCAAATATAGGGTATTGTATCATTAATATTTTCTTGTAAACAGTATTAAACTTTTATTAATCGACTGCACTTTGCCCAAATTGATTCAAGGGAAATAAACATATATATACTACAAGTAGATTCCATTCGTATCTTAAATGCCTAAAGAGGCAAACACCCTGCTAAGTGGTATTTTATGATTGGTGTGACTCATTTTATGGAAAATAAAAATAATAGGGATCTCTGCTAAATGATCCACTGGATTCCTGTTCTTAAATGTGAATATAAATGTTTTTTAATAACAGAACGATGAGTATTTAGATGATTTTAATTAGTTACATGATCTTCATATTATGGGCTGCTTGCATATTCGCGACCTGTCCCTTCACGATCTTATAATTGTTCTATGGCTGTGTGCTTTATGCAGTTATGTGGTGGTGAAGTCTCTGAGGGGGTATTCATTGGTGCATTCTTGTCTATGTCATCAACAGCTGTTGTAAGTATCTCCACATAACTCTTTCAATATTATTTAGCTAAAGCTATGTACTTTCATGGCTGTGCTTTTAGTGCTGTTCTACAGCTTGATTTTGTTTATCTGACATATTTATACCTTTGTATGGTTTCTTTGGTTCAGAAAACTGGACTAAACGTGATCTTTTATCTAGTCTTAGGCTAGCAGTTTTCCATCCTACTTCCTCTTGTATCATTATAATGGTCATCAATCATAAATTTTAAAGAATTTGTGTAAATCTAAGTTGCTCACTAACTTTGCTGGTAAAGTCTCTCGATTGTTGTACTCGAAAGGGGATGATCGAGTCCTCTCAAACTCATTGTCTCTTACTCTTCCTGGTTCACCTCAATAATTTTTATCTTTAGGCTTTATAAAACATTGACAATAGGTGGAGACCTCATTAAGAACATCCTACTTCCTATCTTTGGCTTTTAAAAAACATTGGCTACAGGTAGAGACCTCATGAAGAGCATCCTTTTCAATTTGGCAATATATCAGGCTACAAAATCTCATTCCCAAAATAAATGAAGCTTGTTCAAAGTTGAGAGCATACATTAAGATTTGAATCTTCTATTATCCAAGAACTATTAGTATTAATTGATATCTTTTTGGTAAGTACTATTAATTTTTATACTTGCCATGCCATCTCATGCTCCTGTGTCAACGTGGGTGCCTTGTAGACATTTGTTTAAGTTTGCATCAGCCTCATGCAGATAGACACGGTAGACTGTTTGACAGCATCAAAATTCAGATATCTTAATTATGTATAAAGAAATTGATCTTTTGAAACCTTTAATAATAATAATCCTGTTATGGGTGTCTTTGATCTTGGTTGCCTCTCTATTTTCTTTAAAGGGTTACATTACATCTACCTTGGAGTTTTGGTTTTAATATTTTGGCTTAGTGAGCATAAGGTCCCCTTTGTTATTAAGCAATTCTTGTATTGTTTTATTTTTTTTAGTTTAATTTGTTTTCCGGGTCATCATTATGTAGTTCTTCCGTTTCTTAGCCACAGAGTTGTTAAAGCTTCTTTCTTCTGATCAATGTGTTGAAACAATTTTACCTCATTTCGCTTGCAGGTTTTGAAATTTTTGATGGAAAAAAGTAGTGTGAATGCCCTCCATGGACAGATAACAATTGGTACCCTTATCTCACAGGTCTTTATCTTTCTTCTGCTTTGTTATTTTTTTCTCTGGATATGATAATTTGTTTAAAAAAAATGCTTACTGTTTGATTGTCCAGATTGGATATGAGGGGCTGAGGAGAATATGTAATACGTGGGGATATATGATGGGATATAATATGCTTAGGATATGAGATGGATTATATATATTGTGGGATCACTTTTATTATGTTTGGTTAGGGTATGATATAGCATGAGATAAGAGGAGAGAGATTGTTTTTTACTGTTGGATGAAAGATGAGCATATATCCAATGGTGGGGGATATGCAGTACCATGGATGATATAATATCTAGAACTCCTATATTTGGAGCCACCAAACATGGGACAGGGAGACAAAAAAACATGTAGGGTCCATCAGATTTCATATCTGGCCACCCCTTATATCCCCCAATCAAACCTCCTCTTAGTTACTGCTACTTGGTATTCACAAAATCAGTAAAGACTGCAAATCTATCATGCTTAGGACCTTTCTCATGTTCCTTTTTTTCTTGGCCAAATAAATTATTTACTCTGAACTTTTGAGTTAATTTTTGCTTGCCAGGACTGTGCCGTTGGTTTGCTGTTTGCGCTGCTTCCAGTTCTTGGTGGTACTGCTGGTGCTCTTCAAGGAGTTGTATCCATGACAAAATCGTAAGTAAAGAACCTGAAGTGCTGACTTATGCTTCAATGCGAAGTTGATAGATGACATTCTTCTCCCCTTTTTCTGTGACCTTTTAAATTAGATCACCTGTAAGTGTTGAAAATCAATAACTTACATGGATGATTGAGTTGGCTGATGCAACAGTTCAGAAAACAACGTCTTAGGCTTGACCATCTCCCGGCTTACTGGATGCATGTGGGCATCAGTGTATCAGTTGGTTGCTTTCATCCCTGGGTGCTAGTCTTAACTTGAAATGGGTTGGGATACTCTGGTTTAACCAAAATAAACCAGTAAGTAAATAAATTATAAATGAATGGCCGGATACTTATCCAAAAGATAAATAACTATATATACAAATAAATAATGTTCTGATGTTAATGTTTGTTGTTTCATTATTTTGTGTCATATCTGTACTGTGAACTGGAACAGAAGCGAGGACTCGGCATATTGATCCAAAGAACCAACAGAAAAATGGAAGCCCTGGATTTTAAATAAATTGGTGTATAAGGATATCAAACCATTAATTTTAGATATTTCATAGTAGTATTTCTCTTAGTACTAACTGTAGGAGTCTTTTGATTATGAATAAAAACCTCGATCACATTTTTATTCAATGCATATTATTTATTGGGGAAGCAAGTAATTACTGAATATTTGATTCCCCTTTAACCTGCTTAATTTTGTTTGGAGGGCTAGAACTCTGAATATTATGCTACTTCATACTTTAGGTCATCAACTTTGTTTATAAAAGTTTTCTCCAAATTGCAGCAGGATATGTTTTTCCTACCATCAGGTTTTGCTTTAGGTCACACACATCTTGTGCCACTGTTAAATGCGGCCAACCTGTGAGTCTGCGACTTTATTTGGAGTATGCATTATGAGGCAGAAAGACAAACTACTTGGAAAAAGGTGTTGTCCCACTTCCCAAAATTCTATAAACAGCCTCAGAGTCTTCGTCCCACTTAGCTTTCAAGGAATCAAATGCAAACAGCATTGAATATTGATGAAACAAATATGCTGTTTTCAATGAGACTTTTTAGTTACGCTTAGGTAGTTCAGTTTCCATTCTATGTATTACTTTCTGCATCATATTACTTACTGTTCCTTCGATCTGATAATGGAATTTTTTCTCTTGAAAGCTAATGTGTTGTCTATTTATCTTGGAATCTTCATATTGGTGATCATTCAGGGCATGCTAGCTGCATATTTTGAAAATAGTGCAGCAGTCTTGAGCTTCATAGCTACTGATTATTGATGTCATTTTATGTACAACTGGAAACAGCTTTAGAGTCTTTTGGCTCTTCTAAATGAAGTATCACACTGCAACAAACAAATACAATTCATTACGGTCTTATTAGTACTTCTGGAAGTCTATGTTTGGGGTGCAACTGAGAATAAAATAAAATGGATTCTCCGGAAGGATAAATTCTTTAATGAGCTGGCACCACAAATAAATTCAGGGCTTGAGGATCAGAATATGTAGCATTACCTAAAAGAATTTGAATGTATGGTTCTCATTTTCATTGTTGCAAATTTAGCACATCTGAAGTCCTTGGTGGCACACATTGATTGTGGTTTCCATATTATTGGATTAGTGTACAATTCTCGCCTCCTGCTTATATTGTTTTCCAATTCAATCTATTAAATTTCTTGTCCAGGCTGGTGGTTTTGATTATTTTTTTGGCCATTTTGTCAATACTATCTCGGACTTGTGTACCTTGGTTTCTAAAGCTGATGATTAGCCTATCATCACAGGTAACTTTTCCTAATATGATATGATCGATTTACTCCTGGACGGCAATTTCTATGTTTTGGGGCTTTGATTGAAATCTTTTTGTACAGACCAATGAACTTTATCAATTGGCAGCAGTGGCTTTCTGCTTGCTGGTTGCCTGGGTAAAGCCTCATTTCCCAATTCCCTTTCTAGCATATCATTTCATGCGTTTCCTTCAATATTCTGTTTTTTTTTTTTTTTTTCGGTTGGGTCTGAAAATATTTTAGATAGAAAAAACTAGTGTTTACTCATCCCATCTTGAGTGGATACTTTTGCAAACCAATTATCTACTTGCCCACCATCTCTCCATAGTCCAAACACGTGCTCTTGCACAAAGCGTGCATGTGTTTTTCTGTGTATAATATGGATTGTTTTGTCCTTTCAGTGTAGTGATAAGTTGGGTCTAAGCCTTGAACTGGGTTCCTTTGCTGCTGGAGTAATGATATCGACAACCGAACTTGCTCAACATACACTTGAACAGGTAAGATGCTCTAGTTGTTTACATTGTATCAGAAGCTGCGGAGGTGCCTGATTATT
This sequence comes from Camellia granthamiana, assembly GCA_036172215.1. Classification (NCBI taxonomy): domain Eukaryota; kingdom Viridiplantae; phylum Streptophyta; class Magnoliopsida; order Ericales; family Theaceae; genus Camellia; species Camellia granthamiana. The sequence continues at coordinate 137,403,586 of CM069904.1, read as the reverse complement.
TAAGCTTTATGCTAGTTAAATGTTTTTGAAATTCACTCTGAATCAAAGTTATGAGAGAAAAAATTTGTGATCTTATCAATAATTCATCTAAAATGAATTATCATGTAGAAACAGAAAGATATACTTTGTTAGAATGTAAAAAGTATATATTCAAACTAATTGCAATTCAGCCATCTTAAAAGTTGCTCGAAAGCTTGTAAATGTACTTGCTACTTCAATTTTAAATTTACTCTTAATCCATGGATTTGTGTCAGGTATTCAGATCTACTTATATTCACTTTTCTCTCAGTATCATTTCATTCATTGGAGAAAGAAAGAACTAAAAATTGCCATCAAATGCTGATCCTACAACATCGTGGTTGACTTTTCAACCTGAGCTATGTGTTTTTTACGCTACAGCCAAATGTTCTTCTAAACTTCTAAGTTCAGTTATCCATCATATCCTCTGCTGGCTACATACATCCATACTAGTACACTATTTTCAAACTCAGATTTATTTTTATGCCCTGCATAAAGCTTATCTACAAATTGCATTTTCCAAATGATTTACACTCCTATTTGTATACAAGGACTAGACCATTTTGTAGAGCTTTCTTGTATATTCTATTATACCCTTCTCAATTGGTAATCAACCTGTGATGCTTTTTTTTTTTGGGACAAGTTCCACCGGTACTGTGATGTCTGTGTGGAAAATGGCTATTGGCAGCCATTAGATTTAGTACACAACATATATTTGTAATTTAAGAGAATACAAAGCTTGAGTGATGATTATGATATCATCTCCTTTTATATTAATCAATCAACTGTTACAAAAGGAAGCCCTAAGGCACTGATTAAGGAATTACCTTTTATATTGATTGATTGATTAAGGAATCTGTTGAATGTAACAATTCCTACACCTACTCCACTTGCCCCATATAGTTAGTGATTTAGTTTAGTGCTCCATTTAGTTTAGTGAGTGCTCCATTTAGTTTAGTGCTCCATTTAGTTCTTATTGCTCAATTAATTATGGCTCCATTGTATCCCATTTCTCTCTATAAAAGAGAGCTCTTGTAAACACATTGTAGATAGGAATCAATCAATAATATCAATACATTAATTTCCTTCATGGTATCAGAGCTATAGGTTAAGCTCTTAGTGTTTTTTCGCCTTCCGGCGGGCGGCAACCTTGCCTTGACCGCCCGCCGGACCTCTACACATACCTTATTCCGCTGCCACTAAACCCAAATTTCCTAATTTATTCTTCCATGACAGCTTCTTCAACAACACTTTGCCTCCATCTGCTGCTATAGCTTCTGGGTATGGTGGCTTTGGAAGTTCAACCAGCATCCCTGGCAACATCAATCTAACGCCGAAGCTCTGCCGCCTCTTCCGGCATCATTAACAGCAGCAGTGATTGATCACTGCCGTGCCACCAGTCTGCACCCACTCATTCCAAACATTATCATCATCTTCGCTTTCCAACTGCCAACTATGTCATTATAATCCTCTTCAGAGAAGTTTTGGATGAATGCTTCCTTATCCTTCTCGACTTCATTTAGTTCCCTCTGCAAAACTTTCACAAACTGATTTGTTCGATCCTCTGCAACAACCTCATCAAAACCAGCATCCTTAAGCATCTGGCCATATGCTTCAACACTGTGAAGATCATATCCTCTTTGCTGAATATATGCTGCAAATTCTGGTGATGGTGGTCCAGCGCTCTTGCAGTAATCACTAATAAGAACTTTTCCTCCTGGCTTCAACCATTTCTGAAAAGATTTGAAGAGTGGACAGCCAGCTGGAGAACGATGTTGGTTGCTTTTGCAGATCACTGACTTTGGTTTAACAGATTGCTATAATTTCTCACAAGGTGCAGTGGCTTGCTGTCTGGTAGGTTGTTTTTCATCAAACCCTTCATCTACAGCTCATGGGAGTCGAAGGAACCAATGCATGGGCGTCAAGACGCATTTTGGGCTGAATCGGTGAGCTGCATTTTCGCCATGATGCATTTTCTCCATGATGCGATTTTTCTGGCTGAACTTTGACGTGTTTCACATTGATGAATTTGAGTGAAGAAAAAAGCTTCCCAGTTACACATTTGAATGTGGAGAATGGTGTCACGGCTGTAGATCACATCGAACATATTGTCCGCATATGTTTTCTTGGTGCAATCAGCAACCTCAAATTCGACTGAATATTTGAGACCAATTGCTCGCTCTAGAGCGAAAGAAATCATGTTTATAGAGAGGTCAATGCCAAGAACATGAACATCAAAGGTCTCAGCCATGTTTATAGCCTTATTTTTTCGCCTCTTCAGCTGTTCTTTTCTTCTTGCCTTTGTCTTGGGCGTCCCTTGCCGGTGCTGTCTCCGTGTTTCCCACGCCGCCGAGCACGTTCACTTCCCGTTGCTCCTCCACCGTCATATATGGCGGCCCTCCAAATCTGAGCATCACGGTGGCCTTCCGCTTCAGTTCCTTATTTTCTGCCTTCAGCACACATATCTCTGCTCGGGCATCCGTATACATGCTCTGGAGCAGAGCCAGTTGGGCTTTTACCTGCTGCACCTCATTTGTTCTACTCTGAAGCCGGTGCGACAGGTTGTTGACCGCCGTCATTGTCTCAACACATGACTTCAGAGTATAATGATTCGCCTCAATATCCGATTGTGCAGCCATTCTTTGCTCCACAGACAGCATCGGAAAGTTCAAAGGCGCAAAACCAGGGGCGCTTGGTCCAGGGGCGCTTGGTTGAGGTTCAAAGGCCATATTCTGGGTTGTGGCCTCGTTGAGGTCGGGAAAGAGAGTGAGACCACGGGACGAAGAGGCTATGTTCTGGGTAACGGGGCTGGAAGAAGAAGCCATTTTTCCGAGCAACAGCGTGTTACAAAGTATCTCTCTCAGCAAAAACGAAGAGGTTTTCAGAGGTTTTCAGCAAGTGTTTTGTTCTGTCTAAGCCTCAGCCTCCGTCTTCGTTAAATAGCCACAACAGCCACGCGTATCGCACGCCGCTCGGCGCCAGACGACAAATCGGCACGCCTTTTGATGGCACGTCTTTTGATGGCACGCCTTTTGATGGCACGCCTTTTGATAAGATTGGGCACGCCTTTTGAGGGTCCGACAAGACTCGGTAAACTGTCCCGACTTTGATTCCGATTAGCTTCTATATGGGTCCGACAAGACTCTGTAAACTGTCCCGACTTTGATTCCGGTTAGCTTCTATATGGGTCCGACAAGACTCGGTAAAACTGTCCCGACATTGATTCCGGTTAGCTCCTTCATGGGTCCGACAAGACTCGGTAAACTGTTCCGACATTGATTTCGGTTCTCAGCTACAACGGTTCGACACAGCCATATAGTGTCTTCTACAACGGTCCGACATGACCCCATAAATTGTTTTCTACATCGGTCCGATATGACCCCATAAACTATCTTCTACAACGGTCCGACATGACCCCATAAACTGTCTTCTACAACGGTCTGACACGACCATACAGTGTCTCCTATCTACTTTTATTTGTCAGATTATTTTTCCTATTTTGTTACTCTCTCCAAACTCAAGTTGGTTAGTTCCTAACCCCCTTGAGTTTGAGGGGGGCTGTTGCATGTAACAATTCCTACACCTACTCCACTTGCCCCATATAGTTAGTGATTTAGTTTAGTGCTCCATTTAGTTTAGTGAGTGCTCCATTTAGTTTAGTGCTCCATTTAGTTCTTATTGCTCAATTAATTATGGCTCCATTGTATCCCATTTCTCTCTATAAAAAAGAGCTCTTGTAAACACATTGTAGATAGGAATCAATCAATAATATCAATACATTAATTTCCTTCAGAATCACAATCAATCAATCACAATCTAATCTAAATAAGGAAACAAGGAAATATTCTAACATTCTCCCTCAAGCTGGTGCGAAGATATCTCGCATGCCCAGCTTGCCTAAAACGTCATGAAATGGTTTACTCCTAACTCTCTTGGTGAGAATATCTGCAAGTTGTTCGCTTGACTTCACAAAAGGAGTACATATCATGCCGCTAGTGAGTTTCTCCTTAATGAAGTGGCGATCAATCTCAACATGTTTTGTCCTGTCATGTTGAACAGGATTGTGAGCTATGTTGATGGTAGCTTTATTATTACAATATAGTCGCATAAAGTCTGTCTGGTCTACAAGAGTTCACACACACTTTGTGCCATAGTTTTCAACAATAGTCTGATCCACAAGAGTTCACACACACCTTGTGCCATAGTTCTAAACTCAGTTTCTGCACTCGATCTAGCCACCACATTCTGTTTCTTACTCCGCCAAATAATAAGATTGCCGCCCACAAAGGTACAATATCTTGATGTATATCTCCTATCAGTTATTGACCCTGTCCAATTAGTATCTATATAGGCTTCCATTCTAAGGTGATCATGTTTGGAAAAGTAGAGGCCCTTTCCAGGAGAAGATTTCACGTACCTCAGAATTCTCATAACAGCCTCTAAGTGAATTTGATGAGGAGCATGCATAAACTAATTAAATTGATAGCAATAGTAATATCAATATTAGGACGAGAGTGAGATAAGTAAATGAGCTTACCTACTAGTCGCTGATAACTCCTATCAACAGCTCCTCCTTCATCATCACCAAGTTTTTGATTAGGTTCCAGTGGGGTATCACAAGCCTTACATCTAAGCATCTCTGTTTCCTTCAAAAGATCAAGAACATATTTCCTTTGTGAGATGAAAATCCCATCTTTGGAGTGAGCAACTTCGATTTCCAGAAAATATTTCAAGTTTCCAAAGACTTTGATTTCAAACTCACTAACTAAATATTTCTTCAACAGGGGTATTTCCTCACTATCATCGCTTGTAAACATTATATCATCCACATAAACAATGAGTTGTAGTCTTACCACATGAAGAATGTTTCACAAATTCCTGACTCTGTTTGAAACTATATTTAAGCATAGCCTGGGTGAATCTCTCAAACCAAGCCTTTGGAGACTGTTTGAGACCATATAACGACTTCCGAAGCATGCATACTTTACCTTTTGTTTGATGATCTTCAAAACCAGGAGGAATGTGCATATATACTTTTTCTTCTAGATCACTATGTAAGAAATTATTCTTTACATCAAACTGATGAAGTGGCCAATCTAAATTAGTTGCTAGAGATAAGTATTCTGATTGAATTCATCTTAGCCACTGGTGCAAAAGTCTCCTGATAGTCTACTCTATAAGTCTGAGTGAAGTCTTTTGCCACAAGTGGAGCCTTGTAACGCTTAATGGAACCATCTGCTTTGCGCTTCACAGTATACACCCATATGCATTCCACCGGTCGTTTGCCCTCCTAAGTGCTATTCTTACGAAGTGTTTTCATTTCCTCAATCATGGCAAGTTTTCATTCAGAGGTAGCGAGAGCATCCTGAAAATGGTTAGGAATACTAAGGCCTTGTTTGTCATAACCTAAAAAAGCCAAAAAGTCACTATCCTATTTAAGTCCCATCATCTTATTTAAGTCACATCACTTTAAACCCAACCTATATTTCATAAAAAGTCAAAAAGTGCACTTATTTAGATCATCCCAAACCACTCCTAACAGAGGAAATGTTTGACGCAAAGGCTCTGTTTGAGAAAGACAAATGAGAGTAGAACACAAAGTTTGAGATATACAAGATCTCACACCATTTCTCTTGGCAATAGGAATATCAAGATCAGTAGTGTCAGGAATAGCAATATTAGTAAACGCAACAGAAACAAGAGGTTCAAAGTTACCTGGACTCTTATCAGAAACAGGAGATGGCAGTGGGCGAGTAGAAGTGGTCTCTTGTATCCAAGTAATCTTCTGTCTTGTCTTTGTCCCTGACATAAACTTGCCATTCCCTGTCCTTAGTGGCATTGGATTCTATAGTCCCAGTAATAGGTGGTGCAAGAACTGTGAGAATATTATAGAATTATGGAAATATGTTAATTAGGTTGATTGTGAATATTCGATTGATAGTATAGGGTTCTTTCCTATTATAGATTAGGTTTAGGATTGCTATGAATAGTGGTTGTAATCTTTGTATTATGTACAATTGAGTATACAGAAAAGCTTTCAAGAATCTTACATGGTATCAGAGCCGTGTGTGAAATCCTAGCGCCATCGTTGTCAACTTCGGTTCTAGCCTCTTCGGTTGAGTTCTCTTCTGATTCTCTCTGTGTTCTTAGAAGTCGCGATTGTATCGGAATCACAGTTTGCAATTCACCCATTTGGTTTGTAATAAGCACCTCTGTGTTCGACTCGCCTCGCAGGATTGAAACTTTGAAATCTCGTGTCTCATGAGTCTCAACCCTTTTTTCTCTGTGCATCGACGACTTGCTCTGAACTGCCTCCTTCTGGACTCGCGATCCTCGTCTCTGTCTAAACACGTGATCACAAGTCTCGACTACACATCTGGGTTCGACTTCTGGAGCACACGCAACATCTCTCTTGCTTTGGTTCACGAAGACTGCCTCTTTGTCTCTCGCGAAGGTCCCTTTATGAGTCGAAAGTCTGGCACTCTCTCTTGCTAGTATTGAGTTTGTAAAACCCCTCTCTAAGTGGATCAAGCTTCGAGAAATCCATCTCCTTCCCTGACTTGTTTACTGGTGTTGTATCTCTCTCTCTCTTTTAGTTAGGTTGAACCCACAGGTAATTGACCCATCTGGTATTATTTTTTTATTTATTTATTAAGTTTAGACCCTTGATGTCTATTTTGTTTTATTACACTTGAGCCCCTCAATTTTCTGATTATTATAATGTCTCTGGCTTCGGATGAGTGTGTCTTCTGCCATCAAAAGGGCTATTGGAAATATCACTGTCCCAAGAAGGGATGTCTATCTTGTTCGTCTTCTCAGTAGTTTTCGATCAAGTTCTGTGCTCCTCCTCTGAGTACCGTTCGGCCTCCCGCCGGTTCTACTGTATCTTCTCCAGCTCCTGATTCTGACTTGGCTTCCTTGACTGCTCAGATTAGTCAGCTTCAGCATACACTAATTAGTCAGCTTCAACATATATAGTCTCCCTCCTAGCCATCCACGTTCGCCTCTATTGTTTCCTCTATTCCTTCAGGTTTGCTTGGGTCTTCTTCAAGTATTTCTTCATCTGTCTGGATTTTTTACTTTGGTGCATCTCATCATATGACTCCCCATTTCTCCTTACTTCAAAATTGTACTCCTCCTCCCTTTTCTATTACTGTCAATGCTGCCAATGGGTCTGGTATGTCTGTTATATTTGTTGGGTCTATCCTACCGTCTGCTATGTCTACTGTCTCTATTCCATCTCTTCTTTATGTTCCTTAGTTATCTGTTAGTTTATTATCTATTAGTCAGCTTGATGTCTCTAGTTTTGATGTTATCTTTTCTTCTTCTATCTGTTCTGTGCAGGATCGGATATCTAAGCAACAGAGTGGGACTGGCCGTAGAGTTGGAGACCTCTATGTGGTAAAGAGCTTGCATTTGCCTATGGCCACCTCTCTGACTGCCTTTTCTTCTTTTCAGTTAAATTTTCTGTCTAATCCTTTTTACTTGTGGCATTCTGGATTAGGGCATTTGTCTGTTGATCGCTTATGGTCTTTAGCTCAGTCTGGTATATTGGGTAAAGTTTCTTCTAATGAACTTACTGAATGTCGGGGTTGTAAACTTGCTAAAATGACAGCATTACCTTTTCATAAAAGTACTTCTATATCTGATACACCATTTTCTTTAGTTTATACTAATGTTTGGGGCCCTTCTCTTGTTCTCACCAAAGGGGGTTCTGCATATTATGTGTCATTTGTTAATGACTGCACCCGTTACACTTGGGTTTATCTCATGACTCATAAGTCTGATTTCTACCAGATATATCGTACTTTCCAGTCTATGGTCACTGCACAGTTTGGGTCTACTATTCAATTGTTGCGGTCTGACTTGGGCAAGGAATACTTTAAAACTGAATTTTGGGAATATTTGGTCAAATTGGGTACCATTCACCAAATTTCTTGTACTGATACACTTGCCCAAAATGGTCGAATTGAGCGTAAACACCGTCATTTCCTTGAGACAGTTAGGTCTCTCATTCTCTCTGCCTCCGTTCTGGCTCCATTTTGGGGTGAGGCAGTTCTTACTGCTGCTTTTCTTCTCAATCGTATGTCTACCCCCCTTCTTTCTAGTCGGTCTCTTTATGAGGCTCTGTTTTTTTAACTTCCTAATTACTCCCTCCTTCGTGTGTTTGGGTTTGCTTGTTTTGTTCTTTTATCCCGTAAACATAGGACCAAACTTAGTGCCCAGTCTGTCCTATGTGTTTTTTTGGGTTATAGTCTCACTCAAAAAGGTTATCGTTGTTATGATCCTGTTTCCCGTCGCCTTTGTCTCCCGCCATGTTGCATTTCTCGAACGTCTCCTTTACTTTCAGTTTCCTCCTCTCACTGCCCCAGTTTCCAAAGAAGATTTGGTTCATATTGATCCATTTCCTTGTAAAGTCCCGTCTCATGAGTACATCTCCACAGTTCCTCCTAAGCTTGTTCCATCTTCTCCTCTTACTTTACCTCTGGTTGCTTTTCCTTCTTCAACTTTTCTCCTCCTTCGTTGTTAGTTTATTCTCGTCGCAAGGCTTCTCCTCCTCCACCGGTTCTCTTTGGCCCTGCTGCTGATCCTCCTGCTTCTAACGACTTTGATCTTACTGCATACCAATATCCTACTCGAGCGCGTCATCCTCCAAACAGGTTGTGTTTTTCTAATATATGTTTTTCTGCTTCCTATTGTACTTTTTTGTCTGCTATTCACTCTTTTTTAGAACCTCAGTCTTACAAGGAGACTTATTCGGATCTTTATTGGGTTCAAGCTATGGAGGATAAGTTGTCTACTCTACAAAAAACTAGTACTTGGGAGTTGGTTCCTTTGCCTGCTGGTAAGAATTTGGTTGGTTGCAAATGGGTCTACAAAGTTAAGACTCATTCTGATGGTTCTCTTGAGCGCTACAAAGCTCTTCTGGTTGCCAAAGGTTTCTCACAGGAGTATGGTATTGATTATGAGACTTTTGCTCTTGTTGCTAAGATGATTATCGTCTGTACTTTGATCTTTGTTACTGTTGTTCGTTTTTGGCCTCTTTATCAGATGGATGTTAAGAATGCTTTTCTTAATGTTCATCTCATCGAGGAGGTTTACATGCGTCCTTTATCTGCCTTCACCATTTCTCTGGATAGGTTTATCGCCTTCGATGTGCTTTGTATGGTCTAAAACAGTCTCCTTGTACTTCGTATGATCGCTTTCAGACTGCTATTACTGAGCTTGGATTTCATCTGTGCCCAAGATTTTACTTTATTTCTTCTTCACACCTTTGCTAGATTTGTTGCGTTATTACTGTATGTGAATGATATGATCATCACTGGTTCTGACTCTTTTGCTATATCTGAGGTCAAGCAGCATCTTTTCCGCACCTTTGAAATGAAGGATCTGGGCCATTGCGATATTTTCTTGGTATTGAGGTCACTTCTTCTCCCAATGGCTACTTTCTCTCTTAGGCTAAGTATGCTAATGAGGTTATTCATTGTGCCGGCCTTATTGACACTAAGATTTTTGATACCCCCATTGAGCTTAATGTCAAGCTCAAAACTACTGAGGGTGTTCTTCTGGATGATCCTACTTTATATAGAGAGCTCATGGGTTGCTTAGTCTATCTGACAGTTACTTGTCCTGATCTTGTTTATGCTGTTCATGTGGTTAGTCAGTTTGTTTCTGCTCCTCGCTCCTCACTCCTCACATTAGGCTGCATTGGTTCGGATTCTTCGTTATCTCCGGGGTACTATCTTTTAGGGTTTACTGTTGTCTTCTACTTCCTCTTTGGACTTGGTAGCTTATGCTGATTCTGATTGGGCTGATGATGTCACTGATCGCAAGTCCACTTCTGGCTTTTGCATGTTTCTTGATGATTCCTTGATTTGTTGGAAGAGCAAGAAACAGACTGTTGTTGCGCATTCGACTGCTGAGGCTGAGTACCGTGCTATGGCTCATGCCACTGCTGAGATTGTTTGGTTTCGCTGTCTCTTGACTGATTTAGGTGTCCCTCAGTCTTCTCCAACCTCCCTTTACTGTGACAACTGCAATGCTATTCAGATTGCACATAGCACTGTCTTTCATGAGCGGATGAAGCACATTGAGATTGATTGTCATTTTGTCCATCAGCATTTGCAGTTTGGTTCTCTCTCGCTTCCTTTCGTCTCTTCGACATTGCAACTTACTGATTTCTTTACGAAGACTCACAGCACTGTTCGATTTCTGTTTCTTCTTGGCAAACTCTCAGTATTTTTTGCCAAAACACCTTGAGTTTGAGCGGGGGTGTGAGAATATTATATAATTATGGAAATATGTTAATTATGTTGATTGTGAATATTCGATTGATAGTATACAATCAATCTATAGATTAGGTTTAGGATTGCTATAAATATTGGTTGTAATCTTTGTATTATGTACAATTGAATATACAGAAAAGCTTTCAGGAATCTTACAAGAACAACTGGTTCTACCGTAGGAGCAACAGGGACAACGGGAATCTTTTCACACCAAGGCTTTCCCTGAAGGGATGACTATGACACTGGAGAAGACAAGAAGTAGGACTGGGACTCAAATAAAGTGACATCCATGGATACAAACCACTTACGAGAAGGAGGGTGATAACACTTCTATCCCTTTGAGTGGGCGAGTATCCGAGGAAAATACACTTGAGAGAGTGAGGGTCCAACTTACCATGAGTAGGAGAATAATTATAGACAAAACAGACACAACCAAATATTTTAGGAGGAATGGAAAACAAAGACTCTGAACTGAGAAGGACTTGAAATGGAGCTTGTTTTTGCAAAACCTGGGTAGGAAGACAATTAATGAGATAGGTTGTGGTGAGAACGACCTCACCCCAATAGGATCGAGGCGCACACATAGAAAAACACATGCAGCAAGCCATATGAAGAAAATGTCGATTCTTGCATTCTGTAACCTCATTTTGTTGAGGGGTATTGGTGCAAAATGTCTGATGTATAATGTCATGAGTGAAAAAATAGCTCTTTAACCCCGAATCGATGTATGCACCCCAATTATCAGAATGCAAGATTTTGACAATTGCCCCAAACTGAGTACAAATCGTTTTATGAAAATTTTGAAACACAGGGAAAACCTCACTTTTTTCTTTCATGAGATACACTCAAGTAGTACGAGAAAAATCATCGATAAAGGTGACAAACCATCTATGGCCTTTTAAAGACATAACATGAGATGGACCCCACACATCAGAATGTATTAAAGAAAAAGGAGCTAAACTTTTATTAAGACTTGGAGCAAAAGCAGCTCGGTATTATTTGTTAAGTTGACAATACTCACAAAGAAACTCAGATATATTATTGTTTGTAAAAACAAACGGAAATAAATGCCTAAGTAAATGAAAAGAAGGATGTCCAAGACGCCGATGCCACAACCATAAATCCTCCCTGGTGGTTGGGAACTAGATGGAATGGTGAGCAAGCTTATTCAGCTGATCTAAGAAATGGAGACCATTTTTTGCACTACAACTACCAATTGTCCTCCTTGTGACAAGGTCTTGAAAAAGACAATGGTCAGAAAAGAATGTCACACTACAGTTCAAATCCTTAATAATATGACTCAATGATAGAAGATTAACAGAAAAATTGGGAATGTGGAGCACTAAAGATGGAGGTAAGGTAAAGGTGACATGAATTAAACCTTAACCAGAGATAGAAGAAACAGTACTATCTATAATCCAAACTTTGTCTGGACCTGAAAAGGGCTTATATATTGAGAAAAGGTCGGAAGACCCAGACGTATGATCTGAGGCACCAGAATCAATAATCCATGGCAAAGACTTAAGGGAAAGAAAAACACTAGGAGAAGAGGCTATTACCTGAGCACGCAAACGACGAGGAAGATGCACTGGGAGCAGTAGAAGATCGGTGAGTCAGCAAATGAAGGAAAACATCCTCAAGCTTAAGAGAAGTTATGCTAGACAAACTATCAGAAGTCGGACCAACTGAAGCGGAAGTAGAATCAAGGGTGTCAACGGCATTAGATTGATGGGCTCGTGGATTAGAGCCACGTTCTCTAGACTAGCCTGATCGATCACCTCTAGTACCAGACCGATCACCCTGATTACCTAATGGAGCCCCATGAAGCTTCCAACACGTCTCATGAGTATGTCACGACTTGTTGCAGTAATCACAGAACACAGTATCATTTCTTGAAGGATGGGAAAGAGGTAGTGACAAACCAGCCCCATCTCGAGAAGGAGCAGAAAGTAATGTTGAACGGTCTACAGTAGCCGGTGGTAACATATGACTCTCCTCATTCTGTACATATGCAAAGGCCTCTTGAAGCGATGGAAGAATATCCATGCCAAGGACACGACTTCAGACCGGATCAAACTTCACATTGAGGCCTTCCAGAAACTTATAGACCTTCTCCTGTGCAAGAAACTTTTGGTAACCAACTGAGTCAGCCGTACAAACAAGCTTGTAATCTAGGAGATGATCTAGGCGTTTCCCACTATTAGTCAGAAGGGTGTAATACTGGAGAACTGTCTGCTTCCCCTGTATTGAGCGCTCAATAGACCAGCACAGCTCAAAAGATTGAAAAAAATTCCCTTTTCGAGAATATGTAGCAGCGACTGCTTCCCAAATATCCTGGCCAGTATCCATAGATAAATAGCCTTCACCAATCTCAGGAATCATGGAATGAACAAGCCACCTCATGATTAAAGAGTTGGTAATCTTCCATTGGTCATAGCTTGGATCCGTAATACCTAGTGCTTGAATTCTCTTATTAACATATCCCATCTTCCCCTTGCTCTTCAGAAAAAGTGTCAAACAATGAGACCATGAAAGGTGACTTTGACCATTAAACAAAGCGGTAGTGATTTTGAGGCTAGGGTTTAGGTTCTCAGATGTAGTAGTCATAATTGGACTAGAGCTTTCCCTTTTAGATGAGTGAGAAGTAGTGGTGGATTTGCTAGTTAGGTCAGCCATAAGAACTCTACAATTTCAACCCAAAAACCTTGCATGAATCATAAGAATGGAAAGAGGAATGGAATGGGTTAGAACAAGCAAAATCACATGCAGACGACTATGGGAGCATAACAATCAGATTAATGGGTCATCTATGTACCCATAAAATAAATCAAATATGGGAAAATGAACCTCCAATCAAAACAAGTGCTGAATTGTGTTTAAGAAAGTAGAGGGAAAGAAACTTGGGGCAACAGAAGATGGGCAGCCCTCAAACACTCATCCACAGGAGCCGAAATACACAAAGAGAGGTTAGGACAGCCCTCACAAGAGTTGACTAGGCCAGAGGGGCCTTCGGCTAAAGCTGAAACAACTCTGTGAGACCTTGACTGGTTTCGACAGAGACTCAGGGACCAGCGGTGGAGGATGGGTGATTGGTGGCAACGATTGTGTGGGTGACGGTTTTTAGGGTTTTGATTTTGATACCATGTAATTTAAGAGAATACAAAGCTTGAGTGATGATTATGATATCATCCCCTTTTATATTAATCAATTAATTGTTACAAAAAGAAGCCCTAAGGCACTGATTAAGGAATCACCTTTTATAATCAATCAATCAATTATCAATCACAATCTAATCTAAATAAGGAAACATGGAAATATTCTAACAATATCTTGCTGTTTGAAATGTATGAATCTCCCTCTCTCAAAGTTGGGTTGTGTGTTGGGAGGTTACTTAAAAAAATGCTGGGTTTATTCTTTTAACAAAATTGTGGTACTGATTCATATTTGTAAGAACTCTTGTATTTGTTTGGAATACTTCATTTAATATGTTTTTCTTGCTGTAACCTTTGTTGAAATACCATTAGTGCTTTATTTTGATGTAGATCTCTCTCTCTCTGTTAGGTTGAGCCGATTCGCAATTTATTTGCTGCGCTTTTTCTTGCCAGCATTGGGATGCTTATACATGTTCATTTTATTTGGAATCACATTGACATTTTACTAGCAGCCGTTATATTGGTGATCATCATAAAAACTGTTGTGGTTGCCACAGTGGTCAAAGGATTTGGTTATAGTAACAAGACTTCACTACTTGTAAGGATTTACCAATACTGGCATACTACATAATTTTTGCACCTTGGTTATTGATATCTCTGTTGACAGAAGGGGCCTTAGTTATTTGATATTTGTAGGTTGGAATGTCTCTGGCGCAAATTGGGGAATTTGCTTTTGTTCTTCTAAGCCGTGCTTCTAATCTTCATCTAGTCGAGGTAATTCTTAAATTGTTAGCATTGTTTTGATTGATTGTTTCTAGTTATGAAGCACCGACACTTCAAAACAAGTGCCGTATCTGTGTCAGACGCACTTCAAGGACACGTGGACATGCCGGGGACACTTTGAGAACATACTAGGGACATGCTAAGTTGTTTTTTTTCCTATTTTATTTAGTGCTTTTGATGAATGTTGAATGTTAAATGTTTATTATATTTTTGTTAGATTTAAATACTTAATAGATCATCCAAAAAAATAAGTGTTAATTTAAAAGTGTTTTTTTTTTAAATAAAAAAAAATTGTAGAATTAGAGTTAGTTTTTGTTAATATTGATTGTTTGTAGATGTAATAATAATCTAGATAGCAAATAAAAATATATGAAAATATATTTTATCGCCATGTCCCCGCCGTGTCCGTGTTTCCATGTTTTTGAAATCGCCGTGTCCTATGTCCGCATCCGCATCCGCATCTGTATCCGTGTCCGTGCTTCTTAGGTTTTCAGCTTATGCTAAATCCTTCTTTGAAAGAGAAGTTTGTGATGTCAACATGTATATTGGACCTATTAGGCAAAAAATCATCAGCTTACATGGATTGCAATTGTGATTGAACTATTTAAACTTTGTCTAGTTATGAACCTTTTTCACCTATAAGCTTCAATTTTTAATTTTTATCTAGGTGTGCAGTTTCTTGTACACTGTGTTTGGTTAGGGGATTTGAGAAGGGATTTGAAAAGGGAAAGAGAAAAAGTGTGTGAAACTAAGTGAAATGTAGATATATTTTATTCACATGTCATCTACATTTTCTCTTTTCTTTTCCAAATCCCTTCTCAAATCCCCAACCAAACACAACAGTAATGTCCTATCAATTAGACATTGTAACTTAAAGTCTTGAAATTGTTGCAGGGTAAGTTGTACCTGCTGCTGCTGGGCACAACAGCTCTCAGCCTGGTGAGTAAAGCCATTTTGAATTCTATTGCCAGTGATACCATTTGAGTTTTTTTTGGTTCCCATTCATTCTTTGTTTTGTTATATATATAAGGTAACAATCATTCTTTATGTGAGATGCTTATAGTTGTGTTGTGGACGCCACTCACTAATGGCAAGAATTGGATCAATAACATTCTCTCTCTCTCTCTCTCTCAAAGATCATCAGAAGAATATCATAGTATCACATTTTTATGATGACTAGGATCCCTTTTATTATCAGAAGTTTGTTTCTTTATTTAAATCAATGAAAGTATGCATGCTGACAGCAGTTATATAGGTGACTACGCCATTGCTTTTCAAGTTGATTCCTGCCGTGGTACATCTTGGAGTGCTGTTGCGGTGGTTCTCCCCTGATATTCAGAATGAGGTAATCACCTGATTGAAAAATGTCTCTGTTCTTTTCAATATTCATTTTCACCAAGCAAAGGATGTTGTGGTTTTGCCCGATCCTTCCCACAGTAAAAGAGTTTTTGAGATATCTCTCTGGAATATGATTTCTCATCCCAGATTGGATTTAAAGGAGGTAGCCTGCGCACAGACAGTGTTAAGCGTATTACTTTGATGGTCCAAGGCTCTCATCATGATTCATGATATTAAATATAAACATGAACCAGAAAAAATGCAAATTTTCGGGCTTTATTACCTGACGGGCTTCTTATGATGCTCTCTGGAGGACAGGTGTCTAAGAGTGCGAAGGAGGTTGACTGAGTTGAAACCGTTACTTTCTATTTCGAAGCTCCTCCTCCTATGTTGCTTGTTCTGCATATTTCTGACCAAGCAAGTGAAATGAATATGCTAACTGGGACTACGACGAGACAGAGTTTGGTAAATATGATTGGTATATGCCTTGCATATTAGTTTTTAGGTTATAGTTTTACTCCTACAGGGCTGTTTTTTTGTGTAAATAAGTGTCCATTTTGTAATGTAATAATTCATTTTATTTATTTTTACATGTTTTCCCCCCCAGTTATATAGTTGTTTTTGTTTACTTGTTTTTATTTTGATAAACGAAAATGGCGCTGTAATCAAATTTTCAAATTTATCAATTCAACTTCTTCCTTAATCATTCTCTGTATTATATGAATAGGATGGCATTTAATTTTGTTGGAGCCATTGACAGGATTTCAGGAAAATGAGGAAAATAACAGGTATTTGTCAACGCAATAATTTTTATTTTATTCATTTCTTCAATGGCAAGTGCGGTGAATAAGAGAAATGATTTTGTTTTTTTTGGTCACACAGGTCAATGAAAGGACTTGCAATTTTCTATAGAAAAAAATTTTAGAAAATGTTTTGAAAGAAAATATTTTTCTATATTTGGTGGCGGTCGTGATGGGAGAAAGAAGAAGAAAAAAAAAGAAGGGAGGAGGTGGGTTCATGATGGTGGACGGAGGAAGGGGTGGGGACTGACTTATGAGGGAAATGGAGGGGCCAGGGAGGTTGGGGGAGGGACGGGGGTAGTGGGGATAGGCTAAAGAGGAGTGGCAGGTGAAAGTTTGCGGAAAAATAATTTATTTAGAAAAACATTTTTCAAAGAAATACCACCTGATTACATAATCTAAAATACCTTCTCCAAGTGAGTTGTTGATAATACCTCACCAAGCGATCCAAGTGTCTCGCCTCCAAAGTTATTCACCTTGTACCCTCTTTGATTTATTTTTGTGTATATATTTTTTACAGACCTTAAAAATTCTGATGGCCAATTTTTTGTGTCAAATACATCTGATATATATACACAACACATGATAGAGTTTGCATGTAGGTGGGATCTTTAGGGATCTCTATCTTTTAGTTGTGGGGATAAAATAAAATATGTATCTTTTATTTTAAATATACAGGATACAACTTATCCAATTTTTCATTAATTATCTTTTAAACAGATAATATAGAACTTCCACTAATTGCAATAATGTCCATCAACACATTATAATTAAACCCCTAAAAGTAGAGAATTACAAGTGAGGCCCTTTCTTACAATTAATCACAAATTTCCTTCCACCAAACTATATTCCACATGAGCTATTAGGTATGGACAAATTTATCACTATCAAAAGCCCTAACTCGTGTAACCGAATTCTAAATTTTTCCTTCTTCTAATTGGACCCTAAAAGCATTTTCTAAAAATAATATTTTTACAATTATATATGTATAAAATATTTTTACGAAAAAGTAACCGGCCGGTTTTCTTTTGGTCCAATGTTAATAGGAAAAATTGCTTGAATATACTTTCTCACTTTGAGAATGGTGGATTCCATGTTAAGCACCTATATAAATCAATTACCACTCACATAACCCAACATGTCCGTGTATAGCCTTTGATTCGGCGTCACCGATTGACAATGTCAAAGTTAAATGAATAGTTAATTAATTTATACAAGCCTCTCAGGTCAAAGGAAAATAAGTGTATTGTAATAGAACTACCTTTTAAACTGACAGTGATCATTCCATAGGTGTTCTCAAAACCGATCCTGTTCAGTGCATGTACTTATTGCATAACACCTACCTATTTGCCTAAGGTCACTACCTCAATGATGGAATTAATCATTCTATCATATAGCAGCAAAACAGGTGTAGGCCATAGTAGTGTGATGCCCAATCAACACCCATAGCCTAGAACATTAATTGGGTCTACAAGGCACCGAAAAATCATAACTCCCAGCTTTTGGTTCATTAACCATTAGCATGTTTTTCTACAATGTTACCCAAGGGACCTTATGTTCACATCATATGTAACATTAAATATAACATTACCCATAATATCATACAAAATGCAAAATGTAAAATGCCAAGCAATTTATTTAATCAGTCAATAAAGTCAACAAATTGGTTTTTGAGGGCACAAATGCTAACATTCTCCCACTTGCACTCAAAACCAATTACACATGTATTTAATACCATTCTCTTTTAAATAATTTATAAAATTATCTAAAAGGTATTCTCTCCACGATTTGATCGAAGAGCTTTGATACTTTTTCTAAGTTGCTACGAAATTCCTTGAACTTTTCAAAGGATTCAGACTTATGTTTCATTAGGTACAAATAATCATACCTAGAATAATCATTGGTGAATGTAATTAAATGGTAAAAACCACCTCTTGCTATGTGATTTATTGGATCACAAACATCTGTGTGTATTAATTCCAAAACTTCTGTGGCTCTAATTCCTTTTCCCAGAAATGGAATTTTAGACATTTTTCCTTGCAAGCAGGGCTCACAAATTGGATAAGGCTCAATTTTAAAAAAATCTAACGGCCCATCCTTGACCAATCTATTTAGACGTTCTAAATTGATATGACCGAGTTTCAAGTGCCACATGTAAGTTTGATTAACATCCCTTTTCTTTTAAGGGGTAACATACTGGTGGATGTATCATTCTCAACACAATTAATGGAATTATCAATAGGACTAATAAAGTAAAGGCCATCTATTAAAATGCCAGAAACCACAAATTTATTATTGTGCTTAATAACAACTTTTGAAGAAAAGGAAAAACAATATCCCAACGAAAATAACTTTGAAACAGAAATTAAATTTCTACGGATGTCTGGCATAAATAGACAATCTTCTAAAACTAGAGTTCTATTAAATGATAATTCCAAATAAAAAATTCCTATGGAAACTGCAGCAACTGTTGCACTTGTTCCCAACTTTATTAGCATCTCCCATTCATTAAGCTTTCTGGTATCCTTGAACCCCTGCAACATATTGCAAATATGTGAGGTCGCACCAGAGTCTACACACCAAGCTTTAGGAGGACCAATCAATAAATTGGTTTCAATAACAAACAGATTCAACATACCTTCTAAAGGTTTGTCCTTTTTCAGTGTTGCCAAATATTGACGGCAGTTTCTCTTCCAATGGCCAAGCTTTCCACAATGGAAACAATTTCCTTTGCTTTTCTTCTTATCTATGCCCTTTTTAAAAACACCTAGTGTTTTTTCAAAGAATTTGGAGTCCATTGGTTTCTTATTAAAATTGTTCTTGCCCTTAGGCTTGAATTTTCTAGGACTTTCCTTCTCACCCATCATTACAGTGGGTTGGCTCTTTTTAATAAGATCTTTTGCTGCTTGCAACATATTGAGCAGCTCTGATGGTGCAACAATCATCTTATTCATATTGTAATTCAAAATAAACTGATTATAAGAATCTAGTAAAGATGAAAGTATCGCATCAATTTTAGTTTCACCATCAATATCTGCACCCAAAGTTTCTAGTATGTTAATGAAAGATATCATTTTTAGAACATGTTCCCGTACTGGAGTACCTTCCACCATTTTAGTGGACATCAAACCTTTCATAGCTGTTTGGCGTGCACTTCTGCTTTGTTCTCCAAACATTTCTTTCAAGTTAACCATCATGTCTTTTGCAGTAGGAACACCCTCATGCTGCTTTTGCAACACATTGGTCATTGAGGCCAATATGTAGCATTTTGCAACATCATCCGCCTCATGCCACTTTCTAACAGTCTCACATTGTTCATCAGTGGCATCCGCCCCAGGAAGCGCAGGTGGATCAGTGGTTAGGACATGGTTCAGCTTTTCAGCAGTGAGGACAATTGTTAAATTTCTCTTCCAGTCCACATAGTTTGATCCAATCAAACGATTATCATCAAGAATTTTGGACAAAGGATTAAAGTTGGTCATTTTGAACTGCATATATTAAAAATTAATAAATAAATAAAAACATGTGCCAGAAGACTATAAGTACTGCATTGTATATAAATCCATAGGATGCGGGATTTTGAATCTACTATGGTAATGCTCACTAGAATTTCCAATCAAGCAAATTATAAACCCCCAAATATAACACTTATATTTAAAACATTTATAGTGAGAATTGGGAAACCAATCCTGCATGTACAAAAATTTCTTTTGAAATAAGTGAACATACCTTGAATAGGTGGGTAGCTACTACCCATCATAATATCATCTCATGTCATCATTTTTATTTTTCTTTTAGAAAAATTAAATTTATTTATGACTCCCAATTTTTCTTTTGGCCTCCAAATCAACTCATATGACACCTTTTGGTTATCATATAGTATTTGTCTAAGTGCAAACCATTGTTTAGATACATAGCATGAACATGTGAGATTATGCCTTCATTTTAGCCGACACTCCCACTAGTCACACTTATACTTTTTACAAAATAAATAAAACAAACTAATTAATTAAAACCCAACTGACCCTTTTGGTATCATTTGAATCTCAATTAATTAGAATTTTTATTTACCAACAATGGAGGGCCATAGGCATTATTTTTCTTAAAATAATCCTATTTAACACTTAATAATTAAAATGGGGTACCAATAACATTTATAACTAATTTATCCCCATAAAACAGCAAATTAATTTTAATGTTATCATAAGTAACATGAAACCCACAAATATATATCTATATATATATAATCATGAATATGGTTATATCCATTAACAGAAAATAATTTTTTGGGAAAAAATCTACAAAGATTTTTATCAACTGAACAACCTCCCACTAACTATGGCATGTCTAAAGAATGATAAAACATTAATTCTACATGATAACATCTCAATGTAATTCATAAAATAAAACATGTTAGAATATTTAATCATGGAATTAAAATTCATCAATATAAATAAATCATGTTATTTAAAATAACAATGTACTATAAGTTCTAATCATTTAAAAGATCTTAACATGTTGTATACAATATTTATATAATGCCACAGCATATTTCTATAATTTTTTTTTTTTTTTTTTGGTAATATGGAACATGCATCAACAGTAAGCAAAAATAGATAATAAAAATAAAATAACGATACCATGTGAATGCCTTTTAGGCCAATCCCTAATAAACGCAAAAACTGAGGTGCACCGTTATCACCGATTAAACAGTACGTTTTTTTTTTTTTTTTTTTTTTAAAATAAATTAAACCGGTGACATGTGCCTTACATATATACATATATATTATTTATTTCGCCTCCTGATTTGAATCTGCGAAACCATTCCTTCCCCCCCCCTTTTTTTTTTTTTTTAATACTGTTTCGGTCTTTTTTCTTTTGTGATTAATACAAGAAAATATAGATTATATATTCACAAATTATATAAACAACTATTATGCAAGACAACATTGAATATTCAATATTTTTATCAAACTATAAAAAACACAAATATAGATTCATGCAATCAAAGTGGGTGGCTCTGATACCAATGAAAGTTTGCGAAAAAATAATTTATTTAGAAAAACACTTTTCAAAGAAACACTACCTGATTACATAATCTAAAATACCTTCTCCAAGTGAGTTGTTGATAATACCTCACCAAGCGATCCAAGTGTCTCGCCTCCAAGGTGATTCACCTTGCACCCTCTTTGATTTATTTTTGTGTCTATATTTTCTACAGACCTTAAAAATTCTGATGGCCAATTTTTTGTGTCAAATACATCTGATATATATACACAACACATGATAGAGTTTGCATGTAGGTGGGATCCTTAGGGATCTATATCTTTTAGTTGTGGGGATAAAATAAAAGATGTATCTTTTATTTTAAATATACAGGATACAACTTATCCAATTTTTCATTAATTATCTTTTAAACAGATAATATATAACTTCCACTAATTGCAATAATGTCCATCAACACATTATAATTAAACCCCTAAAAGTAGAGAATTACAAGTGAGGCCCTTTCTTACAATTAATCACAAATTTCCTTCCACCAAACTATATTCCACATGAGCTATTAGGTATGGACAAATTTATCACTATCAAAAGCCCTAACTCATGTAACCGAATTCTAAATTTTTCCTTCTTCTAATTGGACCCTAAAAGCATTTTCCAAAAATAGTATTTTTATAATTATATATGTATAAAAATATTTTTACGAAAAAGTAACCGGCCGGTTTTCTTTTGGTCCAATGTTAATAGGAAAAATTGCTTGAATATACTTTCTCACTTTGAGAATGGTGAATTCCATGTTAAGCACCTATATAAATCAATTACCACTCACATAACCCAACATGTCCGTGTATAGCCTTTGATTCGGCGTCACCGATTGACAATGTCAAAGTTAAATGAATAGTTAATTAATTTATACAAGCCTCTCAAGTCAAAGGAAAATAAGTGTATTGTAATAGAACTACCTTTTAAACTGACAGTGATCATTCCATAGGTGTTCTCAAAACCGATCCTGTTCAGTGCATGTACTTATTGCATAACACCCACCTATTTGCCTAAGGTCACTACCTCAATGATGGAGTTAATCATTCTATCATATAGCAGCAAAATAGGTGTAGGCCATAGTAGTGTGACGCCCAATCAACACCCATAGCCTAGAACATTAATTGGGTCTACAAGGTACCGAAAAATCATAACTCCCAGCTTTTGGTTCATTAACCATTAGCATGTTTTTCTATAATGTTACCCAAGGGACCTTATGTTCACATCATATGTAACATTAAATATAACATTACCCATAATATCATACAAAATGCAAAATGTAAAATGCCAAACAATTTATTTAATCAGTCAATAAAGTCAACAAATTGGTTTTTGAGGGCACAAATGCTAACATGAAGGTTGTTAGAAAAGGCGAGCGGGTGAGAGTAGGGGCAGAGAAGGTGGCTGTAGGTAAGATTAGGGTTGAGAGGTTAGAGATGAGAATAAAATGAAAATTGTGGCAGGATTTTAAAAAAAAAAAAAAAATTTATACTACTAGTGTTTATAGTTTGAGACTTGTGTCATTTTGGTTTCTGACCTTTCAATTATAATACATTTAATCTTAAATTTTGAATTTTGTTCCAAATAAGAATAATAAAGATAATGTTACTATATTTGAAAGGCGAAGTCATCATATAACTTATTTTGTATTGGTTAACTTGTATGTTATTTGAATTATAATGGTATTTTTTTTTTAATAATAATGTTAAAACTTTTTTGATTATAATGTTTTGTTTGGTTTGGTTTTCAGAATCTATTTTCAAATTTTTTTTCTAAGAAATTAAAAATTAAATTGGAGAAAAAACTTAGAAATACACCACTTTTATATAATTTTATCTTTTGGGAGGTAAAAATAATTTTTTTGGATATTTATTTTCGTTAAATTAGTTTTTATTTTTTTAGAAGTTACAAACGGCGATAATTTCGATGTCATTATTAAGAGTAATGCTAGAGATTCTAAAAATTCGAGTACAAAAGTTTTTACCAAATGTCTTACTTGGGTGTGTGGGTCTCATACCCATGTGAGACTCCCATGTGAGACATTTGGTCGAATTTTTAGAATCTATAATTTTTGCATTATTAAACCAATTTATTAAATCAAAAAATTCAAAATTAAAAATATTTCATATATTAAACATATTGATTATACATTAAAAACCTAATAACTATCAAAAAATATCTATTAACAACAAATACAACCATCTATTGCATGATAACTGTGGGGACATATTTTTTGAATGACAACACATGGCCGATGTGGCACTGAAGTGCCGGCTGAGGTGGCACCGAAGTGCCAGCCGAGGTGCCACGTGTCTTGGTCTTGACACCGAAATGATATCGGCTAGGCCGAGGTTATCTGCGGAGATATCGGAACCTGGGATAGACGGATAAGCTATAAGAGTCCTAGAATGGAGGGAGGACCTCAGCCTGGATAACGATAAAACTCTTAGAGAGTTTATCTTTATCTATTGGAGAGTCCAGAATGAGCATTGGGCCAGAGTCCAAGGGAAGCTAGGCTTCTACAAGGATTAGGATAGTGCTAACTATAAAAGTAAGGCACCCTCGTGGGTCTAAGGTACGCTTTTTGTATTCTGACTAGTGAATTAAGCACTATTTGCTATCTTTAAGAGATAACTGAATACTGACTTGATCGTCAGAGTGCCCCCGGGTAGGGCTGCAAATGAACAGAGCCGTTCGTGAACAGGCTCGAGCTCGGCTCGGTAAAAGCTCGTTTGAACTCGGTTCGTTAATTTTTTTTTGCGTTTGAGCTCGAGCTCAAGCTCGTTAAATTTTTAATAAACAAGCCCAAACATTCCAAAGTTCGGCTCGTAAGCTCGGTTCGTTAGCTAGCTTGTTTAATATTTATTATTTATATATTAAATAATATAAAAATATGTATAAAAAATAAGAGAAATATGCTATTTATATATTTAAAAAATATAAATATAAATAATAGTTAACTATAAATAGTACATTTATATAATAGTGGTAGTAGATATTATTATTTTAGTAAAATATGAACTTTTCTTAGTATGTTTATTTATATTGTATATATAATTGTATAATTAAAGTTTTAATTGTAACTTTAGTCTCACATGCAAGTATGAATTTATAAATTTTTTGGCTCGTTAAGGCTCGTGAACAGGCTCGAGCTCGAGTCGAGCCTAAGCCAACTCGGCTCGAGCTCATTAAAATCTTAATAAACAAGCCCAAACATACTAAAGCTCGGCTCGGCTCAGCTCGTTTGCAGCCCTACCGTCGAGTGGACGAACCACCGCTGGAATTCTTATATTTCTGTGACAGGTTGTTCGAGTGCAATCTATTCTGCCGGTGTTCTCCAGTTGAGTACCTGTTTGGCAATGTGGTCAGAAAACAACACACAATTTGGCGTCGTCTGTAAGAATTGAAGGAGAATAGATGGCCAACAATGGACAGAAAGAGAAGATTGGGGACGACATCCCTACTGAGAGTGGTAAACACATTGACCCTAATGTAGATGAGGATAACTGGAATGAAGAAACTCGGGATCAAAATCCCGGAGAGAAAAACATCGGCCAAGAGGGAGACGTACCAAATAAGGGAGACCGAGACGGGTATTATAACGAGGACGACCTCCAGGTATGGAAAGATAGATGCCTGAAGAGGGACGGTGAGATGAAGGGAATGGCGAACAAATTGGCGGACCTACAATCAGTCGTCAATTTCATGATGCAGAACAACAACATGCAGTCACCGTTTCCGTTACAAGATACGTCGATTCCAGCGGCCAAAAAAGATGCCCAGAAAAGTAGACAGAAAATAGTTCCTACAGTCCCTCAGCACGACAGGACCAAGGAACATTCTCACCGACCTTCACGGGAGGTCGGGCGAGGAGAGTTGATGAAGAGAGTCTCGGAAAACACATCACACCAAAGAAGCCTATGCCAAAAAATATCGGCATGCTCAAGGGAAGGAGCTTTGTTTTGACACGACTAGTAGAAGGAGGTCCAAGAGGACTTATAACGACACCAGGAGTAGTGCACCAAAGAGGCTAAAATCCGATGATAGCCGAGCTCCTGGACGGACCAAGGAGGATCTGAGAGATTACCTCCAGAGGAAGCGACAAGATGCCGAGGTAACCTCTCTGGTCAAACCGAGAGCACCGTTCTCGGTAGAATTGGACAAATTTGAGGCCCCAAAGAGGTTCCACATGCCGAGATTCCAGATATACAACGGTAAGTTTGACCCTAATTTTCACGTCGGCTTGTGTAGACACCCCATTTTTTACCGTCCTCAAGGCTTGGACGTCACCGTTTGAACACTCGGTGATCATCCATGTTCGTGTTTGTTTTGAGTTCTCAGAGGTTCCGGCCGCGCGCCTTGCCTCAAAGATCTCTCAACTTGACTGTTTTGTGCTTGGTTGTGGACCAAGCACTTGTATTTCTGTTTTTGGGGGAAGAGGGTGGCTTGTTGGCCATCCCCTCAACCCACCGGCCAAGGCTTGAAGCCACCGGCCCTGTTTTGTTCCCATCGACCAAGAGTTTTAGCCAGTCGGCACTATATTTGGTCGACCGGCCTCTTTTGTTGGTCAATCGGCCATTTCTGCTGGTCGACCCCTTTCCATTTGCTTTTAACAGATATTTTATGCCAACTGTAACAGCTGTCATGCACAATTGACCCCCTCCATACACGTGTATGGAGGGATTGGCTCATTTGCTTGGCTTTTCTTGGAAGCCTTAGAATTGAACCTCTATAAAGAGGGAGCTCCTTCTCCCTCCTCCAGGGTTCAGAGAATTAGGGTTAGAAAGGATAGAGATAGCCTTGTATCTATACTTCCTTGTTTAGCCTTATTTTGTGACCTAAAGTGAGTTTTGTCTCACTATTGTACACCAACACACACTAGAACACCATCCTTGGTTGCTGAGGTGCTAGGAGATTGATTTCAGTGTTCTTGGGTTGGTTTGAACTCAAAAAACTTGCTGGAGCTTTGTTCCTAAAGGAGGTCTACAAGGGTGAGCATCCTTACTTTAGTTACCTCTTTCTTGCATAGGCTTTTAGCCATTCTTGCTTATTGTTTTAAGTTTTGACTATAACTAATAAAAGTTCTGATTTTGTGTGTTTTAGAACTTTGTTTAAGGTTACTTTGAGGTTTGGGGTTGTCTCCCCCCTCCAAGGCCTTGTTAGGCCTTGTTTTAGGCCATACATTTTGGCCATTGTTTTGGTCTTTGCATGACCTCTCTACCACTGAAATCTAGAGGATTTTTAATAGTGGAGAGGTGGTTTTGGGGTCCTAAATAGGAGAGGGTCATCCCCTCTCCATATTGTCTTTAATGCTTGCATAAATGGCTTATGTGGTAGCATGTGTGTTTAGTTTGTTTTAGCTTCATTTCAGTATGTATTAGGCTTTGTTTTGCCATGATATAGCACTGTTTTGAGTTGGTTTAGACATGCCATGTATGCTTTATACACTTGTCTTGTAATCCTATGTTTTGGCCTTAACATGCATCATGTTGTAACATATGTTTTTAGCATGATTTTGGCTCAACTCCATGAAACTTTTAGGCTTGTTGTAGCATGCTTAAGCTCTGTTTTTCATTGATTTGGCCATGCTTGCATTGTTTTGTATAGCTACCATGTAATCTAGCTTGTTAGCTTTGAGTGTCCAAGTCATGAGCATGCTTTATTTGGATCATTTCAGTGGTTTGGCATCACTTAGAATGTTATTTTAGTCCATGTTTCATGCTCAAACATTTGCACTTATCACTCCTTTAATGTCTTAAAAAGTATGTGTTTTATGCCTCATGAATGTGTCATTGTGTATGCCATCATGCTTAGGCCTTTGGGATGCCATCTAGGTAGGTTTTTTTTGGGCTCCTTTTGATGTGTCATACCTCTGATTTTGATTGCCCGAATCATGCCATGTTTGGTTGTATTAGGTGTAGTGTAACACCCTCTTTTATGGCCTTGTATGCCTCATGTTTTGTCCCTTTGATTTGGCTTGTTTTGGCTTTGGTCATTGCATGTTTTAGGTTCATTTTGGCATAATCTAGGACTATTTTGGGTCATACTTTCCATATGCTTCATGTTTCGTGTAACCATGGTTTGAGCCCTTTGGCTAGTCTTAGGCCTTGAACCTTCTTGCATGTTTTGATTGCTTTACTTGGTCGATTTGGCATCATTCCTAGCATGTTTTTAGAGCTTAACATGCTTGTCATTTGTCCATGTTTGTCTTCTTTTAAGTGTTCTTGAAAGTTGCCCTTTTATGCTTAAGTGTTGAGGCCAATTATCATGCATGTTTGTATGTGATTTTGTCCCTTATCCCTTGGCATATTGGCCACTGATTTGGGCTTATTTGAGAGCTGTCCATTTTGGTTTAAGACCATTCCCGCATGTTGTTGCATGCTTGCCTTGCATGTTGTTGCATACTTGGCCTATTAACATGTCGTTGCATGTTTAAGTGGTATTGCATTTGGCATGCATTCTTTTGGTTTTAGGTTGCTTAACATGTTGTTATATGTTTGCTCCACATGATGTGACATGATTGAATGAAGCCACATGCTTGCTTGCATGCTTGTCCTTGCATATTGTTATATGCTAGTTGCCTTGTGTAGCATCATTGCTTGTATGCTCATGTTGCACTAGTGTGCTTGCATATTTAACTTGCATATTTGCATCCCTTGCCTCTTGATCAATCATGATAGAGGTTAGGATCTATTGTATGTTTGTGTGCATTTCATTTGACATTGAAATTGCACACTTGACCTCTTTGATCATCATGCATTGGAATGCGTGATCGATGATCCGAGGGTGGAGGATTACACCCCCTTGAGTTCATAACATGATAGGGAGGGTGGTCGTGCATACATTGCTTTGAAAATGCATTGCCATGCTCTGTTTGTCCTCTGCTGCAGCAAAATAGGATTCCGCAGGAAGAGATGGTCGGTCGGCCACATATTCATGGCCGAGAGCCAAATTTGTGGCCGATGACCAGTTTCCCATGGCCGGTGACCTCATCTCTTGGTCGGTGACCTCCTACAGTGTTCAGGGAGTAGTTCAGAAGCAACCTTGGGACTTGTGCAGTCTTCAGAGATGCAGAGCAATGTAAACAGAGGTAGCATGAGTATGGTGATGGATTTTCGAGCGGAGCCGAGCATGCACGCATTCATCCCTCTTCCCGAGGCCCCTTTACTGCTTTCTTAGCTTAATTAATTCGTTTGATTAGTTAAGTATGATGTAATATTTAATTAGCTTGTTAGTTAATTAATTTGTATTATTCTTTCGGTCCCTCCCTCGAGAGGGCGAAATTGTGTAATAAGTGTGCGTGAGTGTGTGAATGTCTTCCAACCCCACGTCTTTCTCCCTTTAACTTAACCGCTTACAATAGTTAGTTTTAGGTCATGTTTCGATTAGCATACTTTATGCTCGCATGCGTACATCCATTCATCTGTATTGCATGTGCCGGGCTCGGCGTATCATACTAACCGCATAGTATTTTAATTCCAACTTGAATACGTGCATCGAGTTGTTACATTTCACATGCCATCCTTAAATTAGCCGAGCCTATTCTAGTCGCATTTTGCATGCGATGTATTAGCCATTTTAACATGGACTTGGATCATACATTGATTGCCAACATGTTCGATGTTTTGGCTCGGAGTACACTGTAAGTGTTTATGCTTTAACATCTTGCATGTATGTGAGTGTTAACATGAAAGCATGCTTGCCATGAGGCTAATTGCTTAGTTGATTAACTGCCTAAATGCCTGTGGGTGAAGATTGGATTACTTGAATTGGAATAATTCATCGAAATTCGTATTTTAGCCTACTTGCGGTAGCAAACCTCAAACAATTTCCAAATAAACGGATATGCGATGCTTTGTTCCAAATTAGGCGATCTAGTCTATACTTGTGTGTTGTGCGCATCACCAGTAATTCTAGCTAATTAATCGGAATAAGAGCACACAATATTTTCAAAACAAGATATCATGTTTAGTAGAGGCCGATTTTTGGATCGGGCGAGTGGGGGTGCTCATAGATGACCTTCCCCAATCGTACCCAAGTTCCCGAGCCGAGGCAACTTTGGTGATGATGGACACGTGGCCTTAGGCAACGAGTCAGGGTTTCCTAAATTCCCCCAAAATAAAATATTTAGGCGGCGACTTTGTATCTGGCAAAACAGTCCATGTTTGTCACTTCTTTCTTAAAAATCTGTTTTTCAAAACGATTTGCCAGATTTGGACTTTTTGATGATTCATCGGTCTTGCATTGCACTCTGCGAGATTAGATATAGGACCGTGACATTGAGTCCGAACTGTAGTGAGCCCAAATGAACAAAACGGGATTCCCTCCCGGGACGTTCGGGGACGTCTACAGCTTGTATTTGAACTCAATGGCACTGTACACCGGGAACGAGTTGTTGCTCTGCAAGGTGTTCCCCTCATCCTTTGGGAAAATCGTATCAGACTAGTTTCACAAGTTGCCGAAAAGGAACTGTGAAAAGCTGGGAAGGCCTGACTGAGATGTTTGTAGCCAGGTTTGTGACAAACAAACTACAACCGTTGAGGGCGGGCTCCCTGATGGCTCTGAGAATTGGCGAGGACGAAAGCCTTAGGGCTTATGCCAAAAAGTATTATGAGGTGTTCAACCGAATACTAGGATACAACCAAGAGGTGGCAGTCGTGTCTTTTAAAAACGGCCTGAACGATGATTGTCTGCTTCGAAAATCATTGGCAAAAACACTGCCAAAAAGTATGGAGAAACTTATGGCCAAGATAGAGAAGTATGCGAGAGCCGAGGAAGATACGCCGGGGACAAAGACATCAAAACAAGAGAAGAGAAACGGCTCGCCGAAGTGAGGCCAAGGTAACACTGGATATAACAAGCAAGAGACAGGACTGAGGGCTGCACAGGCAGTCACAACCATATTCTGAATTTCGGTTTACAAAGTCTTGGAAAGAATCCGGAATCAGCCCTATTATAGAGCTCCAGAGAAGATTCCTAGTGAATTTATGGAGTTTGGGGAAGCACTGTGCCTACCACAATGAAGATGGGCATCTGACTCAAGGGTGCAGAGCCCTAAAGGCACATCTGGAAGACCTGGTAAGACATGGTCATATAAGGGACGTGGTAGATGAGGCCAGGATAAGGGAGGAGCAAGCAAGACTGCCTCAGGCACCAGCAGCACCACCTCCTCCAACACCACAACCGCAAGCAGGCGGACCTCGAGAGATCAATGTGATTCACTCGAAGGTCAACGAGAACGAGATACGTGGGGAAACTCAGAAGGTAAAACACTTACAGCATGTGTATCAGGTCCGGTAGAAGAGACCTAGGGCAGACGAGTGCTAAGGACATATGGTCTCCTTTACTGAAGATGACCTAAAGATGGTGCAACATCTACACAACGATCCCTTGGTAATATCCCTCCAGGTTGGAGAGTGCCAAGTGAAGCGAATTCCAGTCGATTAAGGCAGCTCTTGTGACATCATGTATGTCAGGTGTTACAAGGAGCTTGGCCTTCACCAAGATAATCTGGAACAATCCAATGGTCCAATGGTTGGGTTCAACGGAGTGCCGACGTGGCCCCTAGGAGCAATAAGTTTGGAGGTGCAGGCTGGCACCAAGAAAGTAAAAACGGAGTTCACAATAATTGACACCCCCTCCCCTTACAATGCTATCCTGGGAAGGCCGTGACTGCATACAATGAGGGCTGTTCCCTCAACATTGCACCAGCTGTTGCGGTTCCCAACAGAACATGGAATTGAAGAGGTCAGAGGAGATCAGGTGCAGGCAAAGAATTGCTCCATGGCAGCAATGAAATCCACCTGCAACATACGGGAAACAGAAACAGTAGAGATTGAAGATGAGGACATGGAGGTCCTTGAGGACGTCGGCAAAGAACCAACCGAGAAAAATGAGGAAGCCCTAAAGAAGATCCTAGTCCAGCAAGGGGATGAAGAACGCTTCTTCCTTTTCGGCTCAGGCTTGGCCGAGGAAGAAGAAAAAGAGTTAGAGGCGTTCTTGAGAGCAAACATTGAGGTGTTTGCCTAGATACCATACGAGATGCCTGACATTGACCCCGAGATCACTTGCCATAGACTAAATTTGGATAGGTCAGCCAAACTTGTCATCCAGCGAGCAAGGAGGCCTACGTTGATACATGTTGAGGCAACATAAGAGGAAGTGGATAAACTTCTTGAGGCCAGAGCCATTTGAGAGGTAAACTACCCAATATGGTTATCAAACACGGTTATTATGAAGAAAAAGAATGGGAAGTGGAAGGTCTGTGTGGACTTCACTAGCCTGAACAAGGCTTGTCCCAAAGACAGTTTTCCACTTCCCAAAATTGACCAATCGGTGGATGCCACCTCAGGACATGGAATGATGAGCTTCCTAGACGCTTACAGGGGGTACTATCAAATAACCATGTACCCTCCAGATGAGGAGAAGACTGCATTTATCACCCCAAAAGGGCTGTATTACTACAGAGTGATGCCTTTCGGGTTGAAAAATGCAGGAGCAACTTATCAGAGATTGGTGAGTAAGATGTTCAGACATCTAATAGGCAAAACAGTGGAGGTATACATTGATGACATGGTCGTGAAGACCAAGGAACTTGAAGATCATCTGGCCGACCTGAAAGCAGTCTTCGATATCCTGAGGACATTTCGACTTCGACTTAATGCGTCGAAGTGCGTATTTGGAGTTGGGTCAGGAAAGTTCCTGGGATACTTGGTCACCAGAAAGGGCATTGAGGCAAGCCCGGATCAGATTAAGGCCATCTTGGAGTTGAAGAGCCTAATGTCGGCAAAACAAGTGCAGATGTTGACTGGAATGACTGCAGCCCTAAATAGATTCATAAGCAGAAGTTCTAACAAATGCAAACCTTTCTTTAATTTAGTGAAGAAAGCCACAGACTTCTTATGGACAGAAGAGTGTGAAGTCGCCTTGGCCGACTTGAAGAAATACTTGACCAACGCTCCGATTCTCTCAAATCCAGTACCTGGAGAGGAGTTGTTCTTATATTTGGCAGTTTCAGAGCATGCAGTAAGTGTAGTGGTAATCAAAGAAGAAAAGGGAGAACAAATGGCAGTTTACTACGTGAGCAAAACCCTAGCAAATGGCAGATGTAGAGACTAGATACTTACCCTTGGAGAAGCTGACACTGGCCTTAGTAATGGCTTCCAAGAAACTGAATCACTACTTTCAAGCCTATAAGATTGTGGTATTAATTGAGCATCTTTTGAAGTCCCTGTTGCAGCAAGGGGATCTGACAAGCAAGATAGCCAGATGGGCAATGGTATTGGGCCAATACGACCTGGAATGCAGACCCAGAACAACAATCAAAGGCCAGGTTTTGGCCGACTTTGTGGCCAAGTTCACACCAGGCGCCATTATACATTGGGCTCCGTTGAGCCGGGGTATACGATGTCCAGGTAAACAAGGAGAAACCCAGCGGGGGATAGCAGAACAGAAGAAAAAAGAGAAACTCAGGCCTGCAGTATTTGTGTCGGCGACTCCTTTCGCTTATTTGTTGATGGGAGTTCAAACCGATAAGGAGTGGGGGCAGGAATAGTGCTAGTATTGCCAGATGGGCGGATGCTGGAACAATCCATTCATTTGGGGTTTGAGGCCTCAAACTACGAAACAGAATATGAAGCACTGATCGCAGGGTTGAAATTGGCAGTAGCAATGGAAGCCGACGAGGTGATGGTCTTCTGTGACTCCCAACTTATCGTCAACCAGGCAACAGGCGAATATGCAGCCCGAAATGAAAGGATGATGGCCTATGTAAAAGAGGTAGGCAGACTGGTAGCCTTATTCCAAAATTGCCGACTACAGCAAGTCAGCCGAGACGACAACAGCTATGCTGATGCCTTGGCCAACCTGGTTAGTGCAATGAAACTAGGGGAGGTAAGGACAATAATGGTTGACTATTTGTCAGGTCCAAGTGTAGAACAACTGAACACAAAGTATGAAGCAATGTGTGTGGAGATGAGACCAAGTTGGATGGATGCGATAATAGTATTCCTTAGAGAAGGGAAATTGCTAGATGATCGTAAAGAAGCACACAAGATCAGACTGAAGTCGGCAAGATTTAGTCTGACAGCAGAAGGACATCTCTACAGAAAATCTTTTACTGGTCCCCTCTTGAGGTGTGTACATCCTTCACAGGTTGAAGACTTCCTGTATGAAATACACGAAGGAGTATGTGGAAGCCACGCAAGGGGCAGGTCGCTTGCTCATGGGGCCATTACTCAGGGCTACTGGTGGCCCTATATGCAGAAAGATGCTAAAGCTTATGTCAGAAAGTGTAAGAAGTGTCAGAGGTTTACACCTTTGATACACCAACTAGCAGGGGATTTGAACCTAGTGTCTAGCCCTTGGCCATTTGCCCAATGGGGCGTCGATCTTGTTGGACAACTGCCCCGAGCAACTGGACAAAGGAAATTTCTGCTAGTGGCAACAGATTACTTCACTAAGTGGGTAGAAGCTGAACCCCTTGCAAAAATTCGGGACATTGATGTAAAGAACTTCATATAGAAGAATATCATTATCAGGTTTGGGATCCCAACGGTGATAATAGTAGACAATGGTACGTAGTTTGACAGTAAACTAATCAAGAGCTTCTGTGCAAAATACAAAATCAAGAACTACTATTCCACTTCAAGCTTCCCTCAAAGCAATGGACGAGCAGAAGCATCCAACAAAACTATCTTGGATAGGATTAAAAAGAGGCTGGAAGCAACAAAGGATAAGTAGGTGGATAAGTTGCCCAATGTACTCTGGGCATATCGGACTACGTTGAGAAGATCAACTGGGGAGTCCCTATTTGCCATGGCTTATGGCACAGAAGCAGTTATTCCAATGGAGGTCGGCATCCCAGGGATAAGAATCCAAGGAGTAGAAAATGGGACTAATGAGGCATTCTTGGCCCAAGATCTGGATCTGTTAGAAGAAAGAAGGGAGAAAGTAGCAATTCAGCTGAGGGCATACCAGCAGCAGCTTGCTAGGGCTTATAATAAGAATGTCAACCCATGAGAGTTTCAAGTCGGGGACTCGTTTTGAGAAAGGTCGTTGGCAACAAAAGGGATCCTAGAGAGGGCAAGCCTGGCCCAAATTGGAAAGGGCCTTATAGAATCATCTCGGTCTTGGGCAATGGGACATATTGGCTTGAAGACAGTGAAGGCAAAGAGTTGCCAAGACCTTGGAATACTTGCAACCTGAAGTTTTTCTATCATTAGATTTTTTGTTTTTTTAAAGTTTTTTGTTATTAGCCGAAGTAATAAATAAAATTTAGCTCGATTTTTAATTTCAAAACTTGTGTAATACGACTGACCAGCCACTTGGCGATATTTCTAAGTGAAACATGACGAATAACTTAGATTTATTATATGACAGAGTTGAATTATACTTGCATATAATAGAGTTGAACTAAGTTGGCGATGTTTCTGAGTGAAACATGACAAATAACTTATTATATCGCAGAGTTGAATTATACTTGCATATAATAGAGTTGAACTAAGTTGGCGATGTTTCTAAGTGAAACATGACGAATAACTTAGACTTATTATACGGCAGAGTTAAATTATACTTGCATATAATAGAGTTAAACTAAGTTAGCGATGTTTCTAAGTGAAACATGACGAATAACTTAGACTTATTATACGGTAGAGTTGAATTATACTTGCATATAATAGAGTTGAACTAAGTTGGCGATGTTTTTAAGTGAAACATGACGAATAACTTACACTTATTATATGGCAGAGTTGAATTATACTTGCATATAATAGAGTTGAACTAAGTTGGCGATGTTTCTAAGTGAAACATGACGAATAACTTACACTTATTATATGACAGAGTTGAATTATACTTGTATATAATAGAGTTGAACTATGTTGGCGATGTTTCTACGTGAAACATGACGAGTAACTTAGACTCATTATATGGCAGAGTTGAATTACACTTGTATATAATGGAGTTGAACTAAGTTGAATTAACCTGGACTTGCCATATCGGCAAGGTCAAACACAGAATGAAACTAAGCACATTTGAGTAAGATTAACAGAGGAACCAAGGTTGAGAACCTCGGCTAGTCTCTGTTTGAATATAACTTCGGCAACAAGGTCATAGCCACATGCTTAATGAGAACCTAAGTGAAACTTAAGTTCACATTAGGGGGGTAGAGAGCTGGAGAATGATGCTTGGGAGTTGGAATTCACAAGTTAAAGTTGGCTCAACACTTGTTGAAATTTTCAAAAAAATTTACAAGTTGAAGTTAAACCGAGGTTATGTTGAAAGAAGTATCTACATACTTGCCAAGATTACCAGGTTGCCAAAACTTGGAAAGCATTGGGGACTGAAGTCTTGATAGAAGACAGTAAGTAAAGCGGCAAGTTTTAGATAAACACTTGTGAAAAGTCTAAATTACAATGTTTTTTAAGTATTAAGACAAGGCCGAGATAAACAAGTTGGAAGTTATGTCCGAGGTATTTTTTACCCGAGGAAACTGCACAGATAAGGTGCACTTTTGGAAATGTACAGAAATATTCTAAGTATGGAATGACACATAGAGGAAAAGAAGACATACATTCAAACACTTGGAAGAAAATATAAAGACTTGCATTCAGATAAGGAAGTTGTTCAGATACAAAAGGCATTTCGGCCTGACATAGAAGATTACTTATTCAATTACAAAGAGTAAAGAGGAACATCGGTCAAATAAAAGCTATACATCGTTCGAGAAACAAAAATTACAATTACATAAAAAATAAAATCTCCTAGCAAGACTACTCGGCTTCGGCTCCAGAAGACAACTGGGGAATCTTTTCGGCAACCTTTTCAGCCTCGTGCTCGATGTCGATCTCTTGTAGAGTTTGATCGAGGTTCTTTTCGGTGATAGGCAACTCGGATGTTGTCTTCTTGGGCGAGGCACCTTTTGAGACCTTGTCCTCCTCATCTTGAGTCAAGTCTAGGACTTGCTCGTTCAGAGTTGGGGACTTGGCTCTAGTAGGAACTTCAGCATCAGCCACCTCGGCCTCTTCGTCTTCAACTTCCTTTCTTCTTCTTCCCCCCCAGCCTTAACCTCAGATTGGCTTGAAGTGAGAGGGAATGGTAGCGCAAGTCGGCCTACATCTCTGAGAGGAGAGTCCTCGGGGACAGCCAACTCCTTCAGAGCAGCCATCCAACCAAGGGTGTAACCCTTGTTGCATGCCTCTCTGACTTGTTTTTTACAGTCCTTGCGGACGTCGGCTACCCCCTCGGCATAGGCTTTCTCGTTTGCCGCTTTGATCTCGATGGCTTTTGTGGCCAGGGTATCTCGGAGTTCGGTTTGGGCTTCGATCGTTTGTGTTTCGGCCTCTTTCTTCTCGGCCTGAGGACCCTCAGTAATAGCCTCTGCAGCCCCGATCCTTTCGTCGGCCTTGTCTTGAGCTTGCTTGGCTACCTTGGCCTAATTTATCAAGGCTTTTATCTTGGCATCGGCTTTGTTTAGGGACTTGAGCAAACCAGCAGCCTCCTTGGTCTTTTGGACCAGCTTCTTCTTCATTTCCTCTGCTTGCATCGCAAAGGAGTGGGCATGCTGGATTGCCTAGAAAAAATGCAAAGAACAGAGTTAGTAAAACCTTAAGTATGAAAACAGAGAATACAGAGTACTAAGTGTTAAGGATTTACCAGTACAAAGTGCTGCAACATTAGAGCGAAATTTTCGTATTCGCTGACCTCAACGTTGCGGTTGAGGTTGTTGGGAAGGAGCAAGGCAGTAGAGAGGGCAACGCTGACCTCGATGTTAGTAGCACTATCACCGGCTCTAACTGGCTTGTCCTCAATTGTGATGGAGGGGGCCCAGGGGCTATCAAATTTGAGAGAACCCGAGATGGCTACCGAGTTCGACCTCGACTTCTTTGACTTAGTGGATTTGGAGGGGATAGCTTCTGTGGGCCTCTTCTCAGCAGCGGAGGAGCTTTTTTCTGCCTCGGCCATTTTTGAAATTGGCAAGGTATCCTTAGAATCGATCTGAGTCACCGTTGCCTTTGCTTGTGCCTTCTTCAGCCTTTTTGGCATCGGTTTTTGCTGGGACTGAGAGGGCAAAGATTGGACTGTGATGACATTGGGGATGTCGGGCCAAAGGTCATCTGCAATAGCCTTCTTGAGACCCATCTCGTCGGCGGCAACGACGACAGTGATCTTAGTGCCGAAGTGGATCACTGGAAGTGCAGTCGGTGGGTTGGCTGGATCGTAAGCTGACGCCTCAGTATTTCGGTGTCTTCGGCTACGAGTTCTGCCTGCTGGGGCAAACAGTGGAGCTCGACATCGGCGTTGGCGTTGAGAGGGTGGAATCAGTTGTGGAGCAAAAGTTGACGGCTGTTCTGTTGGGTCAAATGTTGAGGCTTGATTCGACCTTGGTGATGAAATAGTTGGGGGAGTTGTTGTAAAGGGTGGAGACCTGCTCTTTTTGGAGACGTCGGGCAATATGGATTTGTAGGTTGGGATGTAGTTCAGAAACAGAGGAGCCTTGCACTGATTAACAAGCAAGTCCAGCAGCCTCTTGAAGTCCTTGCTGGGGAAAAATGTCTTGCGAAAGTCTTTGGGAGGCTGAGGAAGGATTGCAAGTAAGAAACAAATGTTAGAACATACAAAAATATCAAAATATAAAGACTTAAAAACAAATAAAGTGACACTTGGCTTTTACCATTTCCCTCTGTGAACACTATTCGGCTTAAGGGGTAGAGGTGAAGGTCATTATCTGGTGGGAACTCCCAGTTGCCTGAAACGATGAAATAATCGTCTCCAACACCCTTGTTGGAGTCTGGGAAGTCGGCGATGAGTTTGTATTATGTGGATCTCGGCTTAAGGTAATAGATGTATAACAGTATTGGATATCAGCTAGGGTTATCCTAGCGTTTTCTTGGCTAGTTAAGGCAAATGATACCGTTGATGACTCTGTAAGAGTTAATGGGTAATTGTATCGGGTTAAGCTTATAGTAGTGAAGGACTTGGCGAAAGAGGATGTTAAGGGGGAACCTAAGCCCGCACTCAATGAAGGCTACTACTGGGAAGGGCATGGAGTCGTCTTTGGGCATGATGGAGTCCTTCTCCCCAGCCAACCTAAGATGAAAGTCGACAGGGATGGAGCACTCTTGCCTAAAGTATTCAAGCTTCTCTAGGGTGTCTACCATCCACCTAAACATACCCATGATGTCGGTTAAGAGGGGCAATGAGAGAGTTCAGAAGAAAATGGTTTGTATGGGTTTGAGGGACCTCGGCTAAACCCAAAATAGAAACGGGGGCAAGGGTTTTTTCAAAGATCAAGGGAAGATTGTTACAGTTTCCCTAAAGTTTGTGAGTTCTAAGGCAAATCCCAAACCTAGAGCTATTGAAACAGAAACTAGAAGTAAGAATCTGGAAAATAAGACAAAAAGAAAGTAGAAAAGTAATGTGATTCAGAACCCAGAAAGCACAAATCAAGAACGATTGTACAAAAATGTGTGCAAATGAGCAACAAGCCAAGAACAATAGCAAGATAGCAAGTGTGTGAACCAAATGTGTACCCAGAAAAAGATGGCACGAAGTAGGATGACAAACAAATATGATGAAATTCAAAAACACAGATGAGGAATTCAAGAACTTGAAAGCATTCACAAAAACAATGTACAAGAGTAACAGAGTTCGAAGTAAGTCAAAAATCTAAAAAGAGGGAAAAACACTAACTTACCAAAGAAAATGGCGCTGAAGTGAGATTCGCCGAAGTCAGACGACAACGGTGAATAAAACGGAGCGATGAATGCTTCACTGAAAGGGATGAACGGAGCAGGTTGCAGAGCTTGGGAGCTTGAAACAACGGAGGATTTGAGAGATGAGTGTTAGAGAGAGAAAGCTTGGGAGAAGACGAAGATGCAAAAGTGAAAAGAGGGAGAGAGAGAGAGAAAGAGAGGCGTTTTTTATTAAAACACGAAAAGGCAGCAAAATCACAATTAGTGTGCCTAGGACGACGTGTCTGTCAGGCGGCACGCGCAGAAGTGACGCGACCTGATGGCGCGTGTCAGGTACTGTTCAATAGGGAAGAGATATGTGGCGAAAACGGTTGAGTTACTGTGCGTGACAGCTCATACGCGTGTAGAAACTCTTGGAGTTCTTGATTTAATGAAGCAAAGACCTCGGAGTAGGGAACGATCTTGGTTAAAGAACTTAGAAAACTTGGTTCTAAGGCATTAATAAAAACAAACTACAAGTCTTGGCCATATGGAGCCGATAAACGATGACCTCGGTAATGGGGATAGAGCAAGCTTAGCCGACGTGCTATATGGACAAATGATATAGGTTCCATCACCTCAGGATTCCGAGGTATTAGAACCTAGGGGGCAGTTGTGGGGACATATTTTTTGAATGACAACACATGGTCGATGTGGCACCGAAGTGCCAGCCGAGGTGCCATGTGTCTTGGTCTTGACGCCGAAATGATCTCGGTTAGGCCGAGGTTATCTGCGGAGATACCGAAACCCGGGATAGACAGATAAGTTATAAGAGTCCTAGAATGGGGGAGGACTTCAGCCTAGATAAGGATAAAGCTCTTAAGGAGTTTATTTTTATCTATTGGAGAGTCCTGTATGAGCATTGGGCCAAAGTCTAAGGGAAGCTAGGCTTCTAGAGGGATCAGGATAGTGCTGACTATAAAAGTAAGGCACCCTCGTGGGTCTAAGGTACGCTTTTTATATTCTAGCTAGTGAATTAAGCACTGTTTGCTATCTTTGAAATATAACTGAGTATTGACTTGATTGTCGGAGTGCCCCCGAATGGATGAACCATAGCCGGAATTCTTATCTTTTTGTGACAGGTTGTTCGAGTGTAATCTATTTTGCCGGTATTCTCCAGCCGAGTAACTATTTGGCAGTGTGGTCAGAAAACAGCATACACAATAACTATCAAAAAATATCCACAAAAATAATCACAAATTACATGATCATCATCCAAACACATACTAAAAATTAATTTGATAAAAAAAATAAAAATATAAAAGATTTATCATTTTTATATAATTTTATATTTGGTGAGTAGATATAATTTTTAAAAATTCAAAAATATTTTTTTGACATTTATTTTTGTCAAATTAATTTGTATTTTATAAAATTGACAACCTCGTCCCTAAAATGAAATAAAAATGTTTTCAATTATCCTTACTTAAAATGAGATTAAAAATTCAAGATCAAATATATTATAATTAAAAGATTAGTAAACAGCCTCGCTACCAAATTAGTGTTCCATCTATTTGAGGGAAAGCTTTGTTCTACGGAAGTGATTTTCACATTGTTAGGGTTAAGGAAACGGCTCATTCATTCTGACAGTCAATTACTTAAGTTGAGTTTAAAACATCACTTCATATATAACATAGATTGGGAAAATCTTGGATTGGATTCCTCGGTGAGAGAGAGAGAGAAAGAAATATGCCTTTTGAGAGAGAGAGAGAGAGAGAAATATGCCTTTTCCCTTTGTTTTTTTGTCTTTCCATAGCTTTCAAACATGTTGATATTGTCCCCACTTTTTTCAATGGTTTCCAGACAAAACTGCAAGTGGAAACCAATGACAGAGAGCTCTACAAGGTTGTAGTGTCATCTATGTCTCTTCTGAAAAAAAAAAAAAAGAAAAAGAAAAGAAAGAAAGAAGGGACAAGCTTTGTCTTTTCTCTTTTCACCATCCTTCTTGTGATAGCAATAGCATTACTCTATAATTGAAGTTTTGGTGTGTCAACTTCTCAATCACACAATTCTCACTTATACAAATTCAACATAACAATCTTTACTTCTAATCTAAATTCTTAGCCTTGTGTCCATCTATTCACCATACACTCCTTTGTCTAGGTTTGGGATAAGTTTGTCTAGGTTAGTTCAGCATAAGTGAGTCACAATTCCCACCTCTGTATAGTTGAAAACAAAATGAAAATTAAAAAAATTAAGAGTAAATTATGTAAATGGTCCTATAGTTAATACAATGTGTCGATTTGGTCTATATTATTTTAATTTGTTTGATTTTGTCTCCTTAATTTAATAGATTATATTATAATAGTCCAATAAATAACGGCTGTTAGGTTTGGTAAATGATGTGTCAATTTGATCCCTCTAGTTTATACGATGTGTTAATTTGATCCCTGTTAAAATCGAGCAAATGAAAACAACAGGGACCAAATTGACACATTGTGTGAACTACATAGACCAAATTGACACATCATTTGAGCATGTCACGACTTTCCATCTATCAAACCTAACAATCATTATTTATTAGATTAATATTATACAATTCATTAAATTAAGGGATAAAATCAAATAAATAAAAATAATAGGGATTAAATTGACACATCGTGTAAACCGAAGGACCATTTACATAATTTATCCAAAAATTAAAATTAAAATTAAAATCGCACTAGGGACCAAAAATTAAAATTAAAATTTACACAATGTGTCAATTTGATCTCTGTCAAAATCGAGCAAATTAAAACAATAGGGACCAAATTGATACATTGTATAAACTACTAAGACTAAATTAATACATTGTGTAGATTTTTCGTCCACCAAACTTAACAACTGTTATTTCTTGGACTAAATGACACAATCTGTTAAATTAAAGAAAAAAATCGAGCAAATTGAAACAATAGGGACCAAATTGACACATCGTTAAACTATATGGGCCATTTGTATAATTTACCCATCTTTTGACTATCCCAGTTAACTCCCTAGATTTTGACTCAAGTTGCAATTACGTCCATTTGGATAACATTATTTAAAAAAAATTAATGGAGAATAGATAGTATTAATTACACTTAGCACTCTTATAGTTTTACCAAAATTTTACTTTAGTTCTTAATATTCTTCTACTTTTACTAAAATTTCACTTTTTAGTCCCTCCATTAGTTTTTGAAATGGTGTTGTAAGATTGGGCCCAATTGCAATTTGTCTCAAAATCTAGGAGTGAAATTAGGTATAAAGTAT
This sequence comes from Camellia granthamiana, assembly GCA_036172215.1. Taxonomy (NCBI): domain Eukaryota; kingdom Viridiplantae; phylum Streptophyta; class Magnoliopsida; order Ericales; family Theaceae; genus Camellia; species Camellia granthamiana. The sequence continues at coordinate 137,361,212 of CM069904.1, read as the reverse complement.
AAGGTTCAACATGAGATTTTCCAAAAAAAAAAAAAAAGATAATAATAATAATTCATTCTATTCACATTTTACATTTTTTTTTCTCCATAAATTCTTTCCAAAATCCCAAAACAACTTTCCTATTAGTCTGTCAAAAGTGTTATGCGTAAACATCATTGAGACAAATTTTCAATCATTGATGACATATACCCCTCATCAGTCAGGGAAAAAAGAAAAGAAAAATCTCAAATCAGAGCTCACAAAGCTATTTGGCTTTCCATTTTGGTTGGCCCTTTGAGATTTTTAGAATGGCTTTGTAGAAACAATTCTTCACTACTATTCTGTATAAAGAAATTTGGTGTTTGGATTTTAAATTTTATAGAGGAATTGGGAAGATAAAAATAAGGTAAATTACACTTTTTATTCTCCAACTATCACTTGAATTTTACTTTGGTATTTTATCTTTTAATGGTAACAATTAAGTTTTTAGGCCTCAACTCTATTTCAATATAGTCCTCCCGTCGTGCCACCATTAAAAATTTGGATGGAATGTGCTCTTGTGAAGGCTATGTGAGCAAATTTTAGGGGCATTGAAAGAAAAGATTTGTATGAAAGATTCACTCAATAATTTTCATTTATATTTTATTTTGATATCTCATGTTCACGTGAAGGACGCATAAGCACATTTATATTCATTGAATTTTTTTTTTTTTTTTTTGAATGAATTACATTGTTGGTCCTTCTAATTTGAGCAAAGTGTCACTTTAGTTCTCATAGGACATGTTTGATTGGGTGGATTAGAATATGGGATTGGGATTATTAATCCGTGGGTCTAATTATCCTATGTTTCTTTTAACATTTTGGTTTAGGATTATTAATCCAATGAATAATTAATCTAACAAATTTGTAGGATTATTAGTAATGGGGTAGGGGTGGGATTATTAATCCAATGAATATTAATCCAATTGGATAGTGAATACTACACTAATTTAATAGGATTATTAATACTTCACTATTAATCTTGTGAATCAAACATGATCATAGTTTCCAATTTGAACGATGCATTTTCAATTTTGTTGCAATGTTGTTCCTCCATCATGTGCCATTAACATTTTGAATTGAAAAAAACACATATAGTTTCTTTTGAATTCCACGGTGGTCCTTCTAATTTTGTATTTGATTTTTTTTTTTCCATTCAAAATGTTAACGGCACATGATTGAGGGATAATATTACAATAAAATTGAAAGTATATGGTTCAAATTGAAACTACAGAGACAAAAATGATACTTCGATTAAACTAAAGAGACTAATGATGTAATTTATCCAAAAAAAATGTATGAAAAATTTATGTGAAAATTGCATTTCAGTTGGACAATGAGAAAATAATTCCATTACCATGGCAGTGCAAGTCTCTCATCTATATGGTGCAATTTTTTTTTTGTGTTTGGTACAAGTTTTTCATGTGTGCCAGATTAACACCCAAAAAAAAAAAAAAAAATTCACTTATAGTGTAATTATTTTAAGATTGTCCCACTCATTTGCAATTTCTCCAAAACTCATTCTGTAACTTTTATTCAAATTTCACTTTATACCTCATATTTTAACTTTTATACAAATTTTAAATGGTGGGATGATGGAACCACATTGAAACACCGTACTTAATTGATGCAATTAAAAGATGAGAGACAAAGTAAAATTTAGGTAAATGTTGAATGATGAAAAGTATAATTTAAAACAAAAGAGGGTTTTTGATCCATTCACTTTTCCTTTCTTTTGATAAATTTCTTAAAACAAAATTAAAATCCAAATACAGTCTTCAAACTCTCTCTCTCTCTCAAAAAAAAAAAAAAAAAACCTATGTCCTCATTAATTTCCTTTGGGTGAAGAGTGGGTGCAATCTCTATAAAGATCAGAGATGGATGTAATGTAACAAAGGGGTAGAGAAAAGATCTGCAAAACTGGAATATCTTGGATTTTATATTTATATTGTATTTTATTAATTGAATAAACAAGAGAACAAACTAAATAATAAATATCGCAGGTGCAACTAGATCTCTGCAAAAATTGATGCATGAATATTTTGGCTTGTAGTATATATAGAATAAATTATATTTATTTTTCTTGAAGTTTAAAAAGGAATATAATAAATTTTACAAGTTTGACATAATTACACTGGGCCCTTCAGGTTTTAATTCATATAATACTCATCTCTCCTTCTCATCAGAAATTCGTTAGTTATATGAATGAAAAAATAATATTATCATTCTTTTATATTGAAATATATATATGTTACCTTGTGTATCTTTGTATCTTCATATCATCTGTATTCATTTTAGTCTCTTTAACGTTGCCAAAAAAAAAAAAAAAAAAAAAATCAACATAATTATATCAAAATTATATAATTCTCCTTTGGAAATAGAATGTTTTAGTAACTTTTTGATTTTTTACAAAAAAAATGTGTAAAAAAATAAAGAGATTAATGTGATAACTTATAGTAATTTTTTTGACTTTTTAACTAAAATACTAGTCTTCAAATGAGAACCTCAAGAAAAGTCAATTTATTTACCATATATTATACTATGCGGAGACACACATGTCTATATAATTTTCTTTTTGGTAAATTATAAATACACCTCCTGAGGTTTAATTAAAATATAAATCGCCTCATGTGATTCTGAAAATTATATTCCATTTCTTGAGGTTTTTAATTTTATAAAAAATCATCAATTTTATTAATAAACCATTAAGTTAATTAACAATTTTTAGTGATGTTATAAATATGTTTCAATTAATAATTTAAGTAATTTTATTACTGTATAGAGAGTAATTATGAATTTTTTTTTAGGTAATTCTGTCAAATAAAAAAATTTAACGGGAAGATATTTATAATTTTTCAAACTACAAGAAGCAATCTATATTTTAAACAAATCTCAAAAAATTATATTTGTAATTTATCGTTATCGTTTTCGTTTCTTCGTACATAGTTGATAGACAATAAATGAGGAATTGTTGATTGTGATTTAGATTCTTCAGATAGGTATAAGATTTATCCTCCTAAAGAAACACGTGGAAATCAAAACAAACATATATGTGAGGGGTGATTGAGGAAAAAAATAAAAATGATTGACACCACATTGATTGTTACAGGTACATAAAGAAGTCAGGCCTGGTTGTTGATACGTCACTGTTTCTTGAAATGATCCTTAAATGTGACATATCATTTGTGTTCAAGTTACTTACAACATGGCATGTTTGTCTTACATGATGCTTTTTGGGGTTGTTTTTTTATTGTATTTATTTTTTCAGTTTTTACTTCAAGGGTTTTTTTTGGTTTTGTTTGGTTGTGTCTTGTTTCATATTTACGTCTCATTTGGTAATTTTTTTATTTTAGTTAAAAAATTAAAAAATCATTATAAGTTATCATATCACTCTCTCTATTTCTTTATATAATTTTTCATAAAAAATTAAAAAATTATTAAGATAATTTATTTCCAAACGAAACCTAAGCCAAATAAAATTTGATGATGCTACAATCATCTCTACAGTAGTCTATGCCTCCGTTTGGGAAGTAGGTTGGCTTTTTGGCTTTTTGGCTTTTTTGACTATTTTAGCCTGGGCTTAAAAGTTTGGTTTGGGAAGGGCTTTTTGGCTTTTTTGCTTTTTTGACTTTTTTTGTGAGAGAGGAGTGTAATGATTATGGGTTGGATGTGATATTTTGTTTTTTGTGGCTAAAAAAAGCCTATTTTGTCTTTTGTGGCTAAAATAGCCAAAAAAGCCCAAAAAAGTTCTTGCCAAACACCACTATGTGTACAAAAGTGTATAGAAAATTTAGACACTGTTTGGGAAGATCGTTTGGGAGTTTTGTTGGTTATTTTAGTTACAAAAGACAAAATAGACTATTTTAACCATAACAAACAAAACATCACGTCCAATGCATAATCATTACACTCTTCTCTCACAAAAAAAATCAAAAAAACTAAAAAACCTTTTCCAAACTAAGTTTTTTAGCCCATGCTAAAATAGTAAAAAAAGTTAAAAAGCCAACCCACTTTTCAAAAAAAAAACCTAATAAATTTGAATTACAAACTAATTTTTTCGTGCACTTTTCTATAATAATATATGGAACAAGTTGTTTGTCGATGCAAAATTCATTTCAAAGCTCCAAACATTTACGGTATACCTATTGGCAATGTCGGAGCCATTATATGTGCCCCTCTGCAACTTTTAAACCTAAGGTTTTGAAATGTTTTTCAATCTCCCTCCTAACAGTTTAAGCCTCCGTTTGGGAAGTAGATTGGCTTTTTGACTTTTTGATTTTTTTGGCTATTTTAGCTTGGGTTAAAAAACCTGGTTTGGGAAGGGCTTTTTGACTTTTTGACTTTTTTTTGTGAGAGAAGAGTGTAATGATTATGAGTTGGATGTGATGTTTTATTTGTTGTGGCTAAAATAGTCTGTTTTGTCTTTTGTGACTAAAATAGTCACAAAAGCCCTTGCCAAACGGAGGCTAAAAATGTTAAAGAGGGGTACATGCCCCTCATGTGAAGCAAATAAAGAGTCAATATATGTCCATGTTCTAGTCAATAGTGTATGGTGTCAAGCGTATTTGGTCCTTTTACCCACCCAAAAAAAATAAATAAATTGTATTTGGTCTCTATAGTTTAAGTTCAATGTCAATTTGGTCCTTTCATATAAATTATCGTCAATTATTTCTACGTGTACAATTCAGGAAGCTAACACATGTCACAAAATTTTAATGTCCAATTTGTACGGAGTGACTAATTTAAAACTGATCAATTTAAAGTGTAGAGATTAAAATAAATTGTTCAAATTAAAATAAATAACCAAAGCAAAATTTGTATCAAACTATAATAGTTAAAAATATAATTTACTGTTTAAAAAACGAATGGAGTACAAGGGAATATAGAAGGTGCCCACAAAGAATGCCAACATTTTCTAAAGCAAAACTCCAATGGAGTAACTATGAGGCAAAATTGGGCCAAAAGTGTCTGAAATTGAGCATGTATTTCTTCATAGCTTTGGGACATACCTAAAAATAAAAATAAAGAAAAATGATTTGTGGCACTAAAACTGCTGGCACTAATGACACTAATTTCCTGTTTTGGTAACTTTGTTTTTTTTTTTTTTTTTTTTTTTTACCTGATATAGAAATTAGTGCCATTAGTGCTCAAAAAATTAGTGCCACAAATCACAACTGAAAAATAAAAAGCAAATAGCTTGGGGACGAGTTTCCTTACCCTTTTCTCATCCTTGGAATGATTTTGAGAAATCTCAAATATATGTACGTCAGTCTATTAATCACACATTCATATTTTCCATGGACACTCTGGTTATTGTCTCCATTGTGGTCCTACTTCAATGGTCCAACCTAGAAAGGGACACAATGGGTGAATTATATATTTATATCTATATATCTATATATGATAAATTTGGTAGGGTCGACTCTTGTAAGATAAATAATTTTGTTACTAGGATTCTAAAGTATGACAAAATTGTACATTGCTGAAGAACATGTTGTTGGGATCTTGGATAGATACTCTCACGGTGTACATGTAAGATGTGTGATTAAGAAAACATAATCACGGATTAGCATATTTAGGTAGCGTTTGGTAACGTTTACGTTTTTTATTTATGTTTATAAAAATTTTATAAACTAATTTTTGTTTATTTTTAGAAAAACATAAACTACAAACGCGTTTAGTTTGAACAAAATGTTTAAAAAAATTTAAAAACATAAACTAAAAAATATGTTTGTTCAAACCTAAAATATTTATATTTATTTTTTATTATTTATGACAATGGGATCATACACATTATAATTGAAAAAAAAAATTAATTGGAAAAAAAATTAATTGAAAAGAAAATTATTTGAAAAAAAATTAATTAAAAAAAATTGCCAATCAAATTTTTAAATTTCTGTTTAAAAATCAACATAAACTCATTTTTTGAGTTTACGCTTTTTTCTCAAATTTATAAACTGAGACAACCATTTATAAAGCAAAAGAATTTTCAAACAAGTTTTTATGACAATTTTTTAAATTTTTGTAAATATAAACTAGAAACTGAAAACGAAATGGCTATCAAACAGGCTCTAAGGCCTCGTTTGGGAACAGGCTATTTTAGTAACTTTTTGGCTTTTTACGAAAAGATGTGCAGAAAAGTAGAGAGGTGATGTGACTAGTTTTAGTTGGCTTTTTGGCTAAAATAGTCAGTCCCCAAACGAGGCCTTAGTATGTGTATTTTCCCTTGAAGTGACAGAAATTGGGCTTATTTTGCCGTCGAAAATTTATAAGAAGAAAAATATAAAAGAATCTAGGATAAATTATACTCGCATCTCTAGAGATTTTGAGAAAATACAGTAAGTACCTTAGCTTTAGCATAACAGAAATGCCTCATACACCCACTGGGGGTCGACTCCCAGTGAGGTGGCGCCCTGTGATTGGGTGAAAAAAACAGTTTTTTTTTTATTTTATTTTATTATTTTTTTTTAATGTTTTCAGCGAATGAGTGCTGGACAGCTCACTGGGGGTCGGACCCCCACTGGGGGTCGGAAGCGCTGTTGTATAATTATACTCATATCTATTTTAGTAATGTTAAAAAGACAGAATTTATGCAGATGGTATGAAAACTCATATCTCTTTTAGTAAGAAAAAATATGTTTTTTTGTGCCAAAAAAAAATGACTACATCATTTTTCCTTCCTTAACCAAGGTCGGGGGTTCGAATCCCGCCTTGGGCATGGAGCAGCCTTAAATCCCTGGGCCAGCTGTCCCACCCTTCGAGGTGCCTACAAACCAGCGAAGGGACTAGTCTCCGCGGTCGGTGGGGGATACCCTGGGGGAACCTAAAAAAAAAAAAAAAAAAATATATATATATATATAGTAGTATTGAGAGAAAAATAGATATATATATATATACACATAAATGAAGACAATTGAGGAAGATAAATGAGATCTCTAACATTTTTTTGAAATCGTAAAGAAGACATGTATTGGTGGTTCATAAGTAACTTTCTCTCAAAAGTGATCATCATACAATATGACAAAACAATGATGAATTAATTTTTGTTAATAAAAAAATAAATAGATTACCATAGGAGAGGGAGAGGGTTAAGTATGGTAGTTACATTGCTCTCAAAGACGTCTTCCATCACGTCTTGTTGTATCTCAAAAAAATAATAAAATTACATATATCTTATCCTTTTTAAATTCTGTTTTAGAGATTATAGTGATCTAAATTTTTTGGTGAGCGTAGTCTAAAAAGTAAACTGAGGCGATCTTTGAAAAATTGAGACCGTTTTTGAATTTTTTTTAGTGGCTCTTATACTGCAAATTAGATGGTTAAATCATTTTTTTTAGCGAAAGTCTTATCTATTTTATTGCCTCTTTTTTTTTTTAATGTTTTTACACTATTGTGGTTTTATTTTTATTTTTTTTAATTTTTTTTTGTATGTGAATGATATAGAAGTTGAAAAAAAATAGATTACTTTTATTTGATACCAAATAACTTTTTTTTTTTTTTAGTAGCTAATATTTGGTGGTGTAGGTAGAAATATTATTCACTAACAAGAAAAGATTTTAGGTCATTTCAGTTGGAAAATGGTTGATAACCATCCAAGTTTCAAAGCTTAGAAAATCAAAATTTTGAGAATGACCAAATCTCCAAAACTGTGTTTCAATAATAAATTTGTTGAGGTATTTGTGAACAGGAATGAAAATATAAGGTAAAAAAAAAAAAATCTTATATTTCATTCATTTTTTTCTCTTTAATTTGTTTATTCTTTTTTTATTTTTATTTTACTGAATTTATAATCCAAACTCAAGCTAATAGTATTATCTTTATTTTATTATGGTGATATGCATGTCCATGGTTTCTCATTATATATTTGAATTTGAATGGTTTTGTCCAGTCTGTTCTATTATGTATTTGCTTATACCTTATTCAGTGCCTAATGTATGAAATAAACTTCCTTCAATTTTACTTGTTTCTTTATTTTGAAATTATGATAACATAAGTTATTCACCCAAAAAAAGAAATTATGATAAGTAATGCTTGCCTTATCCTCTGCATCTCTGTATCTATTTAGGTACAATATTAAATATACAGCATAAAGGCTTTCATGGAAAAATGTAACCTTCTGTCTTTTTCAGTGACTTTGCTGCTAATTTTGGACTGAAGTGGAGGATGCACCATCCTAATTAAGAGAAAAATAATAATTCTAATAATAATGCCAAAGGCAAGTTTGGAAACGTATTAAAAAAATTAAAAGTTATTATTAATAAGTTTTTTTTTTTTTTTTTTCTATAGAAAGTAAGAAAATTCATAAAAATAGATAGTTCTCAAAACAATTCTTAAGGTGCCGTATGATAACACTTACGTTTTTAGTTTTCTGTTATATTTACAAAAATTTTAAAAAACTCAAATAAAAACTTGTTTGGTAAAATTTTTGATTTATAAATCAGTGGTCTCAGTTTATAAATTTGGCCAAAAAATGAAAACACAAAAAATGTGTTTCCGTTTTGAGTTTTGAGTTTTTTTTTTTTTTTTACCACCCAACACTAGCCACCACCCGCCACCATTTTCCACCACCGTCTTCTGCCACCACCAGCCACCTCCCACCACCACCACCCGCCACCACCAGCCACCACCCACCTGCCACCCACTCGCCACCACCACCCACCCACTACCACCCGCCACCACCCACCACCCACCTGCCACCACCACCCACCACCCGCAACCACCACCACTCACTCGCTACCACCCACCACCTGCCACCGTCACCCACCCACCCACCATCACCACTCATCACCCACCCGCCACCACCAACCACCACCTGCCATCCGCCACCCACCTGCCACCACCACCCACCACCACCCACCGTCACCTACCCACCCAACACCACCACCTACTACCTATCCACCACCACCACCCGCCATCCGCCACCCACCTGCCACCACCACCCACCACCCGCCACCACCACCACCACCCACTCGCTACCGCCCACCACCTGCCACCGTCACCCGCCACCGTCACCCACCCACTCACCATCACCACCCACCACCCACCCGCCACCACGCGCCATCCGCCACCTACCAGCCACCACCATGCGCCATCCACCACCACCACCCACCACCCGCCGCCACCACCACCACCACCCACCACCTGCCACCGTCACCCACCATCACCACCCATCACCCATCCGCCACCACCCACCACCGTCACCCACCCACCCACCATCACCATCCACCACCCACCTGCCACCACCACCACCTACCACCACCGGCCATCCGCCACCCACCTGCCACCACTACCCACCACCCGCCACCACCACCACCCACTCACTACCACCTACCACCCGCCACCGTCACCCATTCACCCACCACCACCACCCGCCACCACTACCCACCAGCCACCACCCACCACCCACCACCATCCGCCATCCACCTGCCACCACCACCCATGACCCGCCACCACCACCTACTCGCTACCACCCACCACCCGCCACCGTCATCCACCCACCCACCACCACCACCACTACTACCAGCTACCCACTACCCATCGTCACCACTTTCCACCACCGTCTTCCGCTGCCACTTGCCACCACTTGCCATTTCTCACTCTTTTTTATATTTTTAAACATTTTGTCAATTACCAAACGCGTTTGTAGTTTATGTTTTTCTAAAAATAAACAAAAACCAGTTTATAAAATTTTTGTAAATATAAACTGAAAACGTAAACGTTACCAAACACACCCTAAGTATTTGGAGATTTTATTTAGAAAAATACTCAGAATAATATTAGATAATTGTGATTTATTTTAAGCGTAGATTTCATTATTCAAAATTGAATCCAGACAGCACATTAATTTCTAGTTAAATTTTTGAAAATACTTTCTCATTCTCTAGCTTTGTGTGGCACTAAATCTTACTTTGGTCTGTACGCTCGTGATAGTCAACCCCTTATACTTTTGGTCAAATCTCACTTTAGTCTCTATACATAAAATTGTGACAGCCAACCCCCTGCACTTTTGGTCAAGTGTCAATTGCCCCTTTTGTTACTCCATTATTTAAGTTTTTAACACAATCTAGTCATATAACAAACATGTGACCACAAAATGAAGGCAAGAGAGGAAAATCATTCTCATTTTCCACCAATATATATTTTATCCCACTTGATAAGCATGTGAAAGTTATATAATATAATGTGTGTGCGCGCGTACGCGCTGAAAATTAGGACGAAGATTATTCCAATTTTTACAAAATCCTAATTTATTTCTTTAATCATTCATAATTTATGTTTTATTTTAGCTAAAATACAATCAAAATTTGATGTAAATTTTAGGATGAAATGTGTATAGACGGAAAATTTGGATGATTACTTGTTACATTACTGATTTTTGTTAGACTTATATAATAGAGTAATGAAAGAGAGATATTGACACTTGAGTAGAAGTGTAGGGAGTTGATTATCACCATTTCATAAGTGGAGGGAATTAACTGTCACGATTTCATGTGTAAGGACCAAAGTGAGATTTAACTAGAAGCGTAAGGGGTTGATTATCACGATTTCATGTATAGGGACCAAAAAAAATTTGGTGTAAAATGTAAGGGTGCAAAGTGTAATTTACCTCATTTTTTTATTTTTTATTTTTAAATCTCTACCTAAAATCATGATTTAAATGCAACCTAAGGGTAATTCCTAAAAACAATGATTTAAATGCAACCTAAGGGTAATTCCTAAAAACAAAACTAACTTAGACGCCATTTGGCATTGACTCTTTTAGTTGGCTTTTTTGAATCAGTAATGCTAGAGACCCTAAAAATTCTACCAAAAGTTCGTTTAGTTTAATTTTTTGACTTTTATGAGAGAAAAAGTGAAATGATTATGGTTTAGATATAACATTTTATCTTATTGATTTATTTAGGCCTTGTTTGGGGTGTATTAATAAGGGGTTGTTTGGAGTGTCCTAAATAAGTGCACTTTTTGTCTTTTTAGACTAAAAAATTGAGGAAGAAAATATCAATGTTTGGGTTAACTTTTTGACTTTTTATGAAAAAATGTATAATAAAAAATTGTAAAAATTGATTTGTAGGGAAAAATTAGGATTGAGAGTTATGCAGCCGTAATTGTTGACTTTTAGTGAATAGTGTTAACTTTTTAGCTTTTTGAGTAACTTTTTAGCTTTTTGGTTTTTTTGCAACATGCCAAACTTGGCCTAAGTACACACTTTTTATCTTTTTATCTCTTTTCCATTACATTACTTCTCTTTTCATAAAAAGTCAAAAAATACACTTATTTAGATCATCCCAAACCACCCCTTAATCTATTTTATCTTTTGTACCTTTTTAGCCCAATTAAGTTAGCCAAACGACAGCTTTAGTTTCTTTTGTGTTTGTTTTCTTTCTTTTGTTTTTTTGTCCTGCAGTTATTGCTGTGAACAAAACCATCAGTTCTAAAGAAATGAAAGTTTACCTAAAATTCTATTAATTTAAAGCTCCAATTCAATGTGATCTAGTTGAAAAGGAGACAAAAGTAGTTAAGTTAGGTATAGATATGGTGGTGTCTCCTTTTATTTGTTGAAGGTGGTAAGGTTGGCAATGTTACCAAAATGAACATGTTGAACTCTTTAATCTCTCATTATAATAATAATTGCACTGGTTTTGCCTCTTATACACTAATTACCACAAGAGTAATATTATATAAATAAAAAATATATATAATTTTTCTTTTTTTTATATACAGAATGATAGATATGTCTGTATTGTAAGCTTATCACTTCAAAATAACGAATCCATTAAGATGTAAAAATAGTTTTTCCCTTGGTACAATGGTTTTGGCCTATGGCTCAATTAAATGAACCCATAAGTATGTACCAATGTAAAACAAATTAAATTATTCAAATTCATACACGACTTGTTAAAAGAAAAAAGAAAAAAGTTAAGATTGACTTCTTATATAAACAAAACAATACATTTAAAATTTGTGAAATTTTTAGTTAAACTTAAATAACTTAATATACTTGACTTGAGAAGTTATGCACAATATAAAAAAACTAAATTACTTGAGTTGCGCTAGTTATCAGTTTGATTAGTTGTTTTGAATATTGACTCGAAAGATAAAATAAATTAAATTTGAACATATTTTAATACTTGATAAATTTGAACAATCTGTTACTCGGCTCGATTTGAGTTATTTACAGCCCGACATTTGATCCATGTATCAATCAGTACTGATTGCTACTTCTGTAATCTCTGTTATGGTATTCAACAACAAATCTGTTCATTCAAATTAGAAAAGAATATATATATACTGATACAGAACATACATATTATTAACTGTTCTGTTAATCCCATAACTAAAATAACATGTTCTCTGATCTAGTTGAGCTTGGAGGCTTAAAATGACCTCAAAATCATAATTTCAGTGGTTTCAGATAACGCTAATAGGTCCGATTAGGAGGGGACTAGATGATGATGATTTTGTTTGATCTGTTGGCCTTGGAGCTGCCAGTTTGAGCTCCAAATCAGGAGCTGAATTTGCAGAATTAATGGGCTTTGTTTGAATTGTTGCAGCAGCCGATGATTTCAGCTGTGAATTGGGTGATCCAAACAGCCACCCGGGTGATGATTGAGAGCAGTCAGTTTCTTGAATGTTATGGGAGATGAGAGGCAGAGTGGTAAGATGATGTTGAGCTTCATGGTATGAGCTTTTCATGCTAAGACACTGAGCAAGAATAGCATCACTTGGCTTGGAATCAGAGTTGTTGCTACTTGAAACCTGTCAAGTGTGAGGCAGAGATTTTTATTTATCTATTTAAATTTTATCAATGTTTCATAGTCATATATCAAATCTATATAGAACGATGTGTCAAATTAATATTCGTTCATTTTAAACTAAAAGGCCCGTGAAAATAACTTCTTATTTCAAAACTGTCATCGACACATCATTCTAGTATGCCGTATTTTTTTTTTGGGGTACAAAATTTTTGTTTGCAAATCACTTTCCAGGATTATAGGGAGGAGAATAATACCATGTCGAAGAGGCTTGAACGCCGCTTCTTCTTGTTGAGGCTTGCCTGCCGGAGAAAATACTTTTGAGCATGACTGGCAACTTGGGTCGGAGTCCTTGTAGTCACATAATTTCTTGAAATTCCTCTCCAGTCACCCTTGCCTAGCTTCTCTAGCCCAGACAGAAATGTCCGGTGCTCCTCCTCCGTCCATGGCACTCCTAATCATCCATCCATAAAAATATGTATTGAATATGAAATACCATAAGAACATTGGAAATTTGGGAATTGGAAAATATGAGAATCGAAGAACAATTTTTTTGGGTTCAGTTGTAGATGGGAGTGTGATAACTAAACTCAAAATTAATGGTCAAGAAAATGTGAGAAGTATAGGATGTTAAATTGGGGTCATTGAAGAGCAGACACTAGCATAGTACTTTGGATCCATGAAACCGTGAATAACTCGAGAAAGGGTGGTTTGGCCTAGCGGTAAAATTTGTTGTTAGTGGTGAAACAGGTTTTTTTTTTTTTTGGGTGAATTTGTGAAATAGGTTCAATTCACAGAAATAATCTTTAAAAATAACGACAAGACTATATACATCTTGCCTTGTTTTCTAGGCTAACCCATTTTAATCTAGGATAAATTGGGGGACATATGTGGTGGAGATAAACAAAAGCATTTATGTGATGATTATGTGAACCAAAAAAAGAAAGAAGAAGATGATTATGTGAACCAAACCCCCTCCTTCTTTCTCCTTCCAAAAGAAAAAGAACCCAAAAAAAGAATAGAAAGAGACATCACATGCATGATACTAATATAACAGCAATGCTAGGTATCATGAAAATTTTTTCATGAAAATAATCATAAAAGCTTTGTGACCCTTGAATTACACTTAGAATAAAGCACCACACACTAATCAAGGTAATCCAAGGATCATAAATTTTTCATGACAAAATTTTCATGACTCCTAACTTTTCCCCTAATATAAAGCTCCACATATACCATAAGAGAACTAACAATTAGAACTATTATTTTTCTTCTCAAAACTACCAAAAATCCATTAAAAGCCAGTCATGTAATTAAAAAAAAACAACAGAAATTTTCATACCCTTCTTTCTTTCTTGGCTATGACCTAAGAGACCATCGGAGAGATAACCGATGGAGCTCTTATCTGAATTTTCATGGATGGAAACTCGTGAAGAAGACAATGAAGATGAAGGGGATGGCGATGATGACGAAGACAAGCAATCCATGCTGATACTCTTCTTCATCATGGCAATAGAAGAAGATGAAGAAGAAGACAAGTCAAGTTGCACTCCAAAGAGCCTTAGTCCACCAACAACAGTAGCTCTATAAGCGGTGCATGTTCTTGAGTTATGACCTATGTTTCCACAATGTGAGCACTTTCTTCCCATTTTTTTTTTTCAAGTTCACAAACTAAAAATGGCCGACACCCTCAATACCCACAGCCACAGAAGAGAGAGAAAGAGAGAGAAGAGGAGAGAGAACTGGAAAAATAATTAAAAGAAGTATGTTTGGTGGTATATATGATGATGTGTTTGAGGTGGTGGGGTTATTGAAAATGGATGCACACCAAGAGTTGATGATTGGAGGTTGGACAAATTTTTTTTTTTGGGTTGGATATTTTTCCAACTTGAGAGTTTCTTTTTTAACTAAAGAAAACAATTAATTGTATATAGGTTGTCTAGGATGAAACAAGTTAAGAAAAAAAACAAAAAAAAAACAGTGGTGCAAGTGGCATATATTTTTCTCATGGAGTTTGGTTAATAGCAGTGAAGATGGGGGACCCCCCATTTTTGCCTTTTTATTACCATGCATTGCATGTGCTGGTATATACAAACATATACATACTTTAAAAAATATATGCTGTTTGTGAATTACGGTGTCAGTACATACAAATTCTCTTCAAACATACAAACATATACATTGCAACTGTTCTTCTTGTACATATCTCAAGTTAAATATCGACTGATTTGTATTCATTTTTTGATCTCTTGACATTTGTATGCCTTGATTGATTTAAATTCTCTTCATTACATGATTAAAATGAGAATCATAGATATTGACTGATTCATGATACATATCAACCTAATTATAATTGATTCAGTTAATTCAACTATTATAAAACTCTTTTTTACAGTGATAGTATAAAAAATTAAGTTATTCAATTATTGATACGTATTAAGCGATACTTCTAATACCGTTGTACCACGATAGATATCAAATTATCTTCTAATATTACTATTTAAAACTTTAATTAATAATCGCCCGGGGGCGGGGGCAGCGCGTTTGACTTAACAAAAGAGAGAACAAGTAAATTATAGAAAATGGAGACTTGGAAAGTCAATTTTGATAAACCAACAACACTTTCATAGGAAAATCATTAAAACCATGTCCTTGATTTCAACATCCAAAGATTTGGGAAACAAGAGAATAGAATATTTGAGGACAATTTTGGTTTGAATACTTTAAATTTCCTGGTTACTTCCAACCCAAATTTTACGAAGTAAGATTCTGTATGATGAGTCAATGAATATGTCCAAAATGTTAAAAGCCACAAGACAAAATATAATCTTCAATGATTTGTAAAACAAAAAAACTCTATCCATGTCCTATCAAATTGTCATCCATAAAGATCAAAGAAGAAAAGCTCAAAACATCCAAAAAAACCAGTGACCAAAAGCCCAAAACGTATACCACTTCTTTCTGAGAAAATTCAGATTGTTCTTGCTTGCTTAGGTAGGTTCATCGCTGCTGTATTAGTGTTCATTGTGGGCCATTGTCAGATTAGACAAATTATAGTTTGACAATAATCATCGTTCACATTATCTATCTAGAATCATCGTTCAAATCAAATAATGTAAAAAAAAAAAAAACAAAACAAAACAAAACAAGCAAACAAACAAACAAACAAACAAAAAAAGAAAAGAAAGGCAATTTACAAATGTAATTTGTTTATTGTGTCAATTTAGTTGCTGTAATTTTAATATATAAATATGTTGTTTAATTTTTTATATTGTGGCCAATTTAATGTCAGTAGTTTTAGTTATATAAATTTTGTCCTTTAATTTTTTTTTAATATTATCTAATTTAATTCAATTGATAATATTTGTTGAAATGTCAATTTAAAAATGAATAGACTATTTTAATGATTTTTTTTAATACTATTATACCCCCAAGTCAAATTACAAGGGAGGGGGCGCAGGGAGAAGTGGAGAGGGGGTATCGTGGAGGGAAGGGAAGGAGAGTAGACAACAGGAAGGGAAGGGAATTAATTGATGTGTCCAAAGAAATAGAATAACATTCAAATTTGGGAATTAGATGTCCAAAGAAAATGGATATCCAACAATACTTTTGGGAGGCACGTAGAGGCTTTCTTATTTTAAATTGGAGTTAACCCCTTAATTATTTTGAGAATAATGTATAAACTATTTTAATTTAATTTCCTAAAAGATATTATCAATTAAATTAAATTGACACAATGTAGAATATTGAAGGGTAATTTCAATGTAATTGAACTATTAAAATTAATGGGGAACTTATTGATAAGTCCCATGTAATAAGTTCAAAACCCAACTAATCCCAAAACAAAATACTTGCACCAATTAGTCCAACACATTTTTAATTGTTACCAAAAAATCCTTTTTTTTTTTTTTAATTTACAGACACTGTTCACATCTTACTACCGTCGGACTTCCATTTAACGGTCGCCGGAGACTCACCGGAATATCTAGAATATTGCCCGGAAAAAAAAAATTAAAAAACATGTTATGAAACTGTAAAATTTTACAGTTCTAAAGAATGTTATAAAACTGCAAATTTTACAGTTTTAAACCATGATTCATTCCAGCACCAAAAAAAAAAATTGAAACTGCAAAATTTTACAGTTTTCACCGCCTGTAACTAAAATTCAAAAACTACTTATTCAGAATTCGAAATTTTCTCCATTAGAACAGAAAAACAGAAGTGTATAGCAGAGAGAAAAAAAAAAAAAAAAAGAGATCAAAGGGGAAAGACGGATGTAGAGAGAGGATTGTACTCCGGCAACTATTTTTTGTTTAGATCTAGCCAATCTGTGTAGATCTACTCAGATCTGATGTAGATCTGAGTAGATCTACATCAGATCTAAGTAGATCCACTCATCTTCTTCGTCGGAAAATATATCATCTTCTTCGTCGGAATTGATTTCGATGGTTGGTGGTTATCAATGAACCCCGATCAATGGAGAAAAGACATGATCACGGTGGTCGTCTTCCATGACAAACACGATGAGAGAAAAATGCAGAAAAAAAAAGAGAGAGGAAGGGAAGCAAAAAGCAGAGAGAGAGAGGAAAGGACTTTTGGGTGTAGTGAAAAAGTTATGGGATTAAATGGAGACCATATGTTTCACATGGGACCTATGGGTAATTTTCCCAAAATTTACACAAGAGACAATATATCTATGAATGAAGGATGTAATTTGCCCAAAAATATTACAAGCTACAATTTGAGATCTAATATATGTTAGTTTCTTAAATTTTGGATCTTGAATTAATGAAGAGTAAGAAAAATAAATACTTTACTTCATTTTCATCTTGTCTTTTTCCTTTTCTTTTCATTTTGCTACACAAATCCTTCACTCCAAGCATAACCTATGTATGGTAAACCACTGACTTTTAAAATAGATATTGTTGTCATTAACAAAATCTTGGACTGAATTAATTAAAGGAGAAGACAGGATTGTTTCCCATATATAAGTAAACATTATTCTTGTATGTCAATTGATAGATGTGGACTGAGATATAAATTATTGGATGGATATCTTCCACTACTATTTTTTTTTCTTCTACATCTTAATTAATGGTTTATTGCTTTGGCCAACTTGTTAAGGATTAGTAGTTACTTGTTTTTATAGTATCTGAAAGCCAAGTGGAGGTGTTTTTTTTATTTTTTATTTTTTTTATTTTTAATGTGCTCATCTCTGTTCAACTAGAAAAGAAAACACCTTCATTTCCTTATTTCATTTGGACCCATTTGGCATTATCATAGAGAGGAATCTTCACATAAAGAATAAGAAAATTATTTGAGAAATGAATAAGGAGCTGCTAGGATGTCACAATTTTTTCGGGGCTTCGTCTTAATTAATGTATAGATGCATGTAGTTCTTTTTATTTTTGTTTGATCGGCGAAAAAGGGGTATATTGATATATCAATATAATATAACAAGGTAAAGAGAGATACATTAATAATAGGCAAGAAAGGAGGGAGACTGTATCAATGCTTGCAACATACATCCCAAATAGGTTGACACCTATAAGCAAGCAAAACAAGCGCAAACCCTTTACAAACACAAAGAAAATAGAATCCCTTTACAAACACAAAGAAAAATAGAAGACGATATGCCAAACTAAAACACTAAACAACTACCATAAGTAGCCACAACACAAGGGAGATCAAGAGGTCAAAGAAATAGGAGGTTGCTTCTTTTTGGCTTTGATAATCCGATCTCCAGAATATGGAAAAGGAAGTTATGAATGGTGTGTTGGAAAAATTAAACAGGATTTACTGTCACAATAAAATACTAAACTAATAATAAATAATAAATAATATATAAATATTATTATTAGAGAGAAAAGTTTACAGAAGCATGCATGGTGGTCAAGACATGTAGATTGTGCTCTCCTTAGGAACGATACATCTCTTTTTTGCACCGAGTTGAATGGTGTTCGTCTCCCAAAATACAACGACCTTTGAAATCCCTTGTGTGCAAAAAAGTGAATTTCACGAACCTTAAATTGCCAAACATTCACTTGTAAACTCAATACAGTAAACTCACAAAAAAAAGAACAGAGTAGAAGAAGAGGTGAAAAAAGACTTATTTTCTATGTCTTTTGAAACAACGTTGAAATTTTATTAATATATACAATTAAGTAACAATAAATTAGAGATTTAGGAGATATTATAGGATAACCCAAAGACTAAGAGACTAATATTAATGTTATAAACTAATTCCTAAAAAAATGTAAATATCAAATAAAATAACATTAAATAAATTAAATTAAATACAACTTTAAATTACAAATAACATGGTGGAGCCGGAGAACGTCGAATTTGCTTGGATCCAGAGACAAGCCTGAATTTTCACATCTTCAATGAGCTTTTCCCAACACACTTGGACTTGGTTGAATATATATATATATATATATGTTGGATAATCTTCACTGTATTTAAAAAATAAATTATGTTGTGTACTTAACAATAAACGGAATACAGAAGAAATAAAGAAATAAGAGAGATTGTTTGATTACAAAAATCAAACCAGTAAATAAATAAATTAAAAAATAGATTTTTATTTTGTTACAAAAACAAAAACAAAATCAAAATCAAAATCTAATATAAATAAATAATAAAACAGAAAAATAAATTAACAACTTACTTTATTAATTTCTCAAATAAAGTTTTGATCAAATCCAGTGTTTAACATTGTGTCCTTAAGACAGATTCGTCCTCTCTACGAAGCTTTCAAATTGTGGACGTCTATCTTTCAAGATAAAATGATCGACGGTAAATAATAGCAGCACTACAAACTATTCACATAACGAACACCACTAAGTATTTACACTCTTTCTCGCAAGGAAATAATGCAGGAAAATGTAGAGAGAGCAGGCAGAACTTGGGACGAAAATTGAAGTAAAAAAACCAAAGGACAGACTGCCTATTTATAGATGGAATGATTGCCTTTCAGTTTGAATTCAAAAGGTATGGCACATGTTCGGACAGATCTGTTTGATTTTCAAACAGATAAAAAACTGTTTTGGGTTTGAACAGATTTGGATCTGTTGGACAGATATGGAACTGTACAGAAATTCTGAAGAGGTGCAAACAGATTTGAATTCAAAAATTGAAATTAAATTGGATAGATTTTCAGAATTAATTTCGAATTCTGGACAAATTTTATTTTACCAAAAAATAAAATTAAATTCAAATGTTTTTAGCCCAAAAAGATAAGTATTGGGTCGGATAGCCCAACCTAACCTCACACTACGCACCCGTGCCCAAGCCTAGGCCCAGGCCCAGCCCGTCTGATCGACCGGCGGCGGCGTGCGCGTGTATGTTTATTTTTGGATCCAATGGGTTTAGCCCAATTTGCCCATAACCTCTCACTTCTACAAACTTGGGGTGCCCCTTGGGGCCCTTTCCAAGTTACAAACCCATACCTTATGAACCCACACAAGTTTGCCCACCAAACCAATGTGGGACAAGCCTTAAACCAAACATTAAGGAATTTTCACCAAAAACTCCATTTCTAGGGAGCTCACTTTGGCTTCAATTTCCTATTCAACCGATAATGGTTTTGAGCAACCAAATATACTACGTGAATCACAACGCGACATAGAACGCGTTACCACTTAGATCCGCCAACTTTGGCGCATGGGTCCCACCTAAAGAATAGACCAAAAGTGAGGAAAAATCATATTTTCCAAAACCATTTCTAACAATCCTCCACATGAATGGAATATAATGACAACAGAAATGCAACAATATGCAGAATTTGTCGAAAGAGTATAAATCGAAAATATCTTGCATCAGGATAGGTAGCTTTCGGCCTTGAACCTTTCCTAGTGATAACCTATCGGACTTACTAGCTAACCAGTGGACGCGATGCCTTGAATTGTTCAGCTGTTTGTGTAAGCCAAGATAATAGATTTCACACAAAATATCTTCTGATACATCGTGATTCTCACGGTTGTGTTCATTTTGGCTTTGAACACTCCTGGTTGTTCGTGAGTGCTTCTAGAGAATTTAGCCTCTTTATTCTTATAGAACTAGCCCCAATTCGACACTCATATAGGTGATTCTTATTGTGAGTATCTCTTATACTCGTCTTATTTTTTATGCCTAAATCAAGATATAAGTAATCATTAAAAGCAAAGCTTATCCTTAAACTCCTGCATATAACACTTGTTGCAGATATCACTCTCACTATAGGAATGGGTAGGGAATTTTAATCCCTTGGTGATTTCTGACGAGCCACACATAACTTAGTTGTCCCTTTGACCTTAGTTCTTGGGAGCTCCAATCATTTAAGTAGGGTTACCATTATGATGACTCTTATGTAATAGGCTTTAATCCCATCCCATTTGACGAACTATACACTTGCTCTTTAGTCAAACCTTTTGTTAACGAACCCGCAATATTCTCTTTAGATTTTATATAATCTATTGAGATTATTCCATTTGAGAGCAATTTTCTTACGGTATTATGTCGACGACGAATATGTCGTGACTTACCATTATACATATGATTCTGTGCCCTGCCTATTGCGGATTGACTATCACAATGAACACAAATAACTTGCACAAGTTTAAGCCACATTGAAATGTCTTCTAAGAAGTGGCGAAGCTGTTTTACTTCTTCTCTTGCTTTGTCTAAAGCAATGAACTCAGATTCCATTATGGATCGTGCGATGCATGTTTGTTTCGTGGATTTCCAAGAAACAACAGCGCCTCCCAGAGTAAAGACATATCCATTAGTGGATTTTGAATCTTTAGTATCCGATATCCAATTGGCATCACAATAACCTTTGAGCACTGCTGGATATCGAGTAAAGTTCAAACCATGATCATGGGTAAATCTTAAATATCTAAGAACCTGAATGATCGCTTTCCAATGGTCTTCTCCGAGGTTACTAGTATACCTACTCAATTTACTGACAGCATAAGTTATATCAGGATGAGTACAATTCATTAGGTACATTAGGCTTCCAATGATTTGGGAATATTTTAACTGAGACACCCCATTATCTTTATTTTTTGAAAAATTGATAAATTTACCAAGAATTTTCTTAATATAATGTGATTGATTATCCGTCAAATGTTTTAGTAATTTTCATTCCTAATATTACATCTGCGACTCCCATATCTTTCATATCAAATCTTTTGTTCAGTATTTGCTTAGTTGATTTGATTATGTTTTGACTGTTTCCAATGATAAGCATGTCATCCACATAAAGACAAACAATGACATAACCTTTGTCAGCGTTTTTAACATAGACGCATTTGTCACATTCGTTGATCTTAAACCCGTTAGTAAGCATAGCATGATCAAATTTTTCATGCCATTACTTAGAAGTTTGTTTTAATCCATAAAGAGATTTTACAAGCCGACAAACTTTTTTTTCTTGCCCTGGCACTACAACCCTTTCGGGTTGCTCCATATAGATCTCTTCATTTAGATCACCGTTTAAGAAAGTTGTTTTAACATCCATTTGATGTATTTCTGCTATAGCAATAAGCATGCGAATGGATGTTATTCTTGTCACAGGAGAATATGTGTCAATATAGTCTAGACCTTTCTTTTGTCTATAACCTTTTACTACAAGTTTTGCTTTATACTTGTCTATTGAACCATCTGCTTTCATTTTTTTCTTGAATATCCACTTATATTCAAGAGGTTTAGAACCAGGTGGAAAATCCACCAATTCCCAAGTATGATTTTGCATAATGGATTCAATCTCATTATTAACAGCCTCTTTCCACAAAGGTTCTTTAGGACCTGTCATTGCTTCCTTAAAACTTTGAGATTCATTTTCTAACAAGTATGTTAGAAAATCTGGATCAAAGGATTTTGATGTTCTTGCTCTCTTACTTCGTCTTGGTTCATCATTAGTTAAATCCTGCTGGTCGAAACCATTACTAGTCTCTTGCGTTTGATTGTCATTAGTCTCTTGATTTTGTGTACAATCATAAGTTCTTTTATGTGAACTTAATTCATGTCCTCTCTTGTAAGGAAAATCATGTTAAAAAAATACAGCATTTCTTGACTCTATAATAGTATTCATATTTATATTAGGTATTTCTGATTTATAAGTCAAAAACCGATATGCACTACTATTCTGAGCATAACCAATAAACACACAATCCACGATTTTTGGTCTTATCTTAGTCTTTTTAGGAACAGGAACTTCTACTTTTGTCAAACACCTCCACACTTTTAAGTATTTGTAGGAAGGTGGTCGTCCTTTCCACAATTCATAAGGAGTGCTGTTGGTTTTTTTTGTGGGGTATTTTGTTAAGAACATAATTAGCAGACAATATTGCTTTCCTCCCCCCCCCCCCTCCCCCCACAAGTTCTGTAGTAAGCCTGAACTTAGTAACATGGCATTCATCATTTCTTTAAGGGTTTTATTCTTTCTTTCAGTAATTCTATTTTACTGTGGAGAATAGGGTGCTGTAGTTTGGTGAATAATGCCATGTTGTGCACAAAATTCATTTAATGGTGCATCATATTCACCATCCCTATCACTTCTAACCATTTTAATGGTTTTACCAAGTTGATTTTCAACTTCAGTTTTGTAGAGTTTAAACATTTCTAAGGCTTCATCTTTACTTCTAAGTAAGTATACATAACAATATCTTGTGCAAACATTGATAAATGTTATGAAATACTTCTTACTTCCTCTAGTTTGAACAAATTTAAGATCACACACATCAATATGAGTTAATTCTAGAGGTTCGGTTTTTCTTTCAACCGATTTAAATGGAGCCTTAATTAGTTTCACTTCTACACAAATCTCACATTTGTGATTAAGATCAATTTCAAACTTTGGTATATAATCCAAACCAATTAATCTACGCAAAACATCAAAATTTATATGTCCTAATCTACCATGCCATAACTTCGACTCAAGAATATAAGCAAAAGATGTGTTATTTTTATTAATAGCAAGTTTTGGTACAACCGTCATTACATTCAACTTGAAGAAACCATCACTCATGTATCCCTTACCAACATACATACCACTCTTTGTTAATACAAATTTATCAGACTCAAATACAAGCCTAAAACCATTTTTACTTAACAAAGAACCAGAAACTAAATTCTTTCGAATGTCTGATACATGCAGCACATTGTTGAGGGTTAGTTCCTTCCCTAATGTCATCTTCAAGATCACTTTTCCTTGTCCAGCCACAGTAGAAGTAGAAGAATTTCTCATAAAAAGTTGTTCATCATTTGCAGCCTTATTGTAAGTTGTGAACATCTTCTTGTCCACACAAATGTGACGAGTTTCTCCAGTGTCAACCCACCATTCCTTGGGATTTCCAACCAAATTAGCCTCAGGCACCACAGTAGAGAGATTGATGTCATTTATCTCGTCAGAGATATAATCTAATTCTGTCACATTGGCTTGATTAGTGGTCTTCTTGCTTATACTTTCACGATCCTTCTTAGGACGATAACAATCAAAAGCTCGATGTCCAGTCTTGCCACAGTTATAGCATTTTCCTTTGAACTTCTTATTGTCATTGTTGTCGCCTTGTTTAGGACAATCTCCAACAAACTTCCTCTTTTTGTTATGAGGTTTGTGCACTTGTTCAACCACATTAGCCTTGGACTCAATGGGATTTTTACTGTCACGCACAAAAAAAATACATATAAACCTATCATTCATGATATTCATAGACAAAAGAATAAAGCACATTTCCATTCATCAGAGTATTCTTACAAAAAGTAGTACATGTTGACAACAAAAGTAAATGCCCTGTAGGTTTACAACTTTTCAAGTCAACACTTGGTTACAACAAAAGAAGAGTTCTAACTCTCTACACAAATAAGCCCTTGGCTTGAATTTACATGTATCACCAAAATAGTAAAACAACCAAAATAGTCTTCAACTCCCAAAACCATCCAAGCTAAGGCCTTGGAGGCGGCGTAACACCTGAACCTGAAAATGATGTCCCATATAAGGTGAGCCAACGCCCAGTAGAGATATGCTAAACATAATATGAGCAATAACTAAAACATTGGCATTTGATAAATGTTTAACTCATATAAACAAACATACATCTCTTTCCATTTCAATATCCAAACCGATTCATAGATATGGTTCCCTATTCAGCCAGACAGTTCATAATGAGACTACAACTCATATTAATAATGCTTCAACAATTCAATTTCAAATGAGACTACAACTCATATCAACAATACTTCAACAATTCAATTCAAATGAGACTACAACTCATATTAACAATACTTCAATTCATCTACGTTATGCCAACGTAATTAGGATTTCGGGACTTTCACCCTTGACACTCCGGCCAACTTAGTTATCACTAGAGTCCATCTCCTATCTCCTCCCAAACCGTGGAGTACATCCCCTATTTCCTCCCAAACAATATACATATACAATGTATTTAAACACTTATCATATACAATGATCAAGCAAAACACATATTCAGTGTGTTATTCCATCCGTCATAGTCAATGACATACTCAATTGATTAGTTTTAATTCACCTAATCATCATGCAGTGTCTACAACAATCAAGACTATTCTCCACTGATAGCCCAAAACAATTATTTCTAAACAAATAATAAATTATTAAACAGATAAATTATCT
This sequence comes from Camellia granthamiana, assembly GCA_036172215.1. NCBI lineage: Eukaryota > Viridiplantae > Streptophyta > Magnoliopsida > Ericales > Theaceae > Camellia > Camellia granthamiana. The sequence goes on along the minus strand of CM069904.1, from coordinate 137,335,808 downwards.
ACAATTTCAAAGGTGAGTGATTAATCAATCCAACTCCATCATTAAATCTCATAATTACCCAATTTTATTATTTCCAATTCAATTTCATATTTCCATAACTTTCCCAAATTAATTATATAAATTAATTCATCACAATAAATTAGGGCTTTTCTCCCCTTTTTCTCAACATTGACCCAAAGGTCCAAATATCATCAATAAACATCAATAACCTCATTTTAGGACCCAAAACACACAGGTATGGGTCAAAAGAACAAAACCCCTCTTTATACATTTTTGAAACCCTAACACCCAAAATTTCTCAACTTCAACATTAAATCAAAATGACCACATGTTTATGTCAAAGACTATAAATATGACTAGTTATCCCTACCTCAAATTTCGGAGCTCAAGGAGAAGAAGAAGAAAACTCAAGATGCTCCAAACACCAAATTTTTTGGATCAAAATGAAGGCCACGCCAAGCTCCACACTTTTTACAAAGGAACTAGGGTTGAAGATCACTAGAGCTAGATGATTTCGTAGAGAGAATGTGTAGTCTAGAGTGAGAAGCTCTCAAGTTTGGGTTTTGAAAAGCTAGAGAGAGGGAGAGTCGAAAAAGTGATTAAAAAAGGCTTCCCACGAACTGATATACTACACAGCCCGCTAGAGCGTGGAGCGCCCGTTTCGAGCGTCAGACACAGACTCTCGCTCGAGCGTGAAAAGCGATACTCGAGCATCGAATGCACACTTCCAGAAGTTCTGCAGACGAAGGTCCCCGCTCGAGCGTGAAAGTGGACGCTCGAGCGTCCGATGACCTGCAAGGAAAAGTACTAAGGGTTGAAAAATCCCGCTCGAGCGTCAAACTCCCCGCTCAAGCGGAGGAACAGAAGCAAAGGGCTCACTCGAGCGTCAAAAGCCTCACTCGAGCGTGAAGGCCAAAATCTAGGCATCAACTCTTGGTTTCTAAACACAACCAACCTGTTTCAAACTTGTCCAACACATCCCAAACTCAAATATAAAGGATTAAAGGACGGAGATGCGATAAAGACACAACACACATCCACGGAACCGAGTCCGGAATACAATAAACACTGTAGGGAAAATCGGGATCGCTATATTTACCATCCTCTTTTCAGCCGTCAGGTTATCTTCCTCAATTCTCAGTCTTACAATAAGTTCATCCATGGTCATCTCTTTGCGTTTATATTTTAAATAATTTTTGAAATCTTTCCAAGCCGGTGGTAACTTTTCCACTAAAACAGCGACTTGGAAAGATTCGCTAATAGACATACCTTCAGAATAAATATCATGCAAAATTAATTGTAGACTTTGAACTTGAGAAATTACCGTCTGGGAGTCTACCATAACGAAGTTTAGAAATTTACGGACAACAAATTTCTTTGTACCGGCATCCTCTGTCTTGTATTTTTTCTCCAAAGAATCCCACAATTCTTTTGCTGTTTTCAAAGGGCTGTAAACATTATATAGTATGTTGTTAAGGCCATTGAGGATGTAGTTTCTACACAGAAAATCACAATGTTTCTAAGCGTCTACAGTGATAACAACTTGCCGATCACTTTCATTCTCTTTAAGTACTGGAGCCTCTTCACGGAGAAACCGGACTAGATTTAGAATTGTAAGATAGAATAGTATTTTCTGCTGCCATCTCTTAAACTTAGTGCCATTAAATTTTTTCGATTTTTCTCCATAATTTATTGGAACTTGAACATGGTTTTGGATAGGGACCGGAGTTCTTGTAACGATCGAATTTGGATTACTACTTTCATCAGCCATAATATCTGATTACAAAAATCAGAAAAATCAAAACACAAATTAATTTTCTAGTTACTAAAACCAGAAAATAAATTATAACACAAAATAATTTTATTTTCCTTGTTATTAAAACTAGAAAAATAAAATACTACAATAATTTTCTGTAACACAAATTAATATTCTGCAATTGTTAATGACACCAGTATATTACTACTAGTTGTCAAAGAAAATAAACAGTATATTATTACTATTTGTCAAACGGTATATTACTACTATTTGTATTTTCCAACCAGAAAATCACTTTGTGAAAGCACAACAAAATAAATATAATGAAGACACCAAAAATAGTCTGTCTTAAGATTGTTGGACAATCTTCACTGTATTTAAAAAATAAATTTTGTTGTGTACTTAACAACAAATGGAATACAGAAGAAATAAAGGAAATGAGAGAGATTGTTTGATTAGAAAAATCAAACTAGTAAATAAATAAATTAAAAAACAGATTTTGATTTTGATTTTGTTTTTGTTTTTGTTACAAAAAAAAAAATCTAATATAAATAAATAATAAAACAAAAAAAAATAAATTAACAACTTAATTTATTAATTTCTCGAACAAAGTTTTGATCAAGTCCAGTGTTTAATACTGTGTCCTTAAGACAGATTTGTCCTCTCTACGGTGCTTTCAGATTGTGGACGTCTATATCTTAAGATAAAATGATTAACAGTGAATAGTAACAGCACTGCACACTATTCACACAACGAACACACTAAGTGTTTACACTCTTTCTCACAAGGAAAATAATGCAGCAAAATGCAGAGAGAGCATGCAGAACTTGGGACGAAAATTGGAGTAAAAAAACCAAATGAGAGACTGCCTATTTATAGATGGAATGATGGCCTTTCAGTTTGAATTCAAGAGGTATGGCACCTGTTCGGACAGATCTGGTTTGATTTTCAAACAGATAAAAAATTGTTTTGCGTTTGAACAGATTTAGATATGTTGGACAAATATGGAACTGTACAGAAATTCTGAAGAGGTGCAAACAGATTTGAATTCAAAAATTGAAATTCAACTGAACAGATTTTCAGAATTAATTTCAAATTCTGGACAGATTTTATTTTATCAAAAAATAAAATTAAATTCAAATATTCTTGGTCCAAAAAGATAGGTATTCACTACAAGAAATGACACTTTTAGCTACTAAAATATTGGTCGCCAAAAGTCCGATATTTGGTCTCTAAAACGATTTAGCGACTAAAAAGTTATGTCGCCAAGTTCGTCACCTATATCCTGTCGGTGATAGTATTGGTGGCTAAACTTTTTTTGGTCGCCAAAAGTAAAACATTTGCCTACTAAATTTGTTTTAGTCCGCAAATGTTATCTTTTAGCGACTAAAGCCTTTAGTCGCTGAATGTGACTTTTGGCTACTAACGTTCGTTTGGTCAGGGAAGGTCTTCCTTTTTGCTACTAAAGAATTGGTCACCGAAAGTGAACATTTGGCTACGAAACCTTAGTTAGTCGGCAAAGGTGACATTTCGGCAACTAAATTGTTAGTCACTGAAAGTTCTACCGTAAAATTTTTTCCAACTAGTAGAGACTAAATATTTTGGTCGCCAATAGAATACATATTTTTAGCGACCATGAAATTTTGTCGTTGTGACTTTTGCCGACTACAATTGATCATAGCCAAAAAACTCTTAAGTTTCACTTCATTACTTTTTGCCACCAAACGTTTTAGTCACCAAATGATGCCCTTTTTTTTTCCGTGACTAAAAAATTTAGTGGGTAATAGTTTCTTTCTCTCATTCTCAAAATATTTGGTGGCCAAATACTTTTTTGTTGTTGTTGTTCTTTTTTTTTTTTTTTAAAAATTCTGAACAACCTGTATCCATTATTAGAACAACCTGTATCCATTATTAGTACAACCTGTACCCTGTAATGTGCACACATTTCATTTCCAACCATCCAAAAAATTAATATTGAACGTCCAATTCTATATATAATACAAATTCCATACGAACCAAGTCTAATCCAACGTCAATAATTTAATTCCATACATAATACAGGAATAACCAAATTAATTAACAAAAAGGACATATGTGCCACAACAAAAATTTAATCTGTACTGCCCCAAAACTATTTTGAACCACGTGCTATGCTAATTTCTACCATGCCAAATTAGCTGATATTTACCACACTAAAAAAGTAATTTGTACGAACCACTATATATACAGATAGAGGTATAAAAACAATGCCCTCTCGTACTTGCCAAAAAAAATCATATCCACATTTGAGTATCCAAAACCATCTGCAAAAAAAAAAAAAAAAAAATCATTAGTTTGGTGCCTATAGAGGCACTTCTGGACGACATATAGCAACTGTGTTAATTTCAAACATTAAAAGACAAGGAGAGTAATAGCTATTAAATAATGAAAGACACCCAAACATGGACTGGTAGACGAGCATCGATTTTATGAATTAATGCCAAGAGTTATGTTTATGGCAATTAAAAGAGCCACACAGTCAACAAAAACACTAAACAATTTACCAAAAATATTGTTCTACATAAACTAATAAAGAAAGAGTTAAACAAACTATAGTTTAAGATGGTATAACCAAAATAGTTACCAATGATATGAGCAATTCATGTTCGACCACATGAACACATTGTCGCCTCCCAAACGCTTTTTTCGACTATTTTTATGACATTTTCAACTCTAATTCCCAACATAGGTGTCCTATTTATGTACCGTCTATCTCTACATGTCACATTTGGCACCGAGAAGCTTCCCGTTACGTAAAAACAGTGGTTCGGGGGTTGTTTTGCATTTTCGCCCCCCAACGCCTTTTTTCTGACTAAATTTATGACATTTTCAACTCTAACTCCCAACGTATGTGTCCTATTTATGTACCGTCTATCCCTACATGTCACATTTATCACCGAGAAGCTTCCTGTTACGTAAAAACAGTGGTTCGGGGGCTGTTTTGCATTTTTGCCCCCCTGAACGCCTTTTTTCGACTAAATTAGTATTACATTTTCAACTCTAACTCCCAACGTATGTGTCCTATTTACGTACCGTCTGTCCTTACATGTCACATTTGTCACCGGGAAACTTCCCGTTAAGTAAAAACAATGATTTGGGGGCTATTTTGCATTTTCGCCCCCCGAACGCCTTTTCTCGACTAAATTAGTATTACATTTTCAACTCTAACTCTCAACGTATGTGTCCTATTTACGTACCGTCTGTCCCTACATGTCACCGGGAAGCTTCCCGTTACGTAAAAATAGTGGTTCGAGGGGCTGTTTTGCATATTCGCCCCCCGAACCCCTTTTTTTGACTAAATTAATGACATTTTCAACTGTAACTCCCAACGTAGGTGTCCTATTTACATACTGTCTGTCCCTATGTGTCACATTTGGCACCAAGAAGCTTTCTGTTACGTAAAAACAGTGGTTCGGGGGCTGTTTTGCATTTTCGCCCCCCGAACGCCTTTTCTCGACTAAATTAGTATTACATTTTTAACTCTAATTCCCAACGTATGTGTCCTATTTACATACCGTCTGTCCCTACATGTCATATTTGTCACCGGGAAGCTTCCCGTTACGTAAAAACAGTTGTTCGAGGGCTGTTTTGCATTTTCGCCCCTCGAACTCATTTTTTCAACTAAATTTATGACATTTTCAACTCTAACTCCCAACGTAGGTGTCTTATTTATGTACCGTATGTCACTACGTGTCAAATTTGTCATCGGGAAGCTTCCCGTTACGTAAAAACAGTGGTTCGGAGACTGTTTTGCATTTTCACCCCCGAACGCCTTTTTCCAACTAAATTAGTATTACATTTTCAACTCTAACTCCCAACGTATGTGTCCTATTTACATACTGTCTGTCCCTACATGTCACATTTGTCACCGAGAAGCTTCCCGTTACGTTAAAACAGTGGTTCAGGGGCTGTTTTGTATTTTCGCCCCCCTAACCCATTTTTTCGACTAAATTTATGACATTTTCAACTCTAACTCCCAACGTATGTGTCCTATTTACGTACCGTCTATTCCTACATGTCACATTTGTCACTGGGAAGCTTCCCGTTACGTGAAAACAGTGGTTTGGGAGCTGTTTTGCATTTTCGCCCCCCGAATGCCTTTTTCCGAGTAAATTAGTATTACATTTTCAACTCTAACTCCCAACGTATGTGTCTTATTTACGTACCGTCTATCCCTACATGTCACATTTGTCACCGAGAAGCTTCCCGTTATGTTGAAACAATGGTTCAGGGTCTATTTTGCATTTCCGTCCCCCGAACCCGTTTTTCCGACTACTTTTATGGCATTATCAACATAATTTTGCTAATCTTAGATGTGGTCCCTATCCTTGGGAGTTAGTTTGCTTCACAAATTCAATAGACAAGATTAAACAAATCGAACAAACGAAGCAATTAGATCAAATCCACCACTACCACTGCTTGCAGCCCCTTGGTAGCCCAAGTACACCAAGACAAAGACACCTACTATTTCCCGACACTCGAAGGAGCCAAAAAAACATGCCAACGATAAGACAAAGCCAATCACGATTTTGAAAGCATCATGTATTATTTTCGGATAGCCTTGAGCATTTGAGTAAAATTTTTGAACATGATTAGATGTCAATTGATAAATGTATAAATTAATAAAAACTCACATCTCTTAAACTACTGTCACGACCCAAACCTGGCCCTATGGGTTTAGCACCGTAACCGGCCAGTAATCCGAGATTACCGAAGGCCTGCTTAACAGTAGTACAGTAAAACAGAGTTCAGGGCCTGGCGGAAGCCAATACGGTAAATAAATAATGTCCATTGAGCTGTGACAGTCTGTATGCCAAAAAGATTTTTCATGCATTCACACATTCAAACAGTACAGTCTATACAAAATTTACAGTCACACAGTAAAGGGACCTAATCCCTTGATAACAGTACAGTTAGTAGCTGACAGTCTATACAGTAATCCAAAACAGTACGGAGACAGACGGGGAAAAACAAAAACACCCCAAAGCCATAACATGGCAACTCGGAACCTCGCAGTGAGGCACATAGGCTGGCTTGACAAAACTGGAGTCTAACCCACGCTCCTAGCTCCGATCTGGTGGTTGAGCACCTACATATATATAAACAGTGAGCTAAAGCCCAGTGAATAACATAATGCGTAAAGAGGTTAAGAATGAAATGTCCTTACAGTAATGAAAACAGTTCATTAAACAATATTCCAGTCTTTCAGTCAGAACAGTTATTCAGTCATATGTGGTACATCCAGTAGCATAGCAGTAAACAGTAGGTCTTAAATACCGAACAGTAATGATGGCCATCAATCAGTAAACAATAGTGGTTCCACGAGGGAACCGACAGAGATCTCTGTAACAGTAACAGTAAACAGTAGGGGCTAAGGATGCCACAGTACATTTTAGAATATAGGACATACATTCAGTCAATTAACAATAATCAATTCAGAAAACAGTTCGGTTAATCAGTCAGAAAACATTCTCAGTTGAACATATCTTTACACAATTGTTACTCACAGAGTTTGGGCTACGGTATGCTAGAGCGTGTTTCCCCAGTCGCCAACCCTACACAGTTCACAGGTTGAACACACACTAAGCTACACAGTTGGGAAATATCATAATTTAATCCTTAATTTGCCTTGGTGTGTTCTACATCTATATCCTCATTAAGATGTCTTAAACTAGGCCTAAGAATGCCTAGAATGGGATGAGGATGCAAAAATACACTTAGAAAACATTTTGCAAAGTTTGCTGAAAATAGGAGCCTCGCTCGAGCGAGCCTTCCTTCGCTCGAGCGAGCTTCCAAAATCAAAGGCTTCGCTCGAGCGAGAAATCCTTCGCTCGAGCGAGCTGTCGAAACAGTAAAAGTACTGGATGCTGAAATTTTACGCTCGAGCCACCAATCCTACGCTCGAGCGTAGCTTCGAACAAAGGTTGGTCGCTCGAGCGAAGAATCCTTCGCTCGAGCGAAGAAGCCAAATTCTGGAATTTCCAGATTTGTCTCCTAAGCTCAAACCAAGCATTCTTTCACTCAAAACTCGACCTCTTGGGCCCAAATTTTGGAAAACACATCTAGATTCAAAGTATAACAAGTTTCAAAGCTCAATTTATGAATTCAAGCCCCAAAGGTGAGTCAATTGAAACCATTTTTCAAACCCATTTTTCATGAACATGGAGAGTATGCAACATGCATGGATTCCAACCATTTTAAAGCTCCAATTTGATGTTCTAGTGAGCCATTAATACCAAAAACAAGTTGAAATCATGGACTAAGCTTAAACATGAGCATGCATGTACAATTCTACCATGAATTCAACTCAAAACTCATCCTTACAAACATGCATGCGTGAATTCTAGCATAATTCACCATGTATGAGCTACAACATGACTTAATTCTAGAATGAAGCATGAAATATGCAAGACTTAGCTCAAGGACAACAATAAGAAGATGAATTTCTTACCTAGAGTTTCAATTTCAAGGTATGGAAGCTAAATTTGCAACCTATGTTCCAATTCCTCCAATTACTAAGCAATTTACAAGCAACAATTAGATGAAATCAATTCCCCAAATTCTCCTCTCTCTATAAATTCGGTTGAGCTCTCAAATTGGCTAAGGAAGAGGTTTGTTTCAAGTGTAATGAGGCCTCAAACATGAATAAACAAATGCCCCACTCAATGGCAATTCCGTAAATAAGGCAACTTATATGTTTAGCTTATTTAAATCTAATTTAATCATACCTAATCACGTTTTCGATAAATATACCATTAAATCACACAAATTCCAATGATTCTAAAACATCAATCTATTTTCGATTCGGCCGCCGATAAGGCCTTCAATTTGCAATTTAAACATAAACACACCAACAGATAATCAAATAATCGAACAGATAAACATGCAATACAATAGATGTGCTTAGTCAATTCAGTTCCAATTTTCAATCAGTCCGTTCGGTACTTCAGTTAGTTTAATTATCAGTCATAAGCAGTCCAGTTTAGCAGTAATCAGTATGTAATTCAGTAATTTATCGATAAACGGTATGGGGGTTGTTACAACTACCAAATGCTATAGCACATTCTCTAACAATGACAGATATAAGTGAGCGATCAGATCAGTGCACCACTGGATGTTACATGAAGGCACAAAATCTATATATTTCAAATTACTGCATAATGTTATCACATTTCTACATTATGTATGATTGAAGGCACAAAATCTATATATTACTTGCAATTACTGTGTAATATTATCATATTTCTACATTATGTATGATTGAAGGCACAAAATCTATATATTTCAAAGAACTATGTAATATTATCGTATTTCGACATTATGTAATGATTGAGTTAATATTCAAAATACCATTGTTGAAAACAACATGCTACTTTAAATGAAACATGAAATTCACTATGTTTTTTTAACATTTTGTTACTATGGTTAATCTTAATCAAGTAAATATGTTAAATAAAATTTCACTGTTAAGAAAACTCAATACCAAACTTTAGTAACTACACAAGAAATCAATTGCATAAATAACATTCGCATTTTAGTGCATATTTCAGTCAGCCCTAATGATAGGTCTTATTTTTTCCCTCATAATCTACCTTAACTAAAAGCAATTCTCATAGTGTCTATTTCGTATTCATTTACAGTGGCCTCTAACAAGACTAAACTTTGCACCAAAAAAGGAGGGAACATTCTACAAACTAGGAATGTTGTTAGCCAATAGAAATCTAGGAATGAGTATAAAGAATCAGGTCAGAAACTTAAAAACGAAAGTTAAAGCGAACATATTTAAACAACTCTCATTGAATTTGTGAGGCAGACTAACTACCAAATTGATGACATTTTCAACTCTTAAAGCGAACATATTTAAACAAAGTAAGTGTGACATTAATGAAATTGTTCTTACCAAAAAGCAAACGTCGGATGCCCAACTTAGATTCCCAAGAGTTGTGACAGTTTGGCGACTATGTTATTAAGATGCTCGACCTTTGTATTTGTCTCCTCCCTTGCTTTTTGTCCCTCCTCCCGCTCTTTCAACATCTCATTGGCTAATTGAATGTGCTCCTCTCACTCTTTCAACATCTCATTGTAATATCTCTCGCGCTCCTCTCGCTCTTTCATTAACTCGTCATGATTTTTTTGTCACTCCTCACGAAGTGCCTTCACTTCGGCTCGCATTGCCTCCATGTCCTTATCGCGTGCTCGTGATGTAGCTATGGTAGAGGGTTGTAGGCCACTCCCAAATCCAAGCAAGTACCTTTTTTTTTGTCCAAGCACTTGCCTTGAAAGCTCCTCCTATGTCAATGGCGTCCCCAACTCGATGGCAGCCGCTTGTACATTGACCATCGCTTGCTGTCATTGCAAATAAATAAGACAAAGAAAGGTAACTAACATATATGTATTATTGGGTACTAAGTAAAGTCATATTGAATACAATTATTTCATTGTTACATACTTACATGTAGCTTACCGCATTTCGGATGGATCCAGTCATTCGCTTTCTTGGAACTGTGGTTGTCCCCATAGAACTTAGGAAAATCCAACTCTCCAGTTTTTGCTACCTGTTAACACATCAATGTATAAAACAATGACACTTTAAGCAAATTTTAAGCAGATTTTTGCAGACAGATTTTTTGCAGACACTATGTATAATAAAAGAGTTTTTGCAGACAGATTTGTAGTTTAGACAGATTTCAAATTCAAACAAAGTATCATTAACAGATTTTTTCAGATAGATTTTTTGCAAATTTTTTCAAACAGAGTATCATTAACAGATTTTTTCAAACAGATTTTTGCAAACAGATTTTTGCAGATTTTTTCAAACAGATTTTTGTAGATTTTTTCAAACAGAATTCAAACAGATTTTTTCAAATAGATTTTTGCAGATAGATTTTGAATTCAAACAGAGTATCATTAACAGATTTATAGTTTAGACAGATTTCGAGTTCAAATATGTGGCAAGGTGTAGACACCCCATTTTTGACCGTCCTCAAGATTTGGACGTCACCGTTTGAACACTCAGTGATCATCCATGTTCGTGTTCGTCTTGAGTTCTCGGAGGTTTTGGTCGCGCGCCTTACCTCAAGACCTCTCGACTTGTTTGTTTTGTGCTTGGTTGTGCACCAAACACTTGTGTTTTGCTTCTAAGGGCAGGGAATGGCTTGTTGGCCATCCTTACACCTCACCGGCCTTGTCTTGAGGCCACCGACCCTGTTTTCTTACTACCGGCCAAAGGTGTTGGTCGGTCGGTCGGCAATGTATTTGGTCGACCGGCCCCTTTTGTTAGTCAATCGGCCATTTCTACTGGTCGACCCCTTTCCATCTGCTTTTGGCAGATATTTTATGCTAGCTGTAATAGCTGGCATCCACAATACACCCCCTCCATACACGTGTATGGAGGGATTTCATCCTTGTCTAACTTTCTTTGGAAGCTTTGCAAATTGATTTTTCTATAAAAGGAGGCTCTCCCTTCCCTTTCCAGAGGTTGAACAACTCTGATATAGGGCATATATATCTATATCTCTCTATCTCCCTCTCTCTCTCTCTCTATAGCTGTGTGTGTAATACTGTTCTAAAGGGGTTTTTGTTCTTAGTTTTGCACTAAGACACCTAGTGTTACACTATACTTTGATTGCTGAGGTTTTAAGAGTTTGATTTCAGAGTTTTGAGTTGGTTTTTGATCAAAAAGAGGTGCTGAAGTTGGTATTCTTGAAGTGTTCTTCAAGAGTGAGAACTTACCCTTTTATTTCCCATTTTTGCTTAAAGTTTTAGACCTATTTGCATATTGTTTTGAGCTTAGTGTATAACTTGTAAAAGTTCTGTATTTTCATGCTTAAGATGTTTGTTTAAGGTTGCTTTTGGGTTGGGGGTTGTCTACCTCCCCTTAGGCCTTGTTTGGCCTCTTTTTGTGCCTTTCTCTTTAGGCTTTGGAACCCCTTTATTTTGACCTTCTCACCACTGAAATCTAGAGGATTTTCAGTGGTGGAGAAGTGGTTTTGAGGTCATGTATAGGGGAGGGACCCCCCTCTCCCTTTGTGTCTCCTTTGCTTGCATTTAGGGCTCATAAAGGTAACATGTTTGCTTAGCTTTATTTGGCTCCATTTCAGAGGCTTTTTGGTGTTATTTGGTCATATTATACCTCTGTTTTTGGTCGGATTGTTAGCCCATTGCATGCATCATGCACTTGCTTTGTAATCCCCTCTATTGTCATAACATGCACCTTGCATTTAGACCACCATGCTTGCATGTTTTAGCTTGACTTCATGAAGTTTTTAGTCACCTTTCATCATGTTTAAGCTCTGTTTGGTGTTGATTTGGTCATGCTCTTCATATTTTGAATGGCCACCATGTATCCTAGCTTGTTAGCTTGGAGTGTGTGAGTCATGAGCATGCTTTATTCGGGTAATTTTAGTGATTTGGAATCACTTATCATGCTATTTCAGTCCATGCTCCATGCTTGTATGCTTGCATTTACCATCCTTTCAATGCTTTAAAGAGTTGTCCCTTTTGTGCCTTAAAATAGGTCATTGTGCATGCCTCTTTGTTTAAGTCCTTGGGCTGCCATATCAGTGGGTATTTGGGCTTATTTTGACATATCATAGCTCTGTTTTTCCTTGGTTAAGTCTTTCCATGTTTGGTTGCCATAGGTGCAATGCAATTACCCTTTTTGGCCTTATACGCGTCTTGCTTTGTGCTCATTTTTCTAGCATGTTTTGGCCTCATCCCATGCATGTTCTAGCTTTATTTTGGTCTGCCTTGGGACTATTTTGAGTCTCTTTGGCCCTTTAGGGCTTGGTTGATATGGCTATGGTGTTAGCCCCATGGCTAGCTTTGAGCATTGGGTCCATTAGCATGCTATACTTCACTTGTGTACTTGGTTTGGCATTCCTCTTAGCACGATTTCAGAGCTCAGCATGTTTGTAAAATGCCCTTGTTTGTCTCTTTTCAATGTGTTTAAGAGTCGCCTCTTTTATGCCTTAGATGATAGGTCTTTGTGCATGCATGTTTCCATGTGTGTTTCGTGCCTTTGTTGCACCATTTTGGCCACTGTTATGGACACGGCTGAGGTCTGTCCATCTATAGTGTAAGACCATGGATCATGAATTTGTATATTGTTGTACGCTCATTACATTGCATGATTGTTACATCCTTGTAGTTAGTGCGTTGTTGCACGCCTATCACTTTGCATAGTTGCCTATCTGGGTTGCATTGTAGTATTGCATACTTATCATATTTCCATGTTGTTTGTATGATAGGTCGCATTGCACGGTATTTGGCATGCTCATGTTTCATTACATTAGTTGCATATGTTGCATTGCTCATGTTGCATTGCATTAATTGCATGTTTTGCATTGCATTTGGCATACACGCATTGCATTTTTGTTTGGTTTGGGGTATCAAACCAAACATGAGGAATGAGGTGTGTTCGTACTTAAAGTGACGAAACACGTCTCAATTCTCGGTCGCCGACACTCTTGATCCAACAGGATAGAGTGTGTAGTATTCATTTGTTTTGTTGCATTCATTCTACATTGATTGGCACACTTGGCCTCTTTGGCCATCATGCATTGAAATGCGTGATTGGTGGCCCGAGGGTCAAGAGCCATGCTCCCTTGAGTTCATAGCATGATAGGGAGAATGGCCGTGCACACATTGTCTCGTAAATGCCTTGCCATGCACTGTCTGTCCTCTGCTGCAGCAAAACCAGTATTCTACAGGAAGGAATGGCCAGTCGGCCACTTTCAGTGCCGGTCGGCTATCAAAGTCCAGCCGACGGCCCTATTTTTGGTCGATGACCATTTTCTCATGGCCGGTGGATCTTTATCTTGGCCGGTGGCATCCCACAATGCTCAGGGAGTAATTCAGAGACATCTCAAGGATTTGTTACAGTCCTTAGAGGTGTAGAACAGTGCAAATAGAGGCAACAGAAGCATGGCAACGGGTTTCCGAGCGAGGAATTGAGCATGCATCGTCCAATCATTCCGAGGCGGAGCTGCAGCGGCCTCTCGAATTTCATACTTAGTTTATTTTGTAATTAATTTGTTAATTAAATAAGGGTCTGTAATATTTAATTAGCTAGAGTAGTTAATCATTTATTTGGTTTGTATTATTTATTCGGACCCCCCCCGGGTGAGGGGGCCAATTGTTGTAATAAGTGTGCGTACGTGTGATGCATGTCTTCCAACCCCGCGTCTTTCTCCCTTTTATTTACTAGCTTATGATGGTTAGTTCTAGGGCATGTTTCAATTAGCATCTATATGTTCGCATACTTGCATTCATTCATTTGTATTGCATGCATCGGGCTCGGCGCATCATGCTAACTGCATTGTATTTCAATTCCAAGTTGAATATATGTTATCTATAGCATTTCATATGCCATTTTAGAATAGTCGAGCCTATCTTAATTGCATTTTTGCATGTGTTGCATTAGCCATCTTAACATGAACTAGGATCATGCATTGATTACTAACTAGTTTCTGTTTTGGCTCGGAGTACTCGATAAGTGTTTATGCTTTAAGCATCCTTGCATATGTGTGAGTGATTGCCATGATAGCATGCTTACCATAAGGCTATGTGCTTATGTGATATAACTGCCTGAATGCCTGTGGGTGAAGGTTGGATTACTTGAATTGAAACAATTCATCGATTGCGAGTTTTAAGCTCACTTAAGAGTAGCAAATCACCCTGTTTTCTAAAGCCCACTTGAGGGTGGCAAAATCCACGTCTTAGCCTACTTGCGAGTAGCACCATCAAACCATTTTCAAATAAACAAACATGAAATGTTTTGTTCCAACTCAGGCGATCCAGTCTATACTTGTGTGTTGTGCGCATCACCTAGTAATTCTAGCTAATTAACCGGAATAAGAGCACACAATGTTTTCAAAACAAGATATCATGTTTAGTAGTGGCCGATCTTTAATCGGGCGAACGGCGGTGCTCATAGCTGACCTTCCCCAATCGTACCCAAGTTCCTGAGCCGAGGCAACTTTGGTGATGACGGACACGTGGCCTTAGGCACGAGTCAAGGTTTCCTAAATTTCTCCAAAATAAAATATTTAGGTGGCGACTCTATATCTGGCAAAACAGTCCATGTTTGGCACTTCTTTCTAAAAAATCTGTTTTTCAAAACGATTTGCTGGATTGGGACTCTTTGGTGATTTATCAATCTTGCATTGCACTTTGCGAGATCAGATTAAGAACCGTGACATTTGAGTCCGAACTATAAGTGAGCCCCAATGAACAAAACGGGATTCCCTCCCGGGACGTTCGGGGACGTCTACACAAGGGTATCATTAAGAGATTTTTTGCAGATAGATTTTTTGCAGACAGTAGATGTTTAATAATATAGTTTTTGTAGCCAAATTTGTAGACAGAGTTTTTACAGACATCAACAACCTGTGGTGTTGAAAACATAACTATTTTACTTAAATGTCTGAGAATGTTATATATTTATACATTTCACGTAACAGTTATTTTGTCCATAGTGTTATTTTAATGAGCACAAAATCCCCTTTTTTTTTTTTGTGATAATACAACTACTTACCTAGAAAGAGAAAAAAAACATGAAATGGAAACATAGCTCTTCTTCGTTTGCTTTATAGTTTAATAACAGTACTAATAGACTCCAAATTGCCCCTAAAAATCACAACATAACATTTTCATATCTAAGCAACATATAATGGATTTAATTTTAAATAAAATCAATCTCACCATAGCAGCCATTGCGATAGGAAATGAGCGAGACCCATTGGTATGATTGTACGACAATTGACTCCTATTACTCTTGCCAGCTTTTGACCATTTCTAAAAATAAGACAAGCAGATAAACAATTATTTGGTAAATATTAAGGCATATCATATTTTGGCATAGATGTATATACTCTTTCTAGTCTATTATTTTACCTGGTGAGATGCATCTTGCCATGCCACATCGATCAAATGCTTCCAATCATCTAAACTCACCTCTAGAGGCGGATGAGCATAGATCTCATCACTTGGAAGTCCCTCTAATAGTTGGAATTCTTGCTTCAAGGTGTACCTCCAATCTTTGTACAACCCAGATGCCTTCTTATTCACAATATGTTATGCTTGTAAGTCATTGTGGAAATCGTCTCCAATTTCAAACTTGTCCTACAAGCATAACAAATGGAAATTACAATCATTAAATAAAAGTCTTTCTTATAAGTATGCATAATAGAATTACATCTTGTGGACAAGTAATATCAATTACAAGAACAGCTTGGATGACGGCAGATTCTGTAGTCTCATCAAGATCCAGCCATGACTTGACATCTTTCACAGGGCACAAGCTCTTAATTTGAATTCCTAACTGGTTAGTTGCTGGAGTGGCATACTTTCCAGTCATTGCATTCAATGCACGATCAATGTGAACATAACATTTTTCCCCTTTTTTGGCTCTAATTATTTTTTGTATTCCTTTGCCAAGTGTCGGTCCGCGTACACGTGTGGGCTTCGAAGTCCCTGTTAACAAAATAACAATATAAAAATTGTAAATAATGGCAAGTGATAATTGACAAATTTGATACACTTTGATCTTACCTGCGCCACTCAGCTGCGTTTCGGATGGGGCTTGTGTCTCATCAGAATCAACCAATGGTGGGCTAGTGGCATGATGAGATAGTCCTATATTTGATCATACGGGGACAATAGGAGATGGAGCCACTATTGATCCTAAAGGAATAGCAGCCGACGAGTTTGTTATTGTGCTCGTGAGTGCCTTTTTCCGAAACCGACCAGTCTTTAAGCCATGGACCATTTTTCAAACTGCAATAACACAAGTAACACTATAAAGCATGATATACATGAAATAAAATACATTATAAAGCATGAAATAAATTAGATAAAAATAAATTAGAAAGCATGAAATAACTCAACTAATACATGCTTAATTACATTATAAAACATGATATACATGAACTAAATTAGACCAAAACAATTAAAAAAAAAAAAAATTGGTTCATAGAAAACTTTCAATGGGACTTACTTTTAAAAATAAATTTGAACCACACAATCATTTTCTACGTTCGGTTTTTATGCGAGTAGTACTAGGCGATCACATTCTATTCTATAAACAGCAATTGCATTTAAATCATGTGAGAACTTGCATTTTCTCACCCTTCCTCTGCACATTCAAATCATGTAAAATCATCTAGAACAAACAAAACTACATGAATAATCTTGTCAGTTTTAATGCTCCAGAGTGACCTCAATCAAAACTAGGATTATGTCTACTACAAAACAAATCAACCGCAATAAAAAGCACACATTAAGAGCCCAAAAATAGGTGGCTCGACCCACAAATTATTTGGCCAGTGGTTTCTTTGCTATTTTTCCCCCTCTTCACAGGTATGCCAATTGAAGGTTCCCGAAAATGGCATCCTCTCTCTCTCAAGACGAAATCTCTGCATCGGGCTCTTGGATCCGAATAGAAGTTCTTGACAAACTTGCTTCAAGCTCATTTAACTCATCCAAATCCAACTCATCATCGTCGTCATCAACATCAGGAAAAGCTTCTTCAGAATCAGCAGCTGCACTAGTAGAAGTGCTTGGACCTTCTGCCAAAGGATTTTCTGGACCTAAAATTCAACACAATCAAATTCAAACCATAAAAGCTAGCCAAACTGATTTCAAATTGTTTCATGCAAGGCACAACTGATGGATATTCATGCAATGATAATATGAACAGAACACGCATGCCACACAAATGTTGCAACCTATCACAGTTGTAAAGGTCATGCTGTAAAATTTTGAGACATCATGTGTCTATCGGATTGTACGACCACCTCCAAAGAAGTACAGCAGGCCACATGGTAAATGGGTAATGGGTTTTGCTGTGTCACGTGGGCAAAACAGCCCTCCAAAACCAAATTTGCTACTTGCTTGAAACACAATAGCTTCGTTGTTTTCTGTCTTGCATAGCAAATTTATTATTTTGATTGTAATAATGATCAGGCTCATGGAATTGTTCAGAGACTTTTTTTCATAAAGTGACATAATAGCTTAAAAGGCAAAAAAAGTAAGAAAAAAATGAAGGTTGCTACTTCCATTGGAATGCCATATCTCAAACATAGCAATTGGAGGTGGCAAATATGCCCAAGCACAACATAAGCTTAGACAAATAACATAAGCTTAGAAAAAAAAAAAGTACAACTACCCCTATACTTTATCCTAACCCTGATAGTTTTGACCTATCTATCCCTATATTTGACCCTACCCTATTAATGCTCTTCAAAACTTTTTTCTTTATTAGAATCTGGTTTGGTCAAACACAATTGGGTCAGGGAATTTTGCCATCCCTAACCACAATGAAATAGGCTCATTCTTGATTTCCAAAATTTTCATCATTACAAGCACTGCCAAGTTATGCCATTCAAATAAATGCCCCAAGGTCACACTGAGGGTGCACTTCACATAGATTATACCAATCAATAGTATCACTAAAAAAGGTCAGGTCACTTAAATTCAAATAGAATTTTGAAACATTATTATATCTGAAGGAACAAAAAGCGTGCATTAAATGATCAATTAAGACAATTATACTACAGCATTTCTGGTTCAATGCTTGCAACAATTGTAAGCATTAGATAGACCAAAACTAGATGTAAACGTGTCCTTCAAAACTAGTCGTGGATGTGTTGTGGCTGTTCAGCCAAATCCATTCTGTGCTATTTTCCTAGTTTTCCTCTCAAACAATTGTTTTATTTCCCAACCAAATGATACACATGAAGAATGTAGATTCATAAGTAACATAAATGTCATCTTACATGTTCAAAATCATAGGTAGGACCACCAATATAGAGACAAATTATCCAAAGCATAAGATTGAAATCATTTGATAATCCTACTTTTCCACCCTTACTAGGTATGACCAATCAAATGCAAAATCTTTATATATTACTTGCAAAATTCAAATCATCAACACTTACCAACAAAGACAGCAAAGAAAGAAAGAAAAATAGAAGTCCAACATGTTCTAACCTAGAAGCTAAGGCAATAATCACAATTGCACAAAAATCAAATTATTTTCATGTGTGATTACAATAGTCAATGACTTATGCAGCCTTCCACAAATTGGTAGTTTAACCATAACCTCAACAATTTTGTTACATGCCATCTTATAGAATTTTCATAATTTATGGAGTTGTTTGAGATAAATTTGAATTCCTGATAAGAGGCCACCCTACCCAACCTGATCCACGAGCACTCCTATTTAAATTATTAACCTTTATAGATTACTAGATTTGTGGTGCCTTGCCTTGTCTCAAATGAGTTCAATGATAACTAAGGACATTACTAGCTAGTAAATGATGCCTTTTGTATAAGTAAATTCCCTTTATGCCAGCCCTTGGGTCGGGAACAAATCATTTGGGTGGAAAACTTTATGTTAAAAGGATCTGACGCACCACTTCATTAGGCATGATAATATCTCCAATTATGTGAAAGCCGAGGAAAATTCACACCACATCCTAGATATGTAATGCAAACACTATTCAGAAAACAAATTTACTGAACAAAAGACTATCAGCAAACTCTATCAAAATGCTTGAATTTTGTCCATTACATGCAGTAAAGGCAACCAGGCGATGAGGACTCTCAACCCATGAAGTTTTGTTATTTCAATTTACTATCCAATTAAGAAAAAAAAACAAGTGGTTTACAAATCAATAAACTAATCTATTTTGGAAACTCCAATAATTACAACGGAAGCATAATAGAAGTTTGACGAGCACCAATTGTTCAAAAAAAAATAAAAATAAAAACATGATCACTATATATCTGCATGAAGTATGCAAAATTCTGCTGGTGTTACTTTCATTTTAGTGCAAATTTGGCCTTATTTCACATGCTTTATTATCCTCTCAGTTTTTAAAAGATTTAATTCTCCCCACACACCGAATACAACTAGTGTTTTATATCTATGACATATTGACATTTACAAAGAGAGAACCCCCATTTTATAATGAGTTTGATTTGCATTTGTGCACCAATTAAACATTCACATTGCTCTAATTATTACATGAACTAAAGCATGATATACATCAAGATTCTACATCAACATCTGTATCAAAATCATTTTGTAGGTCATATTCTTCGTGTGGGTTGTCACCCTCCCTCATTAATCCATTTTCATCATCACAGATAAAGACATCATTTGTAACACCATTGGCTTCTACACCTCTGACAGATTGCAAAACTTCAATTGGAATAATTTCAAATTCAATATCATGTCGACGCAAAACCACATCATCACCAATAGCCATAGCAGGTACGACCTCGGTGGTTTCTTCTTGTTGGAACACATCATCAGGTTCTACGCCATCCATCTCTGGCATATCCCAAATTCCTCGATGTTGAAACTTTTCTACAACTCTCCAATTGGTACCTAATTTGGTGTCATTAACATAGAATACTTGTTCAACTTGACTTGGTAATACAAATGAGTCATCTTTGTACCATCGACTTCTTACATCAATTGTTGTCAAATGTGGTTCTACACGCATAGTTCTATTACTACCGGTGTTAAACCATTCACATTGGAACAATACAATCTGACGTCTGAACAAATAGTTCATTTCCCACACTCTGCATAAGTGTCCATAGGAGTGTATCAATTGGCCTTCATGCTCTCCTTTCACGACTAATCCACCATTCTGACTTTTACGACAGTTGTCACAGTCGATAGTACGAAAACAAACATCATTACAAATACATCCTGAATATGTGTTCACTAAGCCACTAGGACCATTGGCTAATGACCATATCTCATCAGTTGCTTCGAGGGAAATCGTAATTCATTCATCTATATGAAGAACATGTGTCATGTTACAAGCATGCACAATATTAATGTAATGTACGATTAATTGTATGCAGAGAATACTAGCTTACATGATCTTTAAACCATTTAGGGAATTATTTGCGTTGTCTGTTTTCGATGTCGAATGCACCGACTCTTTGTTGTAACAAGTTCTTGTGCTCCCTAGTTACAAGAAATGTAATTCAAAAATATTTACTAAGATAAAGACTAATCAATTTACAACTATAACATTCTAAATACGTTTGAAGGATTCATACTCTACGTATTTTTCCACTTCTGTGCTATTGTGTAGAACAAACCAATGAGCCATCTTGCGTTCAGTTACAGACACATTGGACGCCCTTGTCATTAGACCAAAGGGACGGACATTTTGAGTGAATACCGCCAACCCTGGGCCACAGTCACCCATGTCATAATTCCTTTCTAGGCGGTTAAACAATGTTTCAACTCCATCCAAATACATTGAACAGAATGTTAAACATTCTTTGGAAATGAAAGCCTCAACAATAGAACCTTCAAGATGAGCTTTGTTGGCCACAAAACCTTTTAGACGGCCAAGCAACGTAACGATCAAGCCAATGACAATGTTATACTGCAATCTTTATATTAACACTAAAGCGTTAATTAAAATTTGACACTAATAAGAGGGTTGAGTTAATAGCTCTCAATTGGGTACATCCATTGATATTGCACTGGGCCTCCAAGCATAGCCTCTCGAGGCAAATGAATTGCCAAGTGGACCATGACATCAAAAAAAGCCGGTGGGAAAATTCTCTCAAGCTTACAAAGTATGAGTACGATTTGTTCATCCAATTTCTCCAAATCTAAACACCTTAATGTCTTTGAACACAACTTTTTGAGAAATTTCCCAACTTAAAAAGTGTGGTTCCAATTTCCTTATTAAGGTAGCCACGCATCCCAATTGGAAGAAGTCGTTGTATAAGGACATGACAGTCATGACTTTTGAGGCCAGACAATTTTCCAGCTTGAGCAGTCACACAATTGGAGATATTTGCTGCATAGCCATCAGGGTACTTAATTGATTTCAGAAATCACAAAAGCCTTCTCTCTCTTTCACAGATAATGTGTACAATGCGGGAGGCTTCTCAAAGGACCTATTAGAACGTCTCTTCAAGTGTAACTCTTTACGTATTCTCATGTCCTCCAAATCTAAGCGTGCTTTGTCCGTGTCCTTGTTTTTTCCATCTACGCTAAAAAAATGTCCCAACGACATTATCACATATATTATTTTCAATATGCATGACATCAAGGTTGTGTCGAAGCTTCAACGTTTTCTAATAGGGAAAGTCAAACATAATGCTTCTCTTGGTCCAATTCAAATTTTGATTTTCATTCCTTTGTCGTTTTCGATTTTGTGGGTGCTTTCCATACGGCTTGTAAGTCCCAGAATCAATTTGCTCTAGTATTTGTTCTCCCGATAAGTCCAAAGGTTTGGACCTATGCTCCGTTTGACCGTTGAAGAGCTTACTTGTTCGCCAAGTGTGGTTCTCAAGCAAGTAGCGACGAGCACCCATATACCCTATTTTACTTCGTAAACCCTGGGACAATGCATTATTATTATAATTAGGGAAAGCCAAGTAACCCTTTGTACTCCACCCTGACATGTTACCATACGCAGGGAAGTCATTTATGGTCTACATTACTGCCGCATACATTCTAAAAATTTTCCCGTTTGATGCATCATATGTTTGCACACCATGCTCCCATAAATTCTTCAATTCTTCTAATAATGGTTGCAAGTAAACGTCAATGTCTCTTCCAGGTGCCGAACGTCCGGGAATAAGCAATGACATCATGCAAAATGGCTCTTTCATACACTTCCACGGTGGGAGATTGTATGGCATTAAGATTACGGGCCACATGCTATATGATGTGCTCATATTTCCAAATGGATTGAAACCATCTGTTGCCAGCCCTAGCCTTACATTTCGAGAGTCATCAGAAAACATCGGATGTTGCTTATCAAAGTCCTTCCATGTTTCACCATCGGCCGGATGCCTTAATATGTCATCATCCACACGCTTCTCATTGTGCCATCTTATATCTGCGGCTGTTTTTTTGGACATATACAGTCTTTTCAACCTCGGTGTCAAAGGAAAGTACCACAAGACCTTGTGTGGAATCTTTTTACCACCATCATCGTTCAACTTGTATCTACGCGCGTCACATGTAAGGCACTTCTTCAAATTTGCACTCTCCTTCCAAAATAGTGCACAATCATTCTTGCACAAATGAATTGTTTCATATACCAAACCCAAGTCACGTAAGAACTTCTTAGCATCATAGAGTGTCCATGGAACAGTTTGATCACATTCTGGTAGAATGTCCTTGAATACCTGCATAACCATATCGAATGACTTGTTGCTCCATTTGTTGTACACTTTCACATGAAGCATCTTAATGACGAATGATAACACAGAGAACTTTTCACATGTCGGGTAAACTTTGCGTTGTGCATCTTCGAATAACCTAATGAACTTATGCAAATCCTCCCTCTCCAAACCATTAGGTTCCTCATCGGTATGATCATCCATAAGACCACTCACGTAAATTTCTTCCAACATAATAGACAATTCACCCATGAGCGGATCATCGATATCTGTCATACATTCGCCACTAGCTCCACATTGGTCATTTGATACACTAGGATAAGACACGGGAACATGTTCCCCGTGGTGCACCCAAGTTATATATGAATATGCCATTCCTCTTCGGATCAAGTGCATCCACACAACTTGTCTGCTCTATTTTATGCCATTAATGCAATCGACACAAGGACACCTAATTTCATCCTCTACGCCTAAATTTGCTGTAGCAAAATCAAGGAATGACTTCGCCCCTTGTTGATACTCTTTACTTGTCAACCAATTATTTATCGTCATCCAACTCTTGTCCCTTTTTTGTCACCTACAACTTAAGCAAAGATTAACCGAGGAACAAATGAGAACACGCGTTTCAAGTTGAGATAGATTATCTTGTTTTTTCATTCACTATTTGGCTTGTCACATAAATCTCTTTTCGGGTGGGACCAAATGAAACGCTTTGTACCATGAGGGGCCTGTCTTTCCCTAACACCTAAGTTAACATATGTATGAAGTTCTTATAAGTACCAATATATATATCCATCCATGGCCAACACTCAGAAAAAAGAAAAAAGAAAAAAAGAAAAAAAAATTATCTATTGCCAATGTCGGGAGTCTGATAATTTTGTCATATCATTAGAATACAGTAGGCATATAAGCCTCTAACTCCAAAATTGCCTATATAGCCAATGTCGGGGCATTGATGATCTTGTCATATAATTAGAATACATTAAGCATATAAACATCTAACTTAATTTGAGCATTCACAATCATTACATAGATAAGTATTCCAGCAAAACTATTGAATGAATAAAGAAACAAATATAATTCAGTCTGTGCTTTACATATATACATATACATCCTTTAATACATAATAAAGGTAAGTGTGTGTATCAGCATATATAACACCATCACATGCTCGTTATGTTCGTGTCATGCTTATTTAAAGCTGACTAGATAAACAGACGTGTTTCTTATCAATAAGTAGGAAAGAAATTGTCACACGGAAGCTCAATTCAATTTGTTAACATGGTTTAAAATTTCAAACAAGCAAAATGTTCAAAGTATGGTATTTTCTCAACCAAGTGAAACAAAAAAAGAAAGTAATCCAAAACTTAAAGCAGCAAATGTTTTGTCCAAATACGTATAAAATTGAATGTTATTATTCTTCTTTTCAATACCTTATGGTCCTTATAGTTTATATTTAATTCAACATTCAGAATCAAACTAAGAAGTAACACTCTCAAAAATAATTACCATCTACTGAGAACTTAATTACTGTCAACTTATTGCTACTTGTTCTATGATGGAGATGATCAAATCAACAAAGGTTCCTATCCGACTTATGCTGAATACAGTCTAGTCATAGTTATGTTGCAAGAAGTTCATTGATGCCCTTTCGTTGCTACTCAAAGAATAAAATCTGAGTAAATGAGAGATTACAAACAATTTCCAGAGAGAGAGAAAGAAAGGGAAAAGTTACCTGCAGTTGTGAAGAGTGCTCTGCAGTTGCTGATGGAATTGTTGCTGCTGGAACTGGAACTGCCAAGCTAGCTGGTTTGTACAAGAAAATGTTTCCTACCAAAAATGAAATAGCATTTCCTTAGCTAATTTAATAAATATACTCACATTATACTAGAATTTTCGATAATGTTTTATGATCAACAGAGGCCAATGGACTATAAGATTGAGCCACATCATAATCAACACAAGATTTCACCCATTTAGCTAAAATTGAATCAGAAACAACATCCAAATACAGAAGCTAAAAATGCAATATAGATATACTCAATCTCCTCCACCACAACCCTAGCCACATCCACATCTACGTCCACATCCACATCCACATCCACATTAGTTACAAGCAAACCCATCAGTTACCACACTTCAATTAATATATGAAAAACAAATTAACATCTCCACAGAAAATGAAGGGAATTTAAACTTAAATTCTCATTAAAATGGTAGAAAATGCAAAACCCATCAAGAAATGGACTCAAAATTCATATAAAAGTAAGAGAAATAGCAAAACAAGTATGGATTAGAAACCCATGGAATACCTATGCATATGCAAGCAAGAGAAGGGGCTGCTGCCTACATTCATCCACCAAAGTCAAAAAAATTCTCCTCAAACATATTGCCAACTTAAATCTGAACACGAAATTCGATGTATCCTGATCTCCTCTAAGTTCCAATTGAAAAGACACCAACATCGTGAAAAAGTTGTATAACTAGTAACTGGGAGAGGGGGAGAGAGAGAGAGAAAAAGAGCAACTTGCACCAATGTAAAATATCATTATTAGCCCGCAATAATCTTAAACTTTTTCGTTAGACCTTGCTTCGAACCAAGCCCATCGCATGGGTCAACTGCCATGCCCATCATGCTTCTGTAATATAAGTCATATAGCACTCCAATCTAGAGAATTTTTTTATGTTTTAGATTTCTATAAGAAAAGGTTTAGATTATGGATCGAACAGCCAGGTATATCCACATACATGTTTGCCGAGAGAGAGGAATTATATGTCGGTGAACTGTTTGCTAACATTAGTAATGTGTTATAAAATGGAATTTCAATAAATGAAAAAAATGAAACTAACATTATGTATGCATGCATAATAAAAGTAGAAAAATTCAATGAATTTAACAAATTATGAAACTTGAGACTTTAAATGACAGAGCATTATAGTTGTTAGCAGCCTCAAATTCTAAGGATTGACACTCAAATAGATATGGCAAGTCCTACAATAAAAATCCATTATACATCATTCTCAATCCGAACTGGAGGGCTCTTTGGATTTCTAAGCATAGTTCAGACAAGCAAGAAATTACTATTAGTTCAGTTCTAATTTCAATAACATCTCAGCCCAAGCATTGCCCTAATTTTTAATTTCAATCACATTCCAATAACAATGCCTAATTTTCAGCATTTCCTATATGATTTCTAAGCATAGTTCAGACAAGCAAGAAATTACTATTAGTTCAGTTCTAATTTCAATAACATCTCAGCCCAAGCATTGCCCTAATTTTTAATTTCAATCACATTCCAATAACAATGCCTAATTTTCAGCATTTCCTATATGATTTCTGTGCATATATATATATATATGTATGTGTGTGTGCGTAAATAGAGATAGAGAAAGAGAGAGGGAGACAGTGAGAAGGAGACAGAGAAATCGAGAGAGAGATACAGAGAGAGGGAGAGACAGATGCGCAATAGAGGACATTCCTGGGAGGGAGACAAAGCGATGACCTAGCAACCCTTGCGGTGATGGTGATGGAGACAAAGCTATAGAGAAGAGGGCAGAGGTGTGAGTGAGACGCAGTCACAAAAGTGTGGGTATACCAGTGTATAATCGATTATATATGGGATCAAGGTTGTGTATATATGATTTGTGTGTGTGTTTGTATATATATATATGCATGTATGTGTGTGTGTGTGTAAACAGCAAGAAAGAGAAAGAGGGAAACCAAGAGGCCTCTGTGAGGAGGAGACAGAAATCGAGAGGGAGATATAGAGAGATAGAGGCGAAATAGAGGACATACCTGGGAGGTAGACAAAGTGATAATCCAGCAAGCCTTGTGGTGATGGCGATGGAGACAGAGCAGTGACAGAGGTGGGAGTGAGAGAGGGAGGGCAATGGACTTCTATTGCAATAAAAATAAAACTTTTTACCAATTTATTCCCGACCAAAATTCAAATTTGGTCGCTAATGTTTTTAATATTCCCTCCTAAATTTTTTTGCCACGTTTGGCTACTGAATTATAGTCGGTAAAGATTTCAGATTTAGCGACCAAAATAAAAATAGTCACCCAAAACCTTATTTTACACGACTAAAACACTTTAGTAACCAAAAAAGAATTAATAATATCTAAAGACTGTGCAATTAGTGACCAACATCATTTTTAGTCGCCCAAAATGATATTTTTAACAACTAACACATAATTAGTCGCCAAAAGTAAAGACAATACCGAGTAAATGTATTTTTGTAGCAAAATAGTGGACTTTTACCGACCAAAAAGTTTTAGTAGCTAATGCATGTACCTTTGGCGACTAAATATTGTTTAGTAGCTAATGTGTCTACCATTGGCGACAAACAAATTTTTAGTAGTTAATGTGTATACCTTTGGCGACTAAATTTAGTTTAGTCGGCAAAATTAGTCGCCGAATGTGTTATTTCTTGTAGTGATTGGGCCGGACAAACCCAACTCAACCTCACACCACGCACCCGCGCGCGACCAACCAAAGGCGGCGGTGCGTGCGTATGTTTATTTTTGGGTCTAATGGGTCTAGCCTAATTTGCCCATAACCTCTCCCTTCTACAAATTTGGGGTGTCCCTTTGGGCCCTCCCCAAGTTACAAACCCATGCCTTATAAACCCACATAAGTTTGCCCACCAAACCAATGTGAGACAAGCTTTAAACCAAACCTTAAGGAATTTCCACCAAAAACTGCATTTCCATGGAGCTCACTTTGGCTTCAATTTTTCATTCACCCGATAATGGTTTTAATCAACCAAATATACTACGTGAATCACAACGCGGCATAGAACGCGTTACCACTTAGACCCGCCAACTTTGGCGCATGGGTCCCACCTAAAGAATAGACCAAAGTTGAGGAAAAATCATATTTTCCAAAACCATTTCTAACAATATATACTAGTAAAGCATGCCCGTACAAGGCATGGGTTGGTTACACAAGATACTTGAATTTTATTTTTAATTTGAATAAATTATAAATATGCTTTCTAATATTTGTAATACAACTATAATGATGTAAACTTTTTAGGTGTTCATCTTTTTAGTCAACTGAACATAAAATTTAAATTGACGAAATCTAAAATTGCAAATTTATTTTGTTATAATTGTAAAACTCTGTTTTTTCTTTTTTTTCTTTTTAGGGGGTAATAACCATGCGCCATAAGTTTTTCTTTTTTTTTTGGATGACTAATATTTAATTTTACAAAAGCTCAATAAGCATTCTATTAGTTATGTATCAACGTTCTAACAAAAATACTTATATGCATCAAAAACCCCAAGTTCAGAGGGGTTCAATAGTCAAAAGTTGAGAATATACCACCCATACAAACAATCACTTCAAAATCACTTTTAAAGAAAATGGAAAAATGCTATGATATAACTTTACAACAAAATGTGCGTCTGTCATAAAATGCAAATTTTACCACCAAAATTTGTAACATCAACTAGAAAATGAGTAACTTGGCAACAAATTGGTGTAAAAAATGTTCAAATTTTGGTTATGGTGCAAAAATTTGTGACTTAGTTACGACATTTTTTATTACACCAATTTGTATCAAGATTATGCATATTGTGGTTAATGTTGCAAAATTTTGTTGTAAAGTTTTTTTTTCTTTTTTTCTTTTTTTGTGATAAGGTGCATATTATAGTATTTTCCAAGAAAATAACTCTACAAAATCCCAGCTTTTAATTTGTTTTTTCATCACATGGTCTATGGGCACGGGTCAAATGTTAAAATACAAAAAATTGTATGAAAAAATGTAAGTTAATTAAATTATTTGAGTTGATTATTACCTGTGCACTATCTTTTATGAGAGCATAGACGGCTTAGCTTTTTATAAATTTTAGGCACTAAAATTTAAATGAAGCATTTTTATATATTTTATACATCTTAATATTTTAAATTAAAATATTAATAGGCTTCGTTTGGGAGTTGGGTTAGTTTTTTGACTTTTTGGCCCTAACTAAAAAGTGCGTTCAGGGTTTTTTATTTTTATTTTTATTTTTTAACTTTTGTGAGAGAAAAAGTAAAATAATTATGGTTTGGATGTAACATTTTATCTTATTGACTTTTTAACATATTTTATCTTTTTGTGGCTAATTTAGCCAAAAAGCCAAAAAAAACCAACATCCCAAACAACACCATAAATAAATCATTAAGTCAATTAATATTCTTTAATGATATAAGAAATATCTTTCAATGAATAATTTTGATAATTTTATTGCTGCACAAGATAGTAGTTATTTATTTATTTTTGTTGTAGTTGTAATTTCTATTATAAGGGCAATTCATATTTTAAACAAATCTCATGGGTGTATTTTTAATTTATTTAAAAACAAAATATTCAAATTTTATTATTGACCAAGTTTTTCTACATAATTATGAAAAAAATATCGTCTAAATTAGTGCCAACAATATTGGTAAATATTACTAAAAATATAGGGCAAAATGGAGAAAAAAATACAAGCCTCTTTGGTCCCGCTCAGTACTTATCTTAGCTAGATGTGCCCTCAATTCTTTCAGTTTGGTGTCCTTCGCGTTGTTATAGCAATGGCCACTTTGGCAGTCTTCCTCAAGTCCGACACATGTTAATGTGCCACTTGACTCTTCTTTACGGCTTGCGAAACACATTGAATGTTGGGTAACCGAGCAAATAGTTAGAAAAACCAAGGAGAACAACTAGAGACTTATAACTCACCAAAACCAGAGACTTAGTAGCCGACCTGATGGCCTTCAAATCGGTAAGCTGCTTATGTCTCTCCGTGTCGACAAGAAAGTAGAGACCCTTGGCTTGGTTAAAGGCCAATTGGTGGTCCTTGTCAGTGCAGACCAAATCTGATGTGGTCATAGATTAGCCTTTATAAGTCAATATTGACACCCACACTAGGGGGGTGGAGGGGTTAGCCCGTTCGGTCTGACTGCCCTCCAATGGAGTATCCAAATCAAACAGCTCGGCAGTTCGCTGCTCAGTCTCTTCTTCGTCCACTAGGCACTGTTTGGTAGGCATAGTTCAAGCCCTTTTACTAGGCCGAGATAAAGAAGCCCTAGTCGTTGAAAGGGCAACAACAACAGCCCTCCTTTGGGGTAATTTTATTTCCACACACTAAATTCTCTCCATGCACATCTTTTCTCTAGACACGTACTTAATGAATTTTGAAATCTTATGATTTGCTTAGTACACATCCTACCCTACCAAAAATACCCTCACCTTCTTCATCATTCAAACCCTAACCCTAGCTCCCCAATTCTTATCTTCTTCATTCATCGCCGACCAATCACCATCTCCTCTGCCGAAAAACTTGTATCACCACCGCCACTCATGCTTCTATCGTCGTTTGCTACCATTACTAATCCATTTACTCCATAGCATCTAATTTCTCTACCCACTATTTCTTTCTAAACCCTAGGCACCTGACTCTCATATCTATACTACCCTATTTGCCATGAATATGGTGTCTTTCAGTAAAGAGGATAAGGAGGATGACGTCGAAGACAAAGTTGGAAAAGATGGCACCGCAAAAAGAGTAGTGGAGATCGCTGTCGCCAAGGGAGTGGTGGGAGATTACAGCTTAGGAATTAAGATTTTGGATAATGAAGATAAGGTTATTTTAATAATTTTATTCTTGGACAAAATTGTAATTAAAAAAAAAAAAGATTCATTAAGTGTGTGTACAAAGAGTACACATTGTGTGGAAATAGAATTAGCCCTATTTTCAAAATAAAAGATTTATGTTTCATAACTGACTAAGTTTTTCTACATAATTATGAAAAAACCTTCATCTAAATTAGTACAAGCAATATTGGTAAATATTTCCAAAACAAGAGGGCAAAATGGGAAAAAAGTACAAGCCTCTTTGACCAAAGCTATTCTTATATATATAGATGTATATCAATAATTATGAAGCTTATATCTTAGAGTGAACTCAAGATAGAAAATGAAACTTTTATTCATTTTTTGAGGTTCGAACATATGACTTTCAGTATATAAGTAATAGATCCTAGCCAACCGAATCAATCCAAACACTAACCGTATTATCAGTAACATGAAATAAAAATAAGAAGCGAGACTCGTCAAATAATTGATTAATAACCATGTAAAGTGCGGTATCTTATAATACTCAAATGATGACCCTAACACGAAATCGAGATTTCATCATTGCAGGGGCTAAATGTCAAATAATATTTTTTCACTATATAGACAAACACACATGTATGTACAATACGATATATATACACATAAAAAAAATTCAATATCATAGAAACAATCTAATAGGATGAAGAAATTTTTTAGTAGAAAACGAAAGGAGAATGCAAGATAGGAAAAAAATGAAATATACATCTTTTATACTAAGAGGCCATTTTATTTATGAAATAAGATATATATATATACATATAAGTACTATAACAGAAACATGAGTACCATAGCCTCCCATAATCTTCTTTTAGTTCCATTCCTGAGCGTAACAGTGCTGTTTGAGAAAGACTTTTTAAACATATCTGACTTTAGTTTTAGAACACTAATGCTAGCAAGTGCTTAGTATTATTTGTCAAAGCGAAAGGTTAGGTAAAAAATTTAATGAGTGCGTTTGGTTTGAGTTTTTTGAATTAAGTTTTTTGAAAATTGAATTTTTTTATTTTTTGTGCTTTTTGTTTTTAGTAAATATTTTTAAAATTTTAAGTATTTTGTTTACTTTTTTAGATGCATCTTACTTAGATGTATCTAAAAAGTAAAATATTTGTGAAAAAAATATTTTAAAAAATTAATAAATATACAAAAATATGAAAAATATACTGAATTTTTATTTCTTTTTTGTATTTTTGGTATTTAGTAAATTTTTTAAAGAGTTTTTGACAAAAATTATATTTTTTAAGTGTATTTATGTTAGGTGTGTCTAAAAATTTTAAAAAATTGCTTAAAATATTAAAAATATTTAATAAAACAAAAAAATATGAAAAATAAGAAAGTAAAATTCTTAACCATCTTATAGTTTTCTTAAAATTCCTAACATTCTTCTTTGTCAAAACAAGTTACAAATTGAGATAATACTATTATAAGAATCTTTTCAATCAAATTGTACAAGATAAGATATATTCATTTCAAAAATGTTAAAAATCTTAAAAAATTTATCAAAAATTTTACTAAATGTCCCATATGAATGTGAGATCTATATAAAATTTATATTATATAAGTCTCACACCTATATAAAATATTTAATAAAAATTTTAATATAATTTTAAAGATTTTTAACATTACTCTATTCATTTTATGTCCATTGAAGAATAACATCAATTCATTGGTCAAAATTAAATCATTACATTAGCCAAGGTAAGTTGGGTAGGGCACTACCTGCTCTCCAACTGATTATGACCTCTAGGAAAAATGACTTCTTTCTTGGCCACCAAAAAATGATTTCTGAAGTGCCAATTCATGCTTTTCTGAGGGTCAAAAGTTGGAGCCGACATGGCTTGGGTATGGGCAGATTTGGACTAGTTGATACTGGATCATTTCTCAAGCTCAGTTCGGTTCGGGATTGGATCTATACTTGATTTTAAGTTTGTCTAAAATTAAAAGAAAATTTTTTTAAGTCCGCCCACATGTTCTTGATATTTTTTACTCATCTCAAGATATTAATTCCTCATTTTATTTTTTATTATCCCAATATATTAGTTCATTTTCAAAAATTAAGGAATAAAATAATATGCATTTATTATTTTGTCCTTCTTTTAAATTTATTAGTAATACAAAATTATAATTATGATAATTGATATTTCCAAAAAAATATACTATCAAAAAGTAATTTTAAAAAATTAATATTTTTAAAATGTAATAATTGTACTATGAAAAAAAGTTAAATTTTCCAAAAATGACTATTATTTTGAGACAAAGGGAGTAATATAAATATATCTTTTTCATATTTTTAAAATAAAAAACAATAATTAATTTAATCATTGGTGTGCCTCTTTAACCTAATCAAGTCTAGTAGTTTAAAGTGTAATTTTGTAAAAATAATTATAAATTAATGAAAATTTTTATAAATATTAATAATTAAAAGGGTAAATTACACCAGTTGTTCCTATATTTATCTTTTGTGTCATTTTGGTCTTTGCACTTTTAATTGGTTTAATTTTAACCCTTAATTTTATATTATGTTTCAATTTGGTCTAATTAATAATATCGTTAGCGTTTTTTAAGGAAAATTATCAATAAATTAGTTGAGATTAACTAACTGAGTTGAGTAAGTTTATCATTTTACTCTTAAAAATATGGCACGTGGCACTTATGTGCGTATTTTCAATAAAAAAAATGTTAAGAATTGTAATCAATTGAGACAAAATCATAAATTCAGGGTCAAAATCAAGTTAATTAAAAGTATAGGGACTAAAATGACATGAGGAGTAAAATACAGGGACTACCATCGTAATTTTTCCTAATTAAAATTGTATAATTATTCATTAATTTGTATTTTTTTTTTTTTTTTTCAAAATCTCACTGGAATTCAATTACCCCTAGTTTAGATTTATAACTAATTTGTTACATAACTAGTAATACATAATTTATGCTTATAAAATTAAATTAAATTAAACAATGTAAAACATACATATGACTGTGTATATATATATAACAAATATGTTGTATAGTATAATTTGTTGGTGAGGCGAGGCGGGCTTGAAATATCCTTTCTAAACCCGGCTCATAATATAATTGGACCAATAAAAAATTCTCACCCCAAATGGGCCTAAATCCATTGCTTGGATGGCTTAGGGCTTGGCCAGCCCAGTGGCCTTCTTGACAGCAAAAGTTGTGGTACTCTCACAGTCTCAACTTTACTTGTAATTCATCTTTCACTGCCAAATTAAGCTATTTTAAGGCCAAGTTTGGCATAATTCAAATAATTCATCTTTTTATTTTTTTATCTTTTTTTTATCATATCACTTCTCTACTTTTCTGCACATTTTTTCGTAAAAAGACAAACCATTTTCAAATAGTCAGTTTGATCATTTTTTTTTAAATACTTAGAAGATAATTTATTAATATTATACATTATATTAGATATTCTTATTTATGAATCAAAATTTTTTTATTATTATTTTATTTAATCAAGGAAGTTCTAATTTGTTTGCTTTATATTGTTAAGGCATACAATGGGAGAAAGGCATCCAAGTTCAAATTTGGAGATGTATTAGATATATAAACAAACTCTCTGTACAAAATAAACCATTTCTGGAAAACCACTTAATGATTGTAAAAAGTTTTTCTGCCTCCTTTAAGTTTGAAGATACAATTGGATAACCCAAGAGTGGGTGGCATTGTGGTTAAGACTTGGGGTTTAAGCACTAAGGTCACATGTTCAATTTCCCTCTCTTTTGGGCAAATCTCCTAGGCGAAACATAGTTAGTTAGGAGATTGGACCTCAAATTGTCTAATCAGCACTAGGTGTGGGTTCAATGCTCCCCCGCTGTGCGAGTCCTGACTTAAGCGGAGCTTGTCTTGGGAGGTTGGGGCAAGGTCCCAAGTTATAGTCTCCTTGCTCGAAACGGCTAACAGAATACCCTGGTGATCTCTGTAAGGGGCGCTGCCTTGGACCTGCGGGAGGGTAGGGAGGATTTTCCTGTAAAAAAAAAAAAAAGAAGAAGAAGAAGATACAATTGGATCAAAGAGAAAGGGTTAATGGGTTCGTGAATCTTAAATTACAATAACAGAACACTTAGAGCAATTTTTTGCATTTTTGGTCTTTAAAATGAGAAAAAAAAAAATAGGATAAATTATAAATACACCCCTTGAAATTTGCTTTAAATAGATGTAGCTCCTTATAGTTTGAAAAATTACAAATACCCCTCCTGTCAGAATTTATTATTTAACAGAATTAATTAAAAAAATAAAATTTCTAACTACTCTTATATATAGTAATAAAAATACTTGAATTATTAATTGAAATATATTTATGATATCATTAAATACTATTAATTAACTTGATGATTTGTTAATAAAATGGAGCATGTGTTATGAAATTAAAAATTTCAAGAGGTCAGATGTAATTTTTCAGAACCACTGGGGTAGTTCATATTTTAAGCAAACATCGGGAAGTATATTTGTAATTTATCCAAAATTTGTAAAACCATGTTTTTAAATTTTGAATTTGTGCAAAGAAAATAAAAAATTAAATTAGCCTCTACTTCAATTATATTTTAAGCAAATCTCAAAGTATATTTGTAATTTACTCAAAATTTGTAAAACCATGTTTTTGAATTTTGAATTTGTGAAAAGAAAATAAAGAATTAAATTAGCCTCTACTTCAATTATTTTTTTGGGAGGAATTACACTGACATGTGTTAGTCAAAAAAATATTACAAGAAAATAAAAACTATTATAAATATTAATGATTATAATTATAAATTTTTTTATTAATTTATAAAAAAAATTCACTGCCACTACCAATGCCAAGTAATTCTCTCTATTTTTTTCCCTTTACAAATATCCGGAGATAACTTTAATGTTGTGTTTGATTGGCGAATTTAGAAAAGAAAAGGAAAAAAGTGTGTGAAATTAGGTGAAATGTAATTATATTTTATTCACATTTCATTTATCATTTCTCTTTTCTTTTCAAATTTTTTAACTGAAAAATCTAAAAATCCTCTAGATATTGATTTATAATTATGTATCAATTTTAATGAGTAAATAGCAATCACAATCAAATAATCAAAGACAAATCAACACAATGATTTAACGTGGAAAAATCACAATTTTAGCGCTTCCAGTTGTGATAAAAAAATCACAAGCAAAAGCCACGAAACAATCCACTAAAAAGACAAAAGGAATTACACAAGTGAACTCTTAATTACCTAGGAAATTCACACCCGAATTGAACCGACCCCTATATGCCTCTTCCATCACTTTTTATTCTTGGCAATCCCGTTTGACAAAACTCCTTTCAATTGTAATTTTATTCGATTTTGTATTTAAATGAGGCAATGAATTTTAGATGCGAATCCAACCCGAATTACGCTTTGTAGAGATGTTTCAAAAGTTAATTGAAGTTAATTCTTTCATGTTTGCCACTTTGCTGGCTATGTCGGGGATCGAGCTGCCCAGTCAGCTCGCGGGGGTCCAGGAGGCAACACCCCTTGGCGGGGTCGAAGGACAGCACCTCCGAAGCAAAATGCAAAAATGCATTCGAAGTTGCTTGTCCGCTCGAGCGACCATTTGTGCACTCAAGCGGAGAATGTTTGGTTCCAGAAGTTTAACCTGTCGTCAAAAGTACTGGAAGTTGGGATTTTATGCTCGAGCGAACTTTCCTGCGCTCGAGCGAGGTACGCTCAAGCGGAGATCGCAGATCAATTTTTTATAAATATGTGATTTTATCCGTTTTTAGGGTTACGTCTTCCAGATCTTCTTTGAGGGTTCTAGGGTTTTTCTCTGGTGCTATTTTGCTAGTTTTCTTTGATATTTGATTGAGTATTCAACTTATGGTTTAAGAAGTACACATCAAAGAATTGTTTGTTTATTCTATACAAAAGAGAGTGTTCTTCTTCGGTGGATTCTGGGGAATTCGGGCCTGAAGCTTTGGTGGATTCCAGCATGGCTCATTGTCGTGATTCGACATCGGCGTTGTGGATTCAACGTTGAGCAAGACGATTCCGAGGTGAAGACTGTGGTGGAAGAGGCATATAGAAGTCGGTTCAATTCGAGCGTGGATTCGCTAGGTAATTGAGAGTGCACTTATGTAATTCCTTTTGTCTTCTTAGTAGATTGTTTTGTGGCTTTTACCTGTGATTTTTTTATCACAATTGAAGGCGCTCCAATTGTGATTTTTCCACGTTAAATCGTTTTGTTGATTTGTCTTTGATTGTTTGATTGGGATTGCTATTTACTCATTAAAATTGATACATAATTACAAATCAATATTTAGGGGATTTCTAGATTTTTCAATTGATATCAGAGCAGGTCGCTCAATTTTTTTTAAAACTTTTGGAGCGAGATATTGTTTGATTTGTGATAATGGATTCAATTCGTGAAGGAAATTCTATGATTCGACCACCCCTACTTGACGGATCTAATTATTCTTTTTGGAAAGCTCGAACGAGATCGATTTTAAAATCTATTGATGAAAAATTTTAGCAATCTGTCATGTATGGATGGACTGAATCAACGATTACCGTTGATGGAGTAACTTTCCCTAAACCAATTGATAAATGGGACCCAATTAATTACCAAAATAGTAGCTAGAATAGTAAAGCTATCAATTCTCTTTTTTGCGCCGTCACACCTGAAGAGTTTAGCAAATTTGCAATTGTGAAGTCGCAACAAAGGCTTGGGATATCTTACAAACTATTCATGAGGGCACTCCTTCTGTTAAACACTCAAAACTTCAAAGGCTCACGTCTAGTTTCGAAAAACGTTTCTATGAAAAATAGTGAGACCTTTGATGAATTTTATGCAAAGTTAAGTGACATTGTAAATTCCAGCTTCAATTGAGGTGAAAAAATACCAGAATCTAAGGTTGTGGGAAAATTTTTGATATCCTTGCCTGATCGGTTCCAACCAAAAGTTACAACTATTGAGGAGGCTCAAGATGTTGATAACCTCAAGCTAGATCATTTGGTTAGAAATCTCCAAACTTAGGAGGCACATAGAAATTTCAAAAATAAACAAAAAGATGATATTGCTTTTAGTAGTGCTCATACAATTGGAAAGGATTCTGATGAAGATTATGAGATTGATTCCAAGATTACGGATGCTTTCGTAAAACAATTTAAAAAGTCTTTTCTAAAAAAGAATCCTAATCTTTTGGAATCAACTCATAAATCCAAAGGCAAAGATAAATTCAAAATTAATTCTATAACCCAGGAGAAGAAAGAAAAAATACAAGGGAACTCTGAAAGAGTCCAATGCTATGAATGCCAAGGATTTGGCCACTTTGCTCAAGAATGCCCTACTCGTTTGAGGAAGAAAAAAGCCTTCGCTATCACTTGGGATAATGAATCAGAGTCTGATAAAGATGAAAGTGACAACGAAGCACAAGGCGAAGAGGGGCATGAACAATTCCTTACTTTCATGGTGACTTCCGAAACTAAAGGACGAACAGAGTATCCGAAGAGACCGGTTGAGAATGACACTGATGATGAATCCTCAAGCAGTGATGATGAAGAGCTTCAGCAAGTTTATGAAAAGTTGTATAAGGAATTTCTTAACTTATCCAAATTGAATGACAAACTCACTATGAAACTCAAAACATGTGAAAGTGAGAATGTCAAACTAAAGAAAGAGATTTCCAAGACTAGGAATAATGCCGTCAAGATATCTAATGATTGACAAGCTCTTTGTGCAAAATTCTTGACTTGTGAGACAAAGAGGAATGAGCTACAGCAAATCTATGCAACGTATGAAGAAAAGATTGAAACCCTCGAGATGTCTTAAGTTGCCTTGGAGAACTAATAATCAAGAAAGAGGAAGAGCTCAAGTGTGTTATGGCTACCATTGGTCTTTGGAACAAAGGAACAAAGACTTTGGACAATATCATTGGGTCTCAACAAATTTGTTCTGACAAGAGTGGCATTGACTTTGGTGGTAAGAAAGAGCAAAAGCAAAGTACATCCACATCTCAAGATACAAGAACTCAAGTGCAGAGGGAGTACAAGATTCAAGGAGAGGAAACACTTCTCAATCTTTCTAAAGTTGGTAAGGCCATAGAAAAGAAGGTACACCCTATTTTTATTTGTCATCATTGTGGTATGTATGGTCATATTCGCCTTTATTGTTATGAGCTACATGGAAGAATGTGTCATAGAGATGGAAGAAATTCCAACATCTCGTGGGGTAGGAGACACTTCATTGGTCGTAATAAGGTTAAAGGTCATAATAGACCTTGCTATTTTGATTTGCTTGAGACCAAACATAAAACGAGTTTGCATTTGTCTAGACCTTGGAGTAAGAGGTTGGAAACCAAGTCGAGACGGGTTCTCATTGAAGGGGGAGGGAACCACAATGTCAAGACACCATCCAAGAATCGTAACTCTCACAACTTTGTTTATACTAAAACGGTTTGGGTGAGAAAACTTGACTTGTGTTAAGTTATTTATTCGTTTTTTTTTTTTTTTTTTTTTTTTTAAAAGGTTTTTGTGTGTTTTTTTTCTTTTTGGGTCATTTAATGTGTGGTATCATTTAGTGTGTACTTGTTCATTTTATGTCTTGCTTTAGTTTAGAAAAGGAAAAAAAAAAAAAAAATCCTAAAAGAGTTTCTTAGTATGGTTTTGCAAGTTTGAAATTTTTGAGAAGTTCTTGTGACATATTAGAATTGATAAGAATATCCATTACATGTTAATATGTGTATGCTTTCTGTAATCATTACTCATTTCAGAGTGTATGTTCTTTGATTAGTATGTCTCATTCTGTACACACTCTTGGATTAGCAAATATCGAAGTCTTCCGCCTTGGTGATCATTTTTTTTCTATGGACTTCTGGATTGTATCTTTTGCTTTTCTAGAGGAATTGACCTATACTATCATATCATGGGTGATGTTGAGTCTCTTAACCACCTTCTATCTTTTTGCATCTCCATGGTTTTCCCCTCTGTTCTTTGTAGTCCAGCCATGAGGAAAAGGCTACCTCAGAGTCACCAACCAAGCTATCCTTATTATATCCATGCTTTTCTGGTTCGGTTTCCATACTCTTAAGCATGTCAGCCGTCAATGAGTGTGCAAAAGAAAGAAGAAAAAAAAATGTGCACAAGAAAGGAAAAAAAATGTGCAAAAGAAAAAAAAGAAAAAAATGTGTAAAAGAAAGGAAAAAAAAAAAAAAGGATTCATTGATTGAGGGGAGCCTTCGCTTTTACTCACTAAATGTGAGAACTCGTATTTTGCATATTAAATTATTTTGGTAATTATATTTAGCTACTTAAATTTTGTAATCAACATCTATAATCCAATTTCATAACAATATTTTGTGACGAAATTCTATAATTAACTTTTAATTATTTAATTAGTGCAATTTTTATTTTCATAGTATTATTATTATTGTTGTCGTTGTCGTTGTCATCGTCACTTTTATGACTACACAAATCTAATTCTTAATATATATTATTTTGTATAATCATTATGTATAAAGTTTTGCATTAATAATTTATATACAAGAAAATTTACCCATGGAGATTAATTGGTTCAATCTCATGTCTTTTAGTTACATAAAATACTATTCTAATATTAAAGTGACTCAAAATCATATATATATATATATATATATAAGGTTATATATATATATATATACTAATATTGTATTGGCATCAATTTCAAATCAATTCAAAAAAAAAAAAGGTGTCAAATTGCAAGAAAAGTGGCTGACTGCCACTTCTTTTTCCCTAGGCTGCTATGTTGCATGCAAGGCATGCTTGGTTTCCCAATTTCACACTCAACATCCCTAGAGAAGTAAGCATGACATAGGATGGCAATTCTAAGCCAATAGAAATTTTTTTTGCTAAAGAAAGGAAATAATAAAATAAAACAAAAGTGGCTCCCATATTGCCTACATAAGAACTCCATTTCAGCCATAATACACACCCACACGGCTGTGAGAGGAAAGAAAGAGTGGAGAGGAAAAAGAGAGTAGAAAAGAGAAGAGAAAGAGGGGAAAAAGAGAGGGTACTTGGTAAATACCAATTTCAACTTAGTTTGAGAAGTGTTTGCAAAAGCTCTTGAGGTAAGAATACATCACCTCTATCCTCCCTTAGATACCTCTAACTGAATTTATATATGCAAGACTAAGCATGGTTAAGTCATATATAGCAAAATAGTACCATGCATGTTTAAAACTTTGATGGGATGAGGGTTTCATTATGTTATAATTTCTTATTCCTTCTTGCAAACATAGATATATGGATTAGCTACTGTTTTTATGTGTTTAATATTCTCTGTTGTTGAAATAATCTTGCAAGAGAGTAAAATGAGATGAGAATGGCTTCCCTTTACTTGAAACTTAGATTCTTCCTCACTGTTTCAGACTTTATCGAGTGAAAAGAGAGCTCTAATAAATTGAAAATAATTGATGTTAAAAATCTGTGTATACTAGAAGTATATATATATGTTATACACTGTGTAAAATTTTTATAAAATCATCGGACACCATTTTCTTACCGAAACAAATATTTTCCCTAAGCGTCGCTTGTAACACAGCAGAAGCAGTGG
Source organism: Camellia granthamiana (assembly GCA_036172215.1). Lineage (NCBI taxonomy): Eukaryota > Viridiplantae > Streptophyta > Magnoliopsida > Ericales > Theaceae > Camellia > Camellia granthamiana. The sequence continues at coordinate 137,294,647 of CM069904.1, read as the reverse complement.
CTTCAAACAGGTCCCATTTTCTCTACAAATGGTATTTTTCTGCACGACCACTTGGAAAAGTTATATTTTTAAGTTATCTTTCAAACGCCACTAGTTTCATAATTTTTTATTAAGTATTGAGAGAGAAACGCCAATTTTTCCAAAATGTGACAGAATCTGTCCAGTTTTCTTATAAAAATTATTTGACCATCTTCGACTGGTTTCAGTCTTCACACTCTTCTGGAAATATGTTCTAAACTCAAAAATTTAGCAATCCGTTCTGACCATGCCTCTTTTCGACACCGTTTGAGAACCCTTTTTATTTTTCGAACACAAAACACCTGTGCTGGAAATACTGTAACTCACTGTCCCAAAAAAAAAAAAAAAACTAGTTTTCTTCCAAAATTTGTTTCTCCCTTTTAAAATCGTTTTTAGCTCTGGTATTCTTCTCGGAATATTTTCCTAACTCAATGAATTAGCACCAGTTAAAATATCGTAATAGTTGAACATCGTTTGGTATGGGTTTCATATTTTTTTTTTACCATATAGTGCTGAAAGAAGTAGTGTGTAAATTCTTAAGGAATTTTGTGATAATTCCTAAGACATTCTATCATATTTATTTTGGTTGTCATACACGATTGTGTTGTGCTATATAAACATTATGTCACTGTAGTTTTCAAACTAAAACTCGTACATGCATCAAAATGTGAATTGGACAAAGTAAAGGGACACGGAATTGAACAGATACATTAAAATTTAAAAGTGATGGGGGTGAGCCCGGTTTAGAATCTTGCGCAAGTGAGTTGCGAACCCTAACATGGCACGAGAAGGTATTTCGGCTCTTATCGGTGTAGGCAATATAAGGTTGGTCGTGCGGGTGTCACAACATAGACCGTTCCCTTGGGGCAGACCGTGATGTCACGACTCAAGTACGTAACCCTGGTACGTGGGCATTATTGGTAGTTATAGTAAGTAACATTTGAATATTTGACCAAGGGGGAGTCAGAATTGCCCGTGGCCATTGTTTAGCGGTTGAGTGGTGTTAGGACATTTTGTTGTCAAATTCCATGGATCAAAACCAAGGTTGTAACAAGAGTTCTTTAAGAAGTTGGTTTCCTTCAAAAACAGGATTACTTTGGAGTTCTGCAAGAAGTTGGTTTTCTTTCCCAACTAGGATTGTTTTGGTTTTCTATAAATAGTTGGGTTTCTCCCAAATCTAGGCTATTCATTGATTCATTCATTGAATCTCTCCAGATCTTCTTTTTGGTTCTTAAGGGTTATATCTGGAGATATTTTGTTAAGTTTTCTTTGATGTTTTTATTGAGTATTCAACTCATGGTTTAAAGAGAGTACATCAAAGGTTTGTTTGTTATACACAAAAGAGAGAGTTGTTCTTCAGTTGTGAATTCTGAAGAATTCGAGCCTGAAGCTTTGGTGGAATCCGGAGTGGCTCATCAGAAAGACAATTCCGTGCTGAAGATGGGGTTGGAAGAGGCACATAGAGGTTGGTTCAATTAGGCGTTGTGGATTCGCTAGATAATTGAGAGTGATACCTGTGTAATTCCTTTAAATCTTCTTAGTGGATTGTTCTTGTGGCAGTTGCCCGTGGTTTTTTTATCACAATTGGAAGGTGTCCAATTGTGGTTTTTCCACGTAAAATCTTTGTGTCTCTTTCTCTTGATTGTTTGATTGGGATTGTTATATTCTGTTTAAAATTGTTACATAATCACAAATCAACATCTAGAGGGTTTCTAGATTTTTCAATTGGTATCAGAGCGGGTCGTTCTATTTTGTTTAAAACAAAAATATTTTTTTTAGAACGAGATCTTGTTTGATTTGTGATAATGGATTCAAAGAGGTTGGTTGAGAATACCACTAATGATGAATCCTCGGAGAGTGATAATGAAGAGCTTGAGCAAGCTTATAAAAAGTTATATAAAGAGTCTCTTAAGTTATTCAAATTAAATGACAAACTCACAACAAAACTCAAAGCATGTGAATGTGAGAATGTCAAACTTAAGAAGGAGATTTCCGAGGCTAGAATCAATGCCATCAAGATAGCTGATGATCAACAAGTTCTTTGTGCAAAATTGTTGACTTGTGAGACAGAGAGGAATGAGCTACAGGAAACTCATGCCATGTATGAAGAAAAGATTGAATCTCTCGAGATGTCTCAAGTTGCTTTGGAAGAACTGATGATCAAGAAAGAGGAAGAGCTCAAGGTTGCCATGGTTACCATTAGTCTTTGGAACAAAGGATCAAAGACTTTGGAGGATATCATTGGGTCTCAACAAATTTATTCAGACAAGAGTGGCATTGGCTTTGGAGATAAGAGAGAGCAAAAACAGAGTGCTTCCACATCTCATGATACAAGAACTCAAGGAAAGGGAGGACAAAAGATTCAACATGAGGATAGACTTCTCAAACTTCCTAGAGTTGGTAAGGTAAAAGAAAAGAAGGTACACCCTGTTTTTATTTGTCATCATTGTGGTATGCATGGTCATATTCGCCCTTATTGTTATAAATTGCATGGGAGAGTGCCTCAAAAGGGTAGAAATTCAAATACTTTTTGGGTTAGGAGACAACCTTACATGTCTAGGCAGAATACCAAGATTCATGAGGGTGTTCACAATGCCACGACATTTACCAAGACTGCTAGACCTGTTTTTGTCAAGACCAAAAAGATTTGGGTGAGAAAACTTGACTTGTGTTAATTTGTTTAGTCGTTTTAGTTTTTGGATTTCTGTATATTTTTTCTTGAGTCATTTAGTGTGTGCATGTTCGTTTTTTGACTTGCTTTATTGTTGAAAAAAAAAAAAAAAAACCAAAAAGATTTTCTTAATATGGTTTTGCAAGCTTAAATTTTTTTTTTGAGATGTCCTTGGTGCATATTGGAATTGATGAGAATAATCATTACATGTTAATATATGTGTGCTTTCTGTGATCATTACTCATTTTGGAGTGTGTGTTTTTTGATTAGTATGTCTCACTCTGTACACACTCTTGGATTAGCAAATATGGGAGTCTTCAGCCTTAGTGATTATTTTTTATGGACTTCTGACATTGTATCTTTTGCTTTTCTAGAGGAATTGACCTATACTAGCATATCATGGGTGATGTTGAGTCTCTTAACCACCTTCCATCTTTTTGCATCTCCATGGCTTTCCCCTCTATTTTTTGTAGTCCAGCCATGAGGAAAAGGCTACCTCAGAGTCACCAACCAGGCCATCCTTATTATATCCATGCTTCTCTGGTTCGGTTTCCATACTCTTGAGCGTGTCAGCCGCCAATGAGTGTGCAAAAGAAAAGATAAAAAAAAAATGTGCACAAGAAAGAAAAAGAAAAAAAAATGTGCAAAAGAAAGAAAAGAAAAAGATGTGAAAAAATAAAATAAAATAAAGGATTCATTGATTGAGGGGGAGCCTCCGTCTTTACTCACCAAATACCCCTTGATTCCTAGTGGTTTGACTTTCCTTAGTTGTGCTTAGATTCTCTTGTCGGAGGTCCAGCTTTCATATCACTACTAGAATTTGAATCTTGTGTTTGTCGAACTCCAAGAGTCACACACACACTTTTCTCATGGGATCTATGCTTTTCACATAATGCATCACTTTCTTTCATGAGGAATCTTCTACAGACTGTGCACATTGTGTTTTCAAGTAATTGTGCTTCTTGGATAGTCTTGTGTGTTTTATGGTACAAATCTGAAATTCCTTGCTTGCTCCACCATATTATTTGTTCACTGTTTTCAGTGTTTGTGGTTGTTTTTAATGAGGGAGAGTTTGGTTCATCATTACCAGTGTTTGATGTATATTGATGGTACAGTAGTTTGGTTGATGGTACAGTGTTTTTACTTTTGCTTATATCCTTCTTTGGTACAGTTGGATTGTTAGTATTTTGTTTATGGATTGATTTATATTTTGTTATTTAATCCAGTTCCACATATTTTGGTTGGCTTGTGTGTGGTTATTTTATTTCAGGATAATTGTTCAAGAGCATGGATTTGAGTGTTGGTTCATAGTTGGTGGTGCTGCTTGAGAGATTTTGTTAGGAAATTTGTTTTAGATTGGTTTTATCCAGGATTTGACAAAGGGGGAGATTGTTAGGACATTTTGTTGTCAAATTCCATGGATCAAAACCAATGTTGTAACAAGAGTTCTTTAAGAAGTTGGTTTCCTTCAAAAACAGGATTACTTTGGAGTTCTGCAAGAAGTTGGTTTTCTTTCCCAACTAGGATTGTTTTGGTTTTCTATAAATAGTTGGGTTTCTCCCAAATCTAGGCTATTCATTGATTCATTCATTGAATCTCTCCAGATCTTCTTTTTGGTTCTTAAGGGTTATATCTGGAGATATTTTGTTAAGTTTTCTTTGATGTTTTTATTGAGTATTCAACTCATGGTTTAAAGAGAGTACATCAAAGGTTTGTTTGTTATACACAAAAGAGAGAGTTGTTCTTCAGTTGTGAATTCTGAAGAATTCGAGCCTGAAGCTTTGGTGGAATCCGGAGTGGCTCATCAGAAAGACAATTCCGTGCTGAAGATGGGGTTGGAAGAGGCACATAGAGGTTGGTTCAATTAGACGTTGTGGATTCGCTAGATAATTGAGAGTGATACCTGTGTAATTCCTTTAAATCTTCTTAGTGGATTGTTTTTGTGGCAGTTGCCCGTGGTTTTTTTATCACAATTGGAAGGTGTCCAATTGTGGTTTTTCCACGTAAAATCTTTGTGTCTCTTTCTCTTGATTGTTTGATTGGGATTGTTATATTCTGTTTAAAATTGTTACATAATCACAAATCAACATCTAGAGGGTTTCTAGATTTTTCAAGTGGAAATAATGCTCCGCGGGGAGTTGCTTAAACTTATCTGATAAACTAAATCTATGTAACTTTAAAAAGAAAAGTGTGCATTTTCCTTATGATGAATCACTATCTCCGTTTGCCATTTTTATTTATTTATTTATCTATTGTTATTATTTTAATTGTTGGCATTTCTGTTATGCTTATTAAACACTGCTTATTATTCTGTTATTACACAATAGTTATTACTTGTGAGTGTGATTATCGAGGTGGGTATTTTCAGGTTGTAGTATCTTATTGGGCTCGTCGCTCATTGGCATTCCCATTGCCCTGGCGTTTCATGCCAGGTACCGAAGAAACCGAAGGAAACATCGAGGTATTGGAAGGCAACATTCAACCCTGGTTAGCTTGAAGCGTGCCAAAACTCCATGAACCATTTTTTTTGAGTTTTTTAGTTTTTCTCTAGTTCTTTTTATATTTGTGTACTAAGACAAAGTTTTAAGTTTGATTGGAGTTGTAATTTAAAAACTTTTAGTTTCCGTGTTGTAAATTAATGGATGATGAAAAATTTGGTGGCAATATTGATGAGGATTCTTAATTAAGAAAATTGATTTTAAGTTTTAAACCTTATTATGATGTCCTTAAAATTTTGGGGCGTCACACTAAATATTCCTTGATTCCTAGTGGTTTGACTTTCCGTAGTTATGCTTAAATTCTCTTGCCAGAGGTCCAGCTATCAAATCACTACTAAGATTTGAATCTTGTGGTTGTCAAACTCCAAGAGTCATACACACACACACTTTTATCATGGGATCTATGCTTTTCATATAATACATCACTTTCTTTCATGAGGAATCTTCTACAAGCTGTACACATTATGTTTTCAAGTAATTGTGTTTCTTGGATAATCTTGTGTGTTTTTAAGATACAAATCTGAAATTCCTTACTTGTTTCACCATATTTTGTTTTTGTCTTTTTCTTCTTGTTCACTGTTTTCAATGTTTGTGGTTACTTTTAGTGAGGGGGAGTTTGGTTCATCTTGGATTGGTTTGGTAAGGGAGTTTGGCATTAGTTGGTTTGTGTGTTGCTATCCACTGCTTGTTTATTGCTTACTTCTCGCAGGTTATTAATTTTTCCATTATCTTGTCCCTGCTTGTGTGGTTTTTGATCTTACTTTCGTTGTTTAAGCTTCCTTTGTCAATTCGTGACAAAAAGGGGGAGAAATGTTGTCGGGTGCATGTGTCTTAGGATTTCATGTATTCATGCCATGTGTCAGGTGCATATATCTTAGTTTTCATGTTTTCATACTACATGTTCTTAAAATCTCCAATTTATATCTATTCATATTTCCATCTCATGCGTCAAGATAATCTTGTCATATGCCTATTGCTTTTTTATATACTCTTGTGGCACTAATAGTTGTTTTGGAGATTGTGGCACCAATAGCTGTTTTACAAATCATAACCTTGGGAAAAAAGTTTGTTTTTGTTGGCTATAATGGGTTGGGGTGATTGGAATTTTATTTGTTAGGTATGTTTTGTCACGGCACTGCCAAAGGGGGAGATTGTTAGGTTTTTATTCTTGACAATCCCGTTTGACAAAACTTCTTTTAATTGTAATTTTATTCGATCTTGTATTTAAGTGAGGCTATGAATTTTAGATGCGAATCCAACCCAAATTACGCCTTGCAGAGATGTTTCAGAAGCTAATTGAAGTTAATTCTTTCATGTTTGCCACTTCGTTGACTATGTCGAGGATCGAGTTGTCCGGTCAGGTCATAGGGGTCCAGGGGGCAGTGCCCCTTAGAGGGTCCGGGGCAACGCCCGTGAAGCAAAATGCAAAAATGTATTCGAAATTATTTGTTCGCTCGAGCGGCCGTTTGTGCGCTCAAGTGGAGAATGTTTGGTTCCAGAAGTTTAACCTGTTGTCAAAAGTACTGAAAGTTGGGATTTTACGCTCAAGTGATCTTTCCTACGCTCGGACAAGGTGCGCTCGAACGAGGTACGCTCGAGAAAAACCTAACACCAACTACACATAGTATAAAGACATCAACCCTTTGTTGAAATCTATCATAGTTCAACCCTCATGTCAGGCCCAGCCATGAGGCAAGCCGAGCAAGACCGCCACCTCGGCGCTCGAATTCTGTTTGAAAAATAAAGTTCAGAAATAATTTTGATTTTAAGTTATATTTAATTAATTATTTTGGTCTTAAATTATGTTTGGTTTATTAAAATAAAATTAAATGAAATAATCATTCTATCATAATATTCATCCTCACATTTGATTTATTAAAATATAATAAAAAAATATTACAAATGAAATTGTCATTCATCATTGTGAAGGAATAGACTTATGGATGACCGTTCCATTTAAATTAATTTTATTTCAGTGAACCAAACACTACATTATAGTATTAATAGTTTAAAATAAATTTTTATATAATTTAAAAAAAAAACAATTGAATTAGTGAATTATTTAAAAGTAATGGATGGTTGTTTGCCAAATGTATAAATTATTTATAGAATATTATTTGACTATACCAATTACAATTGCTTATAGAGAAATAAATTTTTTTTTAAAGTTGAAATTAATCAAATTTTACAATTCAATTTATTAGGTCAGGAAAAAATATGAATAAATTAACAATATTAACAATAAAAAATGTTCAAAAAATTTATTTCAATAATTATAATTTACGTCAATTTCCATGACTATGATTTATGATTTATGATTTATGTCAACTATAAAATTCATATAAAATTGCTCGAAAAATATTATATTATAAGTATAGTAAAAATAATTTAAAATTGGATTTCTCAAATAATATTTTAAGTGATTTTGATAGGTTAAAAAATAGAGATTTTATTGTTATATATACAACAAATTTTTTGAAGGTACAAGCAAAATAATAAATTTTAAAAAATTGAAAGATCGTTACTGTTTTATTAATATATATTTTTTAAAATATGTATGTAGATCGGATCTTATTTTCTAAGTTCCTCTTGGGTCCCAAAATATCAGATCCGACCCGGCCTCATATGTGTCTACTAACTAAAGGTAGTCTAGATGCCGTAATATTATAAATTCAGAAAATTTATTTAAAAAATTAATTAAAAGTATTGATATGTAATTTAAATTCATTTTACATATAGATTTTAATCATTTTATAATACATTTATTCCATTTCCACCCCATACTCAAATTTTGAGCATGAACCTAGATTCAAATTCTTGCTGGAGAGTTAGGCCCTGGTTTGAGAACTTAGCTATTTTAACGTGATTAAAAAGTTATGTTTATGATGATAATTGATTTTTTTTATTTATTAATTTGATAGTTGTGAGAAAAAAAATAAAATGATTATAGTTTAAATGTGATATTTTATTTTATTAACTATTTTATTTTTATTAATTGTTTTAGCTTTTAGAAAGATGATTAAAAAGCTATTTTTCACCTTTTAATATATTTTGAATCACGTCATCTCTCTACGGTTTTTTACATAATTTTTTAAATAAAAGTTAAAAAATTAATTTTTAATCAATTTCTTAAAACAACAAAAAAATCATATCCCAAGCAGGGCCTACTGATCTACATGAGCTGTGGAAAAGGATAATAAAGAAAATAAAGATGCTGGAAAAGACTCAACAAAGATAAAGATAGTGGAAAAAGACAAAGGTAATGTGCTCATGTGATAATAAAGAAAATAAAGATAGTGGAAACGACTCAACAAAGGTAATGTGCTCATGTGATAATAAAGAAAATAAAGATAGTGGAAACGACTCAACAAAGGTAATGTGCTCATGTGATCATAAAGAAAAATAATGATACTGGAAAAGACTCGACAAAGATAGAGATTGTGGAAAGAGACAAGGTTCTTTTCACTATTTTTATCGTTATTGATTTTTTTTTTTAATATGGTGTATTTTGAGTCAATTTATGCTTATCGGATTAAGTTTTTACAGTCCGAACAAATTTTCTTAAACAGGACTTATGTCCTGTAGTTCGTAGTTTCAAGATATGTATTTACTGGTTAGGAGATTCGAACTTGAGACTTAAGAGAGAACAAACCTCCTGGACCCAGTCGTCACTCACTAAGCCAACTACCCTATGATTAAGGCTGCAAACGAGCCGAGCCGAACTTTAGGCCTAGTTTGGGAATCCTCCTTTTTAGCCAAAAAGTTAAAAAGTTACTAAATTAGCCAAAAAGCCAACAACTCATACCAAAAAGTCAAAGATTCTCTTTTCTCTCTACTTTTTGCACATCTTTTCGTAAAAAGTCAAAAAGTCATCCCAAACATACTAGTTTTTTTTAGCTCATATTTTAGCCAAATAGCCAAAAAGTTACTAAATTAGCCTGTTCCCAAACGAGGCCTTAGTATGTTTCAGCTTGTTTATTAAGATTTTAATGAATTCGATCTCGAGTTCGAACTCAATAAAAATTTAACGAACCGAACTCGAACCGAGTTGGCTTAGGTTTGATTCGAGCTCGAACCTGAGCCTAAGCCTAAGCCTGTTCGCAAGCCTTAACGAGTCAAAAAATTTATAAATTCATATTTGCATATGAGATTAAAGTTAAATTAAAATTGTGATTATACAATTATATATACAATATATATAAACATACTAAAAAAAAGTCAATATTTTACTAAAATAATAATATTTACTACCACTATTATATAAATGTACTATCTATAATTAAATATTATTTACATTTATATTTTTTAAATATATAAATAACATATTTATCTTATTTTTAATACATATTTTTACATTATTTAATATATAAATAATAAATATTAAACGAACCAGTTAACGAGCCAAACTTACGAGTCGAGCTTTAGAATGCTTGGCCTTGTTTATTAAAAATTTAACGAGCTTAAGTTTGAACTTGAACTCAAAAAAATTTGTACAAACCAAGTTCAAACGAGTTTTTACCAAATTAAACTCGAACGACTCTGTTCATTTACGATCCTACCTATACTTAAGGTATCTACTTCTGTTCTTTGAGAAAAATATGGTCGTCTTTCCAACATATTCATTTGTGGCTCAACTTCAAATTTATTGGGTCAAACTCTGATATTTGGTTTTGAATTTTTAATTCATATTTTTTAAAATACTTTAATTTTTTTTTTTTACTTTTTCAATTCTTTTAAATTTGATATACTTAAAAAAATATATAATTTATATAAAAATCTTTAAAAACTTCATCGAATATAATAAAATACGAAAATATATTACATTTTTATTTTTTTTTATTTTTTGTATTTGCTGATTTTTTTTTAAAAAAAAATTATAAATATTATACTTTTCAAATGAATTAGATTAGCTATATTTAAAAAATAAAAAAATTGCATAAATCATTTGAAAAATTCATTAAAAATAAAAAATAAAAAAATTAATTTTAAAAAAAACAATGCCAACCAAACATTTTAAATGTTTTTAGATAACAAGTGTGAGGTAATAAGTGACCTCTTGTAATACTATGAAACCATCAAATAATGATTGTTATTTGAAGACTTTACTCCGGTGGTAGAAAATGTTGGTGTGGAATGAATGAATGAAACTTTGACCGATGGGTCATGCTACAGACCCCCACTGGGGTGACCCCACTGACAACCCCCAGTGAGGTGTCACCCCCTCATTCGTTGGAAAACAAAACAAAACAAAACAAAACAAAAAAAAAAAAAAAAAAAAAAAAAAGAGAAACTGTTTTTGACCAATGGGAGGACACCCCCAGTGACCCCCACTGGGGGTGTTAGGCATTTTTCTTGACCGATACTGACAAATCAAAACCTCACAATGGTATGATGATAGAATTGTAGAAAAATGATTATAAATTATAATTTATAATTGTGAATATAAATTGTTAATTTGTTTAGTACAGTTGTGAGATTATATATTTAAGCAGTAGAGTAATGTTTGGTTAATAAACTGTAAAATAACTTTTTATTATGTAATTATTTTTTTATCCTTATATGATATAAAAATGATTATTGTCATTTTTTTTAGTTTTAATTTTAAAAAATTATTTCATTAATAAAAGTTAATATAATTAGTATTACAAAAATTATTATTTCATTTTTTTCATTATAAATTAATTAGTGTCAATTAATGGCTTAATTAGCATCAATTAATACTAAAATTATTAATAGTATCAATTAGTATAAAATTATTTCATTTTTTCATTATAAATTAATTATTATTATTATTTCATTTTTTTATTTTAAATTATTATTATTATTATTTTATTAAAAAAACACTGAAAACTTCCAAAACAAACAAAAAAAAAACACTGAAAACCCTAGCTTCGGCAACGTGGCGGCATTAGGGTTTGAGATCGCCTCGCATGGCCGATCGTGATGGGGCACAGAGAGAGAACAACAACGTAAATCGTCAAGAGAGAGAGTTAGGGTTTTGTCACGCCGACAACCCCTTCTTCTCCTCCTCTTCCTCATCTCACTATCGGCGTCGATCGCGAAGAGGGAGAGAGAGCTAGGGTTTGTCACGCTGTCGATCATGAAGAGAGAGAGAGCTAGGGTTTTGTCATGCGATCGTCACTGTTAAGGTCTCTGGTTCAGATCGCGATTGAGAGATCGTAATGGTTAGGGTCTCTAGTTTAGATCACTCACTGTGAGTGATCGAAGAACACCAGAGAGAGAGAGAGAGAGAGAAGAGAGAGACAGAGCTTTGGTCTCCAAAAATCTCCCTGGTTTGCCGAAAATTGCCTCTCCTGTTTGTGTGAGAGAGAAAGAATGAGTGTTTTTGGTTTATATATATGGTACACTTGTAATAACTAGAAATTGTGAAGGGCATTTAAGTCATTTTCGCCTCCCATTTCAACTGCGCGCATAAGCTCAAGTCAAGAAGCACTTCCGGAGTTGCTTACAAATTTAAGTTGAACATGGCTTAATCAAAGCTATAATTTATCCCTTTAAGTTTTACCAAATACAACAAAATAACTCAATTTAAGCTAAAATTTTATTTAAGCTGCTTTTAAGTGTTACCAAATAGGACTAATGTGGGTGTTTGGAAAGTTGTTATTGTAGTTTTTGGCTATATTTTAGTAGGCTAAATTTTTGTGTTTGAAAATATGATTAGTTTTTTTGTAATTAGATGTAATATTTATGAGAGAAAAAATAAAATAATTATAGATTTGATGTAATATTTTATCTCATTAATTATTTTAGTCTATTTTATTTTATTTTATTTTTTTGTGAATTTTAACTTAAAAAATGCTAAAATTTTTCTTACAAACACCCCCCAAAGTCACAATAATTGAAGAGCACAGAAGGGAATAAAGTCCCAATAAATCCAAAGTCACAATAATTGAAGAGCACAGAAGGGAATAAAGTCCCAATGAATCCAAATCCATGAAGACACAAATTATATGAAAGGTGGGAATCATTCATGTGGGTTACTGTACAATTCTATGAGGTGGCAAAAGATTGATCAATTTCACTATGAGCAATGTTACATTTACATATTCAGAATTTTTGTTTACAGTTTTTTTTTTTTTTTTTTTTAAAAAAGAAGTAATATGAGAATCAAATTAATTTTAAGTATAGGCCTTGATGAGTAACAATAAATACGGATCAACTATGAAGCACGGGAATGAATATTGATACAAGGATATTACAGATACGTCGATATGACAAGACTTTAAAAAAATAGAATACATACATTATGGTACGTTAATAAATATTTTATTTTTTATAATTTATAATTTCATATTCAACATACAATTAAAGTTCAATACCAAAATTAAAAGAGAAATTACAAAATCAAAAGATAAATCATAATTCAACAATATCAATACCAAAGCAAAGTCCATAGGCTAATTTAATGCTGTTAAATATGAGAAATTATAAAACAAAGTTTCATTCTAAAAGCAAACTAAGCAAAATTGAAAATTTGAAATTTCAATTTTCACTTCCATCAGTTTCATCATTGAATCATACATCTTTCATCTATAGCATGTCAAGGAAAGAATTTGCAATTTCAAACAAATCACAACTCTCTAATAAATTAAACTTCACCAATGTTCCATAACTTGGTGTACCATGATGTACCCATTCAGTACCCACGAAGTACCCACAGAGTATCCAACTATCAAAGAATGTATAAAAAGTACTTGGTACGTATTTTAAGTACCTAGTTACATATGCAACCCTATTGGTATGAGTATCAATATCTGGTACAAATACGGCAACATTTTCAGAGTATCCGTGCTTCATAACGGATTAGTCTAAGCCCGTTAACCCAACTCAACCAAGGCTTAAGGCTCAAGAGTAGGGCTGAGTAAAGAATCCGTGAAGTCTATAATTCGATCCAGTCCAGTCCAATCCGATAGGTTTTGATTGGTTTTTTGAATCCGTGGTTCAGTTCCGGATTGAAGAATTAAAAATCCGTAGTCCACGAATTGATTCCGGATTGAACCCCTCGGTTCCGGATTGGAACCGATCTAGACCGTATACAAATACTATATATTTTTATTATACATCCTCCCTTATAATATCTTCTCTTATTCCATATAAAACCTAAACTCAAACCTAAACACACATAATATCTTCTTTTATTACTTTTGTTTGTTAGTTTTTAGTTTTAATTTGTAATGGTCTAAATACTTATGGTGAAACTAATTTTCTTATAGTTGTTTAAATTCTAGAACAGTATGTCGCTATCATAAAAAGGCATGTTGCTATTGTAGAATTAATATAGCGCTATGTTTATATTTTTATGAAATTAAAGTATTATATATATATATTTGTTATTTAATTATGTAAGTCCGTGGTCCTAAACTGATCCAATTTGTGTTTAACTGGATTGGTTCCATATTTTAAATGGATTGGATTGGTTCCAATTTTTCAAAAATCGTAGATAACAGATTGGTCCTGGTTTTATCCCAATCCGGTCCAAGCCAGACCATACTCACCCCTACTCAAGAGAAAACGATCGACCCACCAACACACTAACAATACTCACTTAGTGCAAGCAAAAAGATAGACTTAAACCAAGTAACTAGCTATGGCAGTCAAGGATGACCACAACTTGACCGACCAGGTTGGCCAAGGGAAACCACAACCCAGGCCAAATGGGGACAACTTGGAAGATAAAACGCACGATCAATCACCATTGCATTCCGTACCAAATACAACAAAGACTTGTAGAAAACATATTATAGGAGTGTTTGGCAAGTGAGTTTAAAGGCTAAAATAGCCTCAAATTGAAAATAACCACACACAAAAAAATGTGCAAACAAAACACATCTACAATAGGTACACTGCTAGGTCACGTGGGCTGTGGCAGGGTTGCCAAGTACATGAAAAGACAATTTTGCCCTTGAAATTTTTTGAAAACCATACCAATTATTCAATCATTAGGGGCAATTTTGTCATTTCCTTTCCTACATCATTTCAAACATATTTTTCAATACAACAATTCAACAAAAAATTCAACCTATTTTCCCAAACATAAAAACTAAAATAACTTACTAAAATAGTTAAAAAACTTAAAAAGTAGTCACTTTACAAACGAGACCTGTAGATCCCATCTATCCCTTGCAATTTGAACATGCTACCAAGACAAGAAAGTATTTGAGTTCTATTTTTAGGCCTATTTTAGGAAGTAAATTAAAAGTTAATTTTTTGTTTTTTTTTTTAAAAAACGTGTAAAAAATAAAGAGGTGATGTGATCTAAAAAAATCAAAAATTAACTTTTAACTTTTAACTCAATTGCCAAAATAAACCTTAGAGAGCTGACTTTGTCATCAAAAAGCCCTTGAGAAAAATTTAACCTCAATAGTTATTTTCAGATTGATTCAATTTATGCAAAGTTTTAGCCAAATTCATATTTGGATTGGATAATGAAGAGGACAATATATTCCAAACGAATATGGATTGATGACCTCTGGAGATAGAGACTAGCATGACCCATTTGGTATTATGTAATCACTATTGAGGTTAAAACTGGTGTTTTGAAATTAAAATTTTTGATATATTATATTAGGTGTCCTTGTATTTTATTTTTAATGTCATTTTGATTTTTACATTTTTAATTGGTTTAAAGTTGATCTTAATTTTAGATTTTATATTAATTTGATCTAATTGATAATATTACTAATGTTTTTGATAAAAGAAATATATATATTGATGACTTGGGAGTGGTTTAGGATGTGTACTTTTTAACTTTTTATAAAAAAAAAAATGTGTAAAAAAATAGAAAAGTAGAGAGGAAATATTGATAGATGTTGATTTATGTGACCTAAATAAGTGCATATATGTAAAAAAAAAAAAAGTACACTTTTTTAGTTCTATCCAAACACCTAAAAGAGCTAGCTTTTTTGTGACTTTTTTGGCTAATAAAGTTAAAAAGTCAAAAAAATTAACTTTTTACTATTTACCCAAAACACTTACATTTATTTATGAAAAATATTAAAAATTATAATCAATTAAACAAAATTAATCATAAATTCAGAATTAAAAAATGAACCAATTAAAATTACAACAAACACCCTAAAAAACAAGAAGGATATTTAAAGGGAGCGCAGATAGCGGTGGTTTGTTTATTGCGGGAGAGAAAAATGGAAATGGTAGCGAGTAAACAGTGTGACGCCGTCTGGGACAGCAGGTTGAAGAGAGAAGACTGTGATCTCACCAAACATGACCCTGATTTCTCCCAATGGAAGGTCTTCCTTCTCTCTCTCTCTCTCTCTCTCTCTCTCTCTCTCTCTCTCGGGAACCCATTTTTTAAATGTAATCACCACTAGTCAATGATCTATATACCAAAAAATTGTTACTTGAGCGAAATAGGTGTTAGGGGATTTTTGTTTTGTTTTCTCTTTTTTTTCGGGTGGGTTTTCTTTCATGTGGAAATTTGCTGCATTGGTTCTTTGAATGAGCATATACAAGTTCATAGACAATACAATACACCATGAAAATGCATATATATATATATATATTCAGCTTATGAAATAAAGAGATCTTCCATTCTCTGTCCTGCTTCATCACATGCCAACATTTGTGAAAATGGACTGGTGACTATACTACAGACACTGGTAGGCAAACAAATTTCTGGTGAATGTTGGTCTTTTTGATCAATGCTCACAAATTGAATGCATGTCATAGGGGAAACACCATGCTACGAAAGAAGAAAATCACATAATTTCATACTTTCTAATTCATAACTGCAAAAAGAAAAAAATTGTCATGACCAAACACAACATGACGTATTACTAAACATTTCATGAGTCATAATTGAAATAATGTCATAATTAAAGAAAAAATTTGGTTATAACTAAAAAAGAAAATGACATAACTAGGGGTATGTATGGTACACCCCTTTCAAGGGTGTGTATATTAGAATTTCCCATGTCATAGATAATTTTGGGTTAGTTTTATTTTTATTCTATATACTATCATCATTTTTTCTATTTCATCCTTAAAATATCAATCTTTAAGTTTTTAATTTGAGTTCATGTGGTCCAATTGGAGAAGATTGTACAAATTACTAACAGTTTCTAATTTGATGGGTAAAATTGTTATTTAAGAATTTGAACAACTTAGCCATACAATTAGACACTTATTTTTCTTGCTAATTTCAACAAACTACACCTTACAACCAATTTGATGAGTGTTTTGTTGTATGATTTAGGCTGTCCAAGTTGTAATTACATTTTTGCCCTTCAAGATTGGCTTCAACAATTATTGATTTGTACAATCATCTTCAATAGGACCACATGAATTGAAATAAAAAATTTAGGGACTAAATATAAAATTGATAGTTTGTGGATAACATAGAAAAAATGATGATAGTTTTAGGGATAAAAGTGAAATTAACCCTGTTAATTTTTGAATCCTTATTTTTTGTGGATGTCAGGACTTTTCGAAAGGGCTAAAAGTTGTTCAAAATAAAGAAAATATATGGAAATTTAGTTGAAGGTGCTTGATTACATCAAACTGGTTAACAACAGAAAATTTCTATATGTAACTGTGAAGTAGTTTGGATCCTTAAAATGCACATGCATTTTCTGGGATAACTGGGATAATGTATTTCATTCAGATTATGCTATGTATATATTTGTTCAGGTTCTCGTTGGGCCTTCTGATTGGGAAGACCATTCCTCGGGGAAGGAAGGAGCAGAGAGATACAGGGTTTACAACCTCCCAGATTGTTCTTCATGTTCGGGTCTTTATGAGCTTGGCATAGCTCTACCATGTACCCGTTCAGGGCGTGAGATTAGCAAGCTTTACCCGGACCATATAATTCCAGTTTACCTTGGACAATCTGACAATATTAGGTATAGACTACAACGTTATGGCCGTGAAGGTGCTCATTTAGAGAATGGAAACTCAATTGGATTATTTTCGAATATATTTTCGAGAGGCTGCGCTATTGTGTATAGATGGGCTCCTGTAAGTACATATTACTTTTTGTTTTTGTTTTTATTTTTATTGCTTGATGGTTAATCTGGTGATTCTGAATCAAAGAGTAGACATTGTTACCATGTAGATTAATGAGTACAGAGAGATCGATAGAAGTTTGGAAACAGAAAAACTAGATTTGTCAGAATCAAAGACCAGTGATCCTAAACAGATGAGATATATAGATTTTTCTACCTGTTCTGTTCTTTTATTAATTGTGATTATTTGTGCATGGAGTCTTTTATCTGATTCTTGCTGTGCAAGGGTGCATGATTAGAATTAGTTGCTTCTCACAGAAGATTTTGTTAAAATTTCCATTCAAGATGCAGGAAACAATTTAAGTTTCTCTGTCAGAAATCAACTGTTGCTGTTAGAAAATTTGAATTGGCTGAAAGGGTCATGTTATAAAGGGCTCACACCTCATATATATGCAGATAATTTATGCACATACTGACAGACACACATATAGACATATATAACAGCAAATAACCATAAACATGCACTAAATGTCTACATTTTTCTGGACTATGCTTAGCTGTCTTGAGACTGAGAGTCTCCTAGTATGCAGTGGCATAGCAATGTATTGGGTGGGTTCAATTGAACCCACTGAACATTTTTTTTTTTTTTTTTTTTTTTTTTTTTTTTTCTTTAAGGATTATGTAGTATTATGTAAATTTTTGAAAGGTTTTTATAAATTGACACCACTAAAATTATTAAAAAATAAATAAGATGGTGTTAAAAATGATTTGCAGACATAAAGTTTATATAAAAAAAATTAATCCAAAAATAATAAGTCACATCGTTCTGCATAAAATTTTTGTTTATATATCATTTATTTATTTATTAAGTAGAACTTAATTTAGAGGTAACTTCATTTTTAAGCATGAGATTCTTTAGTGCTTACGATTTTTTTTCCTTACTTGTAGGTTTGTTTGTCTTTTTATTCTTCTTTCTTTACTCTCTCTTTTCAATCAATGTAATTTAGCAAGTTTGGATTATATACACAATGTCATTGTTGAAAACACAAGATATTATATTTATATTGTAGTATATTATGTGAGTTTATTTTTAATAACTTTTGTAGAGTTAAAAATATGAGATAATGATATCAATGACAACTAATTAAATGAAACCACTAAAATAAATTTTTGACTATGCCAATGCTAGTATGTATACCGAGTTTATGTGTATCATATAAGAAGTCCTTAATTATCTCTCTCATTCATTCCCTTTCTGTAATGTTAAACAGATGAAAAGTAAGAGGGAGGCTGAAAAAACAGAAGCTCGGCGGCTTGACAAATTTGATTATGCATGGAACAAAGGCAATAATGGCGTACGTCGCGATAATGATATTCTCGAGAAACTTGATCGAAGCACATCCAGCAATACCCAATTGCTCGCTATTGCCAAGAAGCTCCAGAATTTCCATCAGAAGAAAATAGGTATCAAAATTGACGCTTGCAAGCCACTTCTGTTGGAGAATGGATCCAACATATATACTAATCTGGACAGCAATGATTTCCCTTCTCGAATTCTCAAAATTGGTAGATCACAGCCTAGACTAGTTTCACTGAGCTTTGGTTTCAACGAGGACACCTCTCATATTTGTGGGGTTGCCTTAAGTCATGGATCTGTTTGTAGAAGGCCACCAGTTGAAGGAAGAAAAAGATGTGTTGAGCACAGAGGAATTAAAACCAATGGTTTAGCCTCAAAATTGATTACTGAGGGCTCATTTTCTATTTGTGGAATTACCTTGAATGATGGAACTCCGTGTAGAAGACAACCAGTCCAAGGAAGGAAAAGATGTGAAGAGCACAAAGGAAGAAAGATTAAAGGATCATCCCTTTCTGAGTCAGTAACAGAAGAGAAACAACGCTATGTACATGGTCCAGTTTTGGGTCCAAGTAATGATTATGGGCAGATTTCCTCGGAATTCCGTAAATTCCATATACCAGAATCTCCAGTTCTCTCAAAGAGGTCTGTTATTAACCAGAATTTGGACACCATTTGTGGGGTGAATTTTCAAGATGGAACCTTCTGCACAAGGAAACCTGTGGTTGGAAGAAAGAGGTGCGAGGAACACAAATGGATGAGGGTTAACGGGTCCAGGTCTAAGCTACCGGTTGCAAATCTACCCAGTGTGTTTGATAGTTCAGGTATCAGTTCTAGTAGTGGTCAGAAACATTACAACAACTCTTATCAATCAGTCTCATACAAATGCGTTGTCAATGAAAGTTTTTCTTCTACTTGTGGAGCTACCTTGGCTGATGGATCCTCTTGTAGAAGGCCACCAACTGAAGGTAGAAAAAGGTGTTGGCAGCACAATGGCATGAGGGAAAATAGTGCAAGTTCTTATAATTTCACCTCTATGTATGGAGGGTTTTCATCAGATATATGTGGTGCTCCCTTGCGAAATGGATCCATATGTTCTAGAATGCCAGTCCACGGAAGGAAGAGGTGTGAGCAGCATAAGGGGATGAGAGCCGCCTTCTGAGAGGAACATTCTGGAATTAGAGTCTTCCAAGAAGAACGAGCTATCTGTGTATTCCTAATAAATAAAATCGTAGCTTGTTTTCCTTTGGAAGATGGTCATTACTCATCTATTTTCTAGCTTGCTGTTCTGTGTAGGTTTCTTCATGCCCATTAAATAGTAAAGGGCATTTCTAGATTGCTGTTGATTGGAGTAGCTTGGTTTGCATGCATGTAAATGTTACTCTGTATTATGAGATGTTATCTTGTTGAATGCATTAACTGAGGATCCTTAGGACCACATTCATTCTGTTTTCTTTGGATGCACCTGAATCTACTTTGAATTTGTTTGTTGTACTATTATGTGTTGAAAAATGCTTTGGAGCTCTAATTCTAGAGCTCTAAAGCCAGCTCTAATGAGCTGGCAGTGGGTCCCACTCACTGTGATGTGATACTTTGGTCTTGGTTTGTTTTGTTTTGTTTTTGTTTTTGTTTTTTTTTTTTTTCCTTACCATGCCATTAGTGCTCTATTAGAGCACTAAAATTAGTGCTACGAATCATTGATGTTATGTACTAATATATAGACACACAAGTATCTCATCTACATTTTTTTTATCTTTTCAATTTGGACTTTAATTATGAAAATACCATTTCATTATGGGGAAAGTTAGGAATCATGAAAATTTTATCATGAAAATGATCATGAAAAATTTATGATTCTTGGATTACCTTGATTAGTGTGTGGTGCTTTATTCTAAGTATAATCCAAGGGTCACAAAACTTTCATGATTATTTTCATGAAAAAATTTTCATGATACCTAGCATTGTTGTTTCATTATAGGGACACATTATATTTTACTCCCTTGAACTATTTCTCTACCCCTTCGGCTAAAAAATGTTACACTTTCTCACTTAGAACTATTAATTTGTATGATAGTTTATATCAATGTAAACCTCTGATTAAGAATTTGTTATATAAATGGGGACTTACGTATAGATCCTAATAGGTGGACTTATTGTCTAATAGGTCTTATGATAATTAATGACATTTTTTTTTATCAAACACTATTAAAAAAGGGTCACTAATTGTTAATTTTCAGCGACAGTTTAAAAATTGTCATAAAAATGTCACTACTTATAAGTTTTAGCGATAGTTTAAAAAAATCATCACAAAAAAAGTCGCTAATTTTCAACTTTCAACGACAGTTTAAAAAATTTGTCACAGAAAAATGCTACTAATTGTAAGTTTTAGTTACAATTTATAAAAACCATGACCAAAAAAAAAGTCATTAATTGTCAATTTTTAGTGACGTGCAAAAAATCGTCACAAAAAAAAATTATTTTTAACGACGATTTTATTAGGATTTATTTTTAATAGAACTTGATGAGAATTAAATCTAATTATTATAATCTATTGATAATTTATCCTTATATAAATTGATAAAAAAATTGACATGTGACTTGCATATCTTACCTAAAATTTGTAAACTACTTAAATAAACTTTATTTTTGTTTTTCCTTTCTTTTCTTTCTTTGTTCTACCCGAATCTACCATTATCGCTGCCTTGAGTAGGAGATTGAAGGGAAAAAATTGAATAAAAAAGGAATAATGTCATTTTAGGCATTTTATAATATTTGGGATATTATATGCAAGTTATATGTCAATTTTTCATTTATTTATATAATGGATTCTTGGTAAGTGATTACATTGATACAAATTAATAGTTAAAATTAGCAAAATATGATATTGAAGAAATAAAGTGATATTAAGTGATAGTTTTAGGAGGTAAAGTAGAATTTATCCTACAAGCTAAAAGGGTATTTTCATCAAAAATATCCAAATTGAAACACATTAGTAGATGAAGGGAGTTAAATGTTGCCATTTTTAGTTCAGAAAAATAAAATGATATAGAACAATAATTGAGGTGATAAAATTTAATTTACACTTGAAAAGAAACATCGTGTAAAAGAAGTTTTTATTTCTACACACCACAAACTCCCTGGACATATCTTTTTTCCTTGCACACACTTAATGGTTTTGTAACATCAACTATTTTTCAATCCATTTATGTCAAAAACACCCTTGCCTTCTTCAAACCTAACCCTAACCCTAGCCACCACCCAACCTCACCGCCACCTCCATCATCTCCATTATCCATTTTTGCCACTGCAGCCTCGTCGATCCCCTCAGCTCCAGCAACTCTCCCTGCCGCCTCCAAAACCTTCTCAGTCCCCCGTTCCTCTCTGACCATGTTGTTACCACTCAATCCATCTCCATCGCGATTTCTCTCTCTATCACAATCACAATCACAATCAATTTCAATTTAAAAAAAAAATAAGTTAAAAACAATATATCAAACAAGTTTTCGTTTTCGTTAATTTTTATTTTCATTTTCAATTTTAAAAATAAAAATAAAAATAAAAAACAAGAAACAAAAACTAGTCCTCGTCCCTCACTGACCATGCTGCCACTACTCAGCCCATCTCCGACGCGATCTATGTCCTTCACAATCGCAATTAATTTCATTTTTTTAAAAGTAAAAATAATACACCAAACAAATTTTTAATTTTAATTTTCAAAATAAAATAAAAAATAAGAAACAAAAACGTTACTAGATGACATGTAAGATTTGAGATGAAGAAAATAAAAATATTATAGTAACTTCATTTTTGAACAAAATAGTAATAAAAAAATAGCATTGTTATTTAGGGTCGATTATCACAACAGCGTGGGAGATTGATGCGGATGTGGCCCATATGATTAAGACGAGATGGTGTAAGTGGAGAAGTGCGTCTGGGGTATTGTGCGATAAACGAATACCTATTAGACTTAAAGGTAAGTTCTATAGAACGGCTATTGAACTAGCAACGTTGTATGGGACGGAGTGTTGGGCAACTAAGAAACAACATGTAAATAAAATAAGTATGACTAAGATGAGAATGCTAAGGTGAATGTGTGGCAAGATTAGACAAGACATGACAGAATTAAGAATGAATGTATTCGGGAATGGGTAGGAGTAACACCGATAAAAGATAAGTTGAGAGAGAATCGATTTAGATGGTTTGGTTATATTCAACGGAGACCAACAGAGGCAGTAGTGAAGAGATGCGATGCTGTAAAGGTAGATGGAAGTGTTAGGGGATGGGGCAGGCCTAAATTAACGTTGGTTAGCGTTGTAAATAGAGATATGGATCTACTTAATTTGATTAATGAAATGGCCTTTGATAGGGCCGCGTGGAGAAGAAGGATTCATGTAGCCGACCCCATTTGATGGGATTTGAGACTTGGTTTGGTTTGCTTTGCTTTGGCTATCAATCGATCATATCACTTACATATTATTGAATTTAAAAAAATTGGTCGAGAAAGTGAACTTGTATATTATTTTTCATAAAAAAATCATTATATATATAGACAAAAAGTGCTTTAGGTATAAAAATAGAGGGTGTTTTTGGTTTGTGTTTTGAGATAAATTTTTAAAAAAGAATTTGGGAGAGAGTTTAGAAAATTTTTTAGTTTGTTTGGTCGTATATTTTGAAAATAGTTTTGGAGTTTGAGAGTTTTGAATGATTTGATATTTTATTGTATTTGAATAGATGTGTATGAGAGAAAAAGTGATTGAGAATGAGAGAATGAGAGAATGAGAGAGAGAAAAAGTGATTGATTGATAAGTAGGAGAGAGAGTGATTTTAAAAAAAAAATTCAAAAAATTTAAATCAAATAAAATTTTGAAAACAATTCTGCTATGTAGCTCGAATTGTCTCGAATGGCTCGATCCCTCTCTCCCCTTCTGTTCATCTCCCTTTCTCTTCCTCTGTTCATCTCCCTCACTTCCTCTATGTTCATCTCTCTTTCTTTCTCTTCCTCTGTTCATCTCCCTTTCTCTTCCTCTATTCATCTCCCTCACTTCCTCTATGTTCATCTCTCTTTCTCTCCCTCTGTTTATTTCCCTCACTCCCTCTATCTGTCTCATTCCCTCTGTTCATCTCCTCATTTGTATCATCTCCTTCAAGATTTGCATCTCCTTCCCCAAACTCAACAATCCAACAAAAACAAAAAAATAAAAATGACCAATATAAACAAGTTGACATTTTTATACATGTCAGAGTGTACCCCAAAATTCAACTCAGTTTGAGTTGATTCCAAAGACTATAATTACTTGAAATGGAGAATTCGAGAAAAAATAATTACAGAAACATTACGAACATATTCTCAAAAAAAGTCACAAAATTCTCAAAAAAATGGAGCTCCGAGCTACAAAATTCTCAAAAAAGAAAAAAAAATAGAAACGGGGAGAGAGAGAGAGAGAGAGAGAGAGAGAGCATCTCCTTCCCCAAACTCAACAATCCAACAAAAACAAAAAAATAAAAATAAAAATGACCAATATAAACAAGTTGACATTTTTATACATGTCAGAGTGTGCCCCGAAATTCAACTCAGTTTGAGTTGATTCCAAAGACTATAATTACTTGAAATGGAGAATTCGAGAAAAAAACAATTACAGAAACATTAGAAAAATGCTTGGGAGCACTAATTAGTGCTCCCACTAATTAGGTGGCAGTGGGTCCCGCCAGAAATGATGTGATGTTTTGATCTTGGAGTTGTGTTTTTTTTGTTTTTTTTTATTTTTTTAATGCATTAGTGCTATTAGTGGTGATGTTTTTAGTGGGATGAATCATTGTTGGAAACATTACAAACATATTCTCAAAAAAAGTCACAAAATTCTCAAAAAAATGGAGCTCCGAGCTACAAAATTCTCAAAAAAAAAAAAAAAAATAGAAACGGAGAGAGAGAGAGAGAGTAACTCCATCACTAATATGAAGAATTTAGTTGTAAATCTACATTTTTACTCAGAGCATTATATTGGAAGTAGAGCTCAGATCACAACATGCAAACATAAAAATCAACAAAAAACTTCACATTCAACTTAAATCAGAGCTGCGTAACAAAAAATCTATACAAATACACATTTAGTCCATGAGAATCGAACCAAATTTCATTAAAAAACAAGGGGGAAAAAAAGTAAATAAATATATACACTAAAATGTCGGTGATTAACAAGTGTTTAAAAATAGACTAGCTCAAAGCTCACCGTCGGACTGATCTGTGTTGCCATTGATGGAGCTCGGTCCCAACACTAGAATGCCGACAACTAGCACCACCGGCGCTGCCATCACCATCGCAAACCCCTCCACCCACCGGCGCTGCCATCACTGTCGCAAACCCATCGCGACCCTCCTCTGTGTATATACACAGACCTGTCTTTTCCTCTCTTCTTCTCTCTTTCTCGTTCTCTTCTCCTTTTCTCCTGTCTATTTCAGAAAGAGAACAGAGAAGAAAAAAAAAATTTATTCAAAATGACATCGTTTTAAATATTTGGAACGATTATATTTAGATATACAAACCAAACCAGCCCAGCCCAGTCCAGCCGAGAAATTCCTATATGACAACTAAAAACATAGCACAAAATATTGCCACGTGGTAGCTGTGGCCCCTATGCCTATGACTTCGGTTTTTGTTCCCTCGGAATTTCCTCCGAAAAATATACATGGCGAAGCAATAGAGGAACCAGACCAATCGAGTCTATATTCAATTTTCAGTCTCTACTAGTAATAATAATACTATAATCCCCCCACGACGACCTTTACGATGCCCACAAGCGAATTGCGGTGCTCTCCGGCGCCGCCACTCCCGGCGGAGACCGACCACGAGGAGTGGGTGTGGCCGCAGATCAAGGCGGAGGCACGGCGTGACGCGGAGGCGGAACCGGCGCTGGCCAGTTACCTGTACTCGACGATTCTGTCACACTCGTCGCTGGAGCGGTCACTGTCGTTCCATCTGGCAAACAAGCTGTGCTCATCGACACTCCTATCCACTCTCCTCTACGACCTCTTCCTCAACACCTTCTCCACCGACCCCTCCCTCCGCTCCGCCACCGTCGCCGACCTCCGTGCCGCCCGATTCCGCGACCCCGCCTGCGTCTCCTTCTCCCACTGCCTCCTCAATTACAAAGGCTTCCTCGCTTGTCAGGTCACAATTTTCACTTCTACTCATTGTTTCAACCAATATTTCCAATTTTTAGGGTCAAAATCAGCTAATTTCGGTATTGGTTATAGAAAAATGATATTTTTAGACCTACTTTCTAATCTCAGGGCTGATAATTATCTTCTTGACAGTTTGCTAAGTTTAATTTTTAGGCCTTATATAGTAGTGGTAGTAGTTACAAGTTCTAAAAAGGGTTTTAATAGGGGATCGTTTCAATCAAAAGATAGTTAATTTGGGGTATGGCTAAGGAAAAAAGAAAACATAGTCTAGTCCAATTCAGACTAAATCATATTGTTCTATTTTTATTTTTTTTCGTTCAATCTTGATTGTAAGCATAGTTAAATCCAATGGCGTCGTTAGGAATTTCACTCAATGGGTCATTATGAATGTCATTATATCCTATTTTTAGTTTATGGTATCACAACCTATATGAGTACTAATGGTTGATTAGCCAATTTGAAGATAATTATTAAGAAATTAATTAATACAAATCTTGTCACATACACTGAAGGTGGAAAAAGAATAGGTTATTTCTTTTAGTTTTATAGAACTTATCAACATTAATGCTCAATTGATGCCCTATAAATTTTAATTTTATATATTCTCAGTCACATTAACAAAAGTAATTTAAACTAATCAAATTACAAGTACAAATAAAAAATTCAATAAAATTGCTATTGTTATGGTTGGAACAAACATTAGGGAGAGAACAAATGAATGAAATGCTATGAGAGAGAGAGAGAGAGAGAGAGAGAGAGAGAGAGAGAGAAACATGAGGGAATGAAATGGTTGCTGGGGAATGAAGCGTTGAGAGAACATATGAATAAACAAACACTAAACTTGGTTAAGAAAAGGGAACATTTGAATAAACGAACACTAAACTTGGTTTAGAAAGGAGTAAAGTTATACAAACTAGTAAAATTTTATAAAACAAAAAGTACATATTTTTTTTGATATGTTATATTACTAAAGTGAGTTATGTTTTAATTTTCAAATTTCCATTATTGTATTACACATTTGTTAGTAAAAAAATTGAAAAATTGGATGACATTTTCCTTGTAAAATACTGAAATTTTGTGTATATATATAAACTTCATTGATTAAATTTGTAAAACTCC
This sequence comes from Camellia granthamiana, assembly GCA_036172215.1. Taxonomy (NCBI): domain Eukaryota; kingdom Viridiplantae; phylum Streptophyta; class Magnoliopsida; order Ericales; family Theaceae; genus Camellia; species Camellia granthamiana. The sequence goes on along the minus strand of CM069904.1, from coordinate 137,267,827 downwards.
AAAATTTAATATTTTGTTCCTAGATTCACCGGGTTCATTTTACTAAAACCCAAATTGAACAAAATTCGAAAAATCATAATAGTTATGGTTTTGATTTAAAACTAATTATATACATATACCCAACTTTTGTTATTTGAAACCATTTTAATATGGTGGACAAGCACGTGCAAGCATCTTTATGTATAAGGAAGGATAGAATAGTTATAAACAATTAATGTTACTTTGTATACCACATTGTGTTTATTACTCATAATTGCGGGATACATAATATATAAACATTTTTTATAACATTATTTGGTGTGAGCATACGATAAATGATAATATATTTTTAGAAACCGTAGTTCTAAATCGAATCTTCACTGGCGTGTGATTTAATTCTAAAATTTTGATAACTTTGATTGATTCAATTTTTTGAAACCATAAGCAGTGTAGTGATTTGATCCTTGGTAATGGAAACAAAGGGGTTATAATTTCAGGCACACCGAGTGGCTAACAAGCTGTGGATTGAGTCCCGGAGGCCACTAGCACTAGCACTCCAATCCCGAATCTCTGACGTATTCGCAGTAGACATGCACCCGGCAGCAAAGATCGGAAAAGGAATACTATTCGATCACGCGACCGGGGTGGTGGTGGGAGAGACAGCGGTGATCGGAAACAATGTATCGATCCTCCACCACGTGACATTGGGTGGGACTGGCAAGGTTGGAGGGGACAGGCATCCAAAGATCGGCAACGGGGTGTTGATTGGCGCTGGGGCGACGATACTGGGGAATGTGAGGATCGGAGAAGGGGCGAAGATTGGGGCGGGGTCATTGGTGTTGATCGATGTGCCACCGCGGACGACGGTGGTGGGGAATCCAGCGAGGCTGGTTGGGGGGAAGGATACACCGGCGAAGCATGAGGACGTGCCTGGGGAGTCTATGGATCACACCTCCTTCATTTCCGATTATATCATTTGATTTTGGTTTTTGATCTTATTTTTATTGTGCCTTTTTAATTTTGTGGGTTTCATAGTCACCGGGTCTGTCCTGCCCCGCACATCCCTATTTATATAATGTATTGTTTGTTGGTTCACAAATGAGTTTGTTTTGTGTACACACCAAACGTGTTTCGTGTGTAAAGATCTATGGCTTATGAATAAAAGAAAAAATTAGTATAAACCTTCCTTTTTTTTGTAGAGTTTTTAAATTTTTGAATCAGTTTTAAAAAGAAAGAAAAAAAATAAAATAAACATGTTTATGTTAATTTATTTTTTTAAAATATTATGTTTGCCACATTCATGTTAGCTCTTGTTTAAGCAAATGAGGAAGGCATAGTTGTGTTCCATTGAGAAAATGTCAGCTGAGCCCATTGCTCAGATTTAGGAGGCCTTAATGAATTTTGCTCTGATACATTGAGATGATATTGTGCTTGAAGACCATGTTGACGAATCACCGGTTGCTCTCAACCCGTTTTACATGGGCCGAGGTTTACACGCTCCCTACACCACCGCCACCGCTAGACAGGCAATCTGCAACAAAATATATGCTCGAGGGGAAGAATAGGATTGGTGGGTTTTGCAGTAGAATCCTTCCAGGCTTGAACAGACAGATAGGGAAGCCGGATATGTGCTTGACACGAGGTACATGCTTCATGACATTGATCAGAATGCTAAAGACCAGGCCCTAATTCTTGCATAGCATCAGATTGTAAATTATGCTTATTGGAAGTTTATGCCTAAATCATACATAATACAGAGAAGTTTCACCATGCTTTTTCAAGTAGCTTCATTTATTATGAACTGGTCTTACAACTTCATATGTACAAACTGTAATTGCTCCTGTCATGTTTGAAACACATGGTGGAACTATCAGAGGATAGCCATTGGACAGAGAGAGAGAGAGTTCATGATGCTATGTTAAAGCTTGAATAAATGGTATACACATTATTGAATGGCCTCAAAGGTAGAATAGACTTGAAGGAGCAATGGAGAAGGCAACAATAACTGGGTAAAAATGAGCGGTGTTGGTTGAGTTTGAATGTTACTACGAGTGCAGGGACGACGGTTGGCTATTTCTGTTGTTCGTTACCATCTCTATAACAGCTTCATCTCTTGACGGAACTCTCAGGTACGATTTCATTACATCATATACAGTAAAGCCTATTGCAACTGATGGTACAACCTGAATCACACAAACCAATCAACAATTCAATTCAGATCACAAGCAGAAAGAAGAGCACACCATGAGCTGCTTATAGATTCTTCTTTTTTTATTTTTTATTTTAGAAATCTGAGCTGGAGTGACTGGTGCAGCTTCTGCTTACAAATTATGAGGCAGAAATAGCATAAATAAGCTAAAACAAAGTTGCTGATTGGGAAGCAGAGAAGAGGTATTTTTAGCTTCTGCTTTCTAATTATCAACTTTCAATTTGTCAACAGCTACACCAAGCAGAGCCTAGTATTCCCCAGAATGAAAACAGTAGTCACAGGATCGGTAGAGCCAAACTGACTGACCCACCTTGGTCGGCTAGGTCAGAGACAAGCTCGGCCCATCTATCCCCTTTTGCATAGTTTTATTGGTTCAGAGCACCATATGCACATGCCACGTTGGGTGGTGGTGCTTCAAGCCTATTGAATAATTTTCGGAAGAGATGATCCTCTTTTAAGTTAAACAACAGTGAATCTTACGTCACCTTCATGTAGTTGATGCTGAGCCCTGAAAACAATTGCTTCCATCCTTGCCTTTGGACAATCATAACAAGGCTTTCCATTGTCCCTTTCATGTCTCCACTATTAGATGCTGAGAGTCTTTGGACCTGTCAAAGGACAGTTTCTTTTGTCTCTTTATCATTCTAAAATTTTGGTTGTGCAAAGATGCAAGAACCACAGACACTGCGATATGCAATGTGAGAGAGAGAGAGAGAGAGAGAGAGAGAGAGAGATTACCTGCATTTGCCGCCTAACAACATCAAGTGGGTATGTGAAAGTCTGACCCAATAAACCTGCGACAGATCCACAAACTAGTTTCACCGTGATATCTTTCTTGTGTTTCTCGGGGACACAGCCTTTCATTTCCTCATAGAAGTAAAACTTCAAACCAGAGTAAGGAAAGATTCCATAGAGTGATGGAGCTGAGAACGGCGTTAAACATGTAAATTGCATAAACCTCACTCACAAGGATATATAATCAAAACCATGGAAACATCACAATTACAACATACCCACACCACGATAGAGGCCTCTTATCCCGGACTCTTTGTAGGTCTTTGAAAAACAATCCACAATTCCTCTATAAACTTGGTCACTATGAACTAGCCCTTTCACATTTAACTTTGATGGTCCCACAACCTGCACTATCAAATACAAATCAGGCTTTTAATTTGAATTCTCATAGATAAGATATGCATTTAGGAGAGATAAAGAGAGAAAACTGGAACCAATAAGTAAAAAAAAAATATAAATTACATAAATGGTCCTTAAAGTATAACATATATTTCATTTTGGTCCTTAAGCTTTAATTTATGTGAATTACATCCTTCCTTCACACATTAATTCAACGTAGTCCCTCCCCTTAATTGTTGTCTAAAAACATATGAAAAATACTTATATTAGCCTCATATCAGGTATTGAAAGGCATCAAGGACATTTTAATATGTCTATTTACGCAAAATACTGTCAAAGAACCAAACACACTATCTATTTGGCTTTCGGCAATGGAGTGAAAGGCTTTGATATGCATTTCCATGTCTCTCACGGTTCATTTACGCAGAAAATGAGATAAATTTCTCCCAACCCCCTTCAAATTCCTAATATGAGGCCAGCGTAAACATTCTTAGTGTGTGTTTTAGAACACAATTAGGGTAGGAACCATATTGGATTAATCTGTGAAGTTCAAGGATGCAATTGATACAAGTTAAAGATAAGGGATTCAAATGAAATAGGTGGTATACTTTAGAGGTCATTTGTGTAATTTAACCTAAAATAAACAAATAAAAAATAAAAAAACACATTTCATTTTTGAGGAGCAAAATTGGTGGTTGTTGTTAGCATAGGAATTTGTTAGAATAGGAAATATTAGAATAGGAAATAACAATTGTATTCTTATTATCTTATTTATTCCTTTTTGGTTACTCAGAATTATGCCTGTAATTCCTCAGAATTATCAATATAAAAGAGAATTGAGTCTAACTCATTCCCTAACTCTTTCTTTTCTCTAAACCTATATGGTATTTGAGCCTCAATAGGAGGAACCTAACACCATTCAAACAACACCGTAGGACTGCCCAGGCCACCCGAAGGCAGCCCTTGGCAATTCGGCCTTCACCCAACTAAGCCAAAGGACAGTCGGCTCTCTCGAGGGCAACCAAAGCAGCCTCTGCCCTCCTCTAGGCCTGTCAGCAGCCCTAGCTCATCCATATAGGTCTGTTGGCACTCCTGGAGTCCTCATAGACCTCGTCTGGTTCACCTCTGCTTCTGTCGGCTTTCTTAGAGGCTTCGTCGCACTCATCTGGTCTACTCCTGGTTCAGTCGGCACTCATCCAATCTACTCCTGGTTCAGTCACACTCGTCTGGTCTACTCCTAGTTCAGTCGCACTCGTCTGGTCCACTCCTGCTTCCGTCACACTCGTTTGGTCAACCCTTGCCTCAGTCCCACTCGTTTGGTCATGTTGGTTCATTGGTGTGTTGACTGGGGTCTAATACATGGCCTGACCTTGTCGTCTTCCCTGTTTCTTTCTTAATACATAAAATATATATATATATATAAATAAAATAAAAATGCAGTAAAAAAATAAAAATAAAAATTTAGAGAATCTTTTATGAGTTCTTAATCCTTTATGCTTGCATCGTGGTAGTTGGGTCTTTTCTTCCATTGCTATCTTCCAGGTTTGTAATTGGCATTGTGTTTGAGAGTTAAAAAGTAGAGTATCCATGGCAAATTCCCTTAGTAAATCCACTACTTCTCAGCCACCTAAGAGCAAGAGTTCCATTATACCTTCTACTATGACTGATAACCTCAACCCTAGCCTTAAGATCAACACCTCTATATTTAATGGTCAGAATTATCTCACCTGGTCGTAGAGTCTGACTACGTTTTTTAAGAGCAAAGAGAGGATGGGTTATGTTGATGGAAGAATACAGGCACCAAGTACCACGGATTCGAGTTATGACCAGTAAGAGAAGACCAACTCCCTAATCATGGGTTGGTTAATACATTCTATGGTCCCAGAGATCACAGAGGGCTATCTCTCTATGGACACTGCACAGGATATTTGGGAGGCAGTGACTATCACTTACTGTCGGAAGGGGAACTTCTCCCAGGCTTTCAAGTTACATCGCTCCATTGAAAGGTCGGTACAAGGTGAGATGACTATTCTTCAGTATTTTACCTTTCTTAACAATGGGTGGAAGCGACTTGATCACCTTCAGGATTACAAACATGTTTGTCCCACTGATTCTGTTGGTTACCAGAAGTTTGTGGCACAAGAACGGGTCTTCAAGTTCTTGGAAGGCCTAAATGTAGAGTATGATCTGGTTCGGAGCAAAGTACTTGGCATGGATGTGCTTTCTTCTCTTCAAGAAGCCTTTGCTTTTGTGCAGAATGAGGAAAGTCGCTGCTCTGTGATGCTTCCTTCTGCTAATACTGATCGCTCAGCCTTGGTTTCTGCACCCCCTCACAATACTCGTGGTTCTCGTCCTTCCTCTAAGAAGGATAATCTTTTCTATGACTACTGCCGTAAACCTCTACACACACGAGAGACTTGTTGGAAGCTGCATGGGACCCCCTCTGGTGGCCGAGGAGACCGTCATGGTACTCGAGGGGGTAGGTCTAGTCAGTCTAGAGGCCGCGGGGCCAATGCTTGGGCACATCTTTCAGACACTGTTGAGCCACCATCTTCATCTCCAGTTGTTTCTCCTGCTGCTGATGTCTCGGGGTTATCTGCCTCGGATTTTGAGATTGCTCTTCGCCACTTGCTAGACCGTCGAGCCTCCACTTCTGCTACAGGTGCACCTTCTTCTTCCTTTGCCAATTCAGGTAACTTGGCTGCCTCTCCATGTGCATTACTATATCATACACCTGTACCATGGATTATTGATTTTGGTGCTTCTGACCATATGTCTAGCCCCTCTCATTTATTCTCTGAGTATAACCCCTCCTCAGGTCAGGAAAAAGTGCGTATTATGGATGGTACTATGTCGTCTGTGTTAGGGACAGGTTTAATTCATGCCACCTCTTCCCTTCCTTTGTCCTCTGTACTCCATATTCTCAATTTTAGTGTTAATCTTTTATCTTTGAGCCGTATTACTCGTGATTTAAATTGTAGTGTGATGTTTTTCCTGATCATTGTTGTTTTCAGGACCTTATCATGAGGAAGATGATTGGTAATGGTAGAGAGGAACATGGTCTCTACATTCTGGATCAAATAGACAAGCTGACTCATTCATCTATCCAGTCACCATTCACCAAGGGCGACATTTGGCTTGGGCACCGTCGCTTAGGACATCCCTCTTTTTTATTACTTAAGCATTTATTTCCCTCTGTTTTTGAGAAAAATAATGTGTTAAATTTTCAATGTGAGTCTTGTCAACTTGGAAAACAACACAGAACCTCTTTTGCTCCTTCTCTTAATAAAAGTTTAGTTCCCTTTTCTTTGATTCATTTTGATGTATGGGGTGCATCCTGTTTTGTGTCTTTAACCGGTCATAAATGGTTTGTTACCTTCATAGATGATTGTTCCAAGACCACTTGGGTCTATTTGATGAAAGATAAAAGTGAGGTTTTTTCTGTGTTTCAAAACTTCCATAAAATAATTTGTACTCAATTTGAGGCGGTTGTCAAAATTATACGTTCTGATAATGGGAGGAATATATTGACTCTGACCTTGCCACTTACTTCGCCACACATGGCATTATTCACAAGACTTCATGCACTAATACCCCTCAACAAAATGGTGTTGCCGAACGCAAAAATCGCCATCTCCTTAATGTCGCCCGTTGTCTATCCTTTGAGATGCGGGTTCCTCGATCCTATTGGGGGGAAGCCGTTCTCACTGCTGCTTATTTGATTAATCGTTTTCCTACCCATGTTTTTCAAAAACAAATAACTCTTCAAGGTTTGCTCAAGCTATGCTAAAATATGGATTTAAGCAGAGTCAAGCTGATCACACTTTGTTTGTGAAACACTCCTCCCATGGTAAGACCACAGCTCTCATTGTTTATGTTGATAATATTGTCCTGACAGAGGATGACATTGAGGAGATCCCTCAATTAAAGGAATACTTAGCCAAGGAGTTTGAAATCAAAGACTTGGTTCGTTTGAAGTATTTCTTGGGTATCGAAGTAGCTAGGAGCAAGGATGGCATCTTTATATGTTAGAGAAAGTATGTGCTTGACTTGCTAAAGGAAATTGGACTGCTTGGAGGTAGACCATGTGATATATCTCTAGAACCAGGCTAGAAGCTTAATAAGGATTAAGACGGAGCGCCAGTGGATAGGGGAAGATACCAGAGACTAGTGGGCAAGCTCATATACTTATCCCACTCACGTCCAGACATTGTCATTGCCATGAGCGTGGTAAGCCAGTCGATGCATACTCCTAAAACTTCACACTTAGAGGCAGTTATGAGAATCCTGCGATACCTGAAATCTTCTGGAAAGGGTCTCTACTTTTCAAAATATGGCTATCTCAGTGTAGAAGCATTTAATGATACAGATTGGGCAGGATCAGTCACTGACAGACGATCAACTTCTGGATACTACACATTTATTGGTGGTAACCTAGTCACATGGCGAAGTACGAAATAGAATGTGATTGCTCGATCTAGTGCTGAGGTAGAATTCAGGGCTATGGCTCAGGGGGTATGTGAGTTACTATGGATTAAACTATTATTGGGAGACTTGGGAATTCATTAGACTAATTCCATGTGACTATACTGTGACAACAAAGCCGCAATCAACATAACTCATAATCCAGTTCAACATGATAGAACTAAGTATGTGGAGATTGATAGGCACTTCATCAAGAAAAAACTCACTAGTGGCACCATATATATTCCATTTGTGAAGACTGGAGACCAACTAACTGATGTTCTCACCAAGGGACTAAGGAGTAAACCCTTTCATGGCATTCTCAACAAACTGGACATGAGAGATATCTTCGCACCAGCTTGAGGGGGAGTGTTAGAATAGGAATTTGTTAGAATAGGAAATAATAATTGTATTATTATTATCTTATTTATTCCTTTTTGGTTACTCAGAATTATGCCTATAATTCCTCATAATTATCAATATAAAAGGGAATTGAGTTTAACTCATTCCCTAACTCTTTCTCTTCTCTAAACCTACAGTTGTTACAGGTACAACTCCATCTGATGCATGACTTCTGCCATGGGGGTTTGGCTCCTTCATAATTTGTGAATGTGTGTGTGCAAGACAAGGGGGATGGAAGAAGCATTTATAGCAATGGGAAGAAAAATAATGATCACATTATATATATAATTATATATATTACCTGGTATGCCAACTTAGTCCGAACTAAATCAAGCGGATAAGTAAACAGCACAGCAGTTCCTCCAGCAAATGATCCTGCCACAAGATCAAGGACGGGGCCCCTTCCAACACCGGGGAAATTTTCTATAATCCATCGACGATATTGCTCGTAAGCCATAAAATGCAATGCTGCATAGGGAACAATTCGAGCAACACTAGCTCCATTCCCTCTGAAGATAAATTCTCCTCCATAAGCACAAATTCGATTGAATTGCAAGCCAAATTTACATAATTAAAAAAATGCTAAAAATCATAAAGATAGGAATGGAGATTTCCACCTGTAAAAGCCAAGCACACCTTCTGTTCTCGCAATCTTCTTAAATGATCCCAATAACCCTACACTATGAAATTCTGCTCTTCTGGTCTGAAACAAGAAAATAGGGAAAACTAAAAGAAAAATGAGTTTTTTAACCTTTACGGATTGTTTGTTTCCTATTCAATGTCTAGACAAAATCCAACTTCACAATTTATGCTTGTAATAGATAAAGAGTTCATATTTCCAAATAATGCATTGATAATACATTCTTGATCCCCCAATGTTGGTGCAATCAAGATGAGTTTTGTAATGAGCAATTTTCTCAGGTTGGGTTTCATTCTGGTTCCCTTGATCACGCTTCTCAGTTCCATTACACATATGCCAACCCATAAAGCCATATCACACTTACCATTGGCTCGACTACAAAGTTCATGAACAACCACAAGAAGTAAAGAAAACTGAACTTTTCCTCTATAAGAAACTTCAATCTGAGCACACTTGGCATATATTTTACCAATTACATCAACCTACATTAGCCTGCATATCAGATTATATCACAAATAACAATTGGAACTCACAAATCACGGCACTAGTATTTGAAGATGTCATCACAATTTTAAAGTGCCCCTTCATTTTCATAAAATCTAAGCAACCTGGTTTTTAGAATGGGATCCACATCCCATCCACTTGATACTAATCAGGCCATCACTCTGTTAGGGAACTACCTACTATATAGTTACTAATAAAACCTTAAAACACTCATCAACAGAACATTATAAATCTGTACTGGAAAAAGAAATCCATATACTAGCCGATCACATCTACCTAGCCTCAACCAACAACACAAATTAATTCATAGTCTTTATCAACAAAACTATCCAAGCTTGAAGAAATTTGAGTAGCGCCCAAAACTAACTGAACTCGGGGGTTGTTTGGGGTGTCTTAAATAAGTGCACTTTTTGTCTTTTTGGACTAAAAAATTGAGGAAAAAAATATGGATGTTTGGGTTAACTTTTGACTTTTTATGGAAAAATGTGTATTAAAAAATTGTAAAAATTAGTTTGTAGGGAAAAATTAGGATTGGGAGTTGTGCAGCCGTAATTGTTGACTTTTGATGAATAGTGTTAACTTTTTAACTTTTTGAGTAACTTTTTGACTTTTTCTTATCTTCCCAAACTTGGCCTCAGTGTATGAAACATATGTTGAGATCATCCACAATCTAGATCTAACAATGAGAATACAACTGTTTCCATTAAAATCTATAAAGTGGTAATTAATAGACTGACATTGTTACCTCGGGCCTTGGGTGAAATAGATAACAGGCATAAAACCCAAAAACAGGTAAACAAGCATAGGATTGGCGAAATGACAGCCAAATCTTGATCTCGTTGTTCAAGACTCAATGTTATGTTTCAATATGGCTATCACTTGCAAAACAAGCCAGATGAACCCACAATCATAGGATTTTTTGCTATCTAAAAGCAATAAGATCCCCCAAAATTTCTATGGTAACTCATGTATGGTGGATTCATTGGAAAGGGCCATGTGTAGGCATCTATTCTAAATGATTGTAGATCAAATTTGAGGTTTTACTTATATACACAATTCATAGGTGAAAGGCTTATTCTATTTACAGATAGCTTGTAGACATAACAGTCAAGTAAGAAGTACATAGTTAAATAACAAGAGATCATATTCTCTTTCATTGGACTTCACAAATCAATGTTTTAGCCACTTAGGTCATATTAAACTTCTCACAACCAACCAGAAGAAAAAATCCTGCCTTAATAGTTGGATAAGAAAACTAACCAATACTTTTCCATCCATCAAATAGTCTTCTCGCTTAATGGGATTTCACCACGAATTAAAATACCTCCCTAAAAAGTAAGTAAATGATTACAACTAGAGACTCAGCATTCGAAAGTGAGATCACCACGGGCTTTAGAAGAGATAAAGATCACCACTCCCAAATGAAGCCATCATCTTATATACAGTACCACCAAACCAACCTTGGTACTTCCATCTGGCAATCTAAATCAATTAGAATAATCTATCTATTAATGCAATCTCTGATCATAAGCAGAATTTATTTACTCTTCCACTACATTGAAAACATATGTTGCTAGTTTCATTCTTAAATTCTATCTTTTATTTTCCCCTTCGGTCTAATCTGACCACTCTTGATTTACGGTTGGAGTTCATTCAGCTCGATTTACTCGAATTTTGACAATGTGATGGATCACAACATCACCTACCTCTATGCATTAAATTCAAGCAAAAATTCTTGTAGAATGGAATATAACTGAAACCCAAAATCTTCAGTACAAAGTAATTATTATCATAATTCCACACAATTTTCAACAGACTTCCTAAACTCCTACACTCTAAATTGTGCTAAATAACCAAAACCAATCATCCTCAATTAAAAAAATGATAATAAACAAAAACCCATTAAAAAAGGAGCAGAACCAAGAAACTATAAGTGATGATCTAAGGATCAAAATCAAGAAAAGCAAAGCAGCAGATATAATAATTGCACCTGAAACAAGATCTTGACACGCTCAAGGGGTGCCACGACAGTCTTTGCAAACCCACCAGCCACACCTCCTGCAATCAACTCCTTCGCAAACAGAGGCATACCCTCTATAACCCCATCCCAGTACAAACCCCCCTCCCCTTCTCTCTTCTTTGCCATTCCACAACAGCTCTAGAGAGAGAAAGAGAAAGAGAAAGAAAGAAAAAGAGAGAGAAAAGGCTATTGTTTTGTGATTTGATTGTTCAAGAAACAGGGAAGGGGAAAGGAAAGAGAAATCGAAAACGTTTCGGCTTTCTGTGCTGTTAAAATTTGTTGGTATTTGATTTTTTGTTTTTGATTTTTGGGCATATTTATATGTTTTTGGACCACTGAACAAGTCAAGAAAAGCCCACAAATGCCTTGCCAGTTGGAATCTAAAATGAAGAAAGACAGACGTCAAGAAAATGCATTGGTTGATGGGTTATGTTAAGATGTTTCCAGTCCTATTCTACTTTTGATGAGAAAGAGGAATAGAGAGTGTTTTAGAGCATTTCCAATGGTTTATCAAATATTTTATTAAATTTGAATAAAAATATCACCAATCCCTCTATTTGATATTAGATGTTCCAACGGAGCTTTCATCAAACCACAAGACGTACAGAGGGTCAACTAGCCGGTCGACCGGTAAGAGCAAATTTTTTTTTTTGCCTTTATTTCTGTTGTCATCTGTTCCCTTTCCTCATCCCTTTCCTTCATCTGTAAATAATAATAATATCACTTGGAGATGGAGGAGGGAGGTGTACCAGATAAATATTTGACCACAACAATCAAATCAATCATACATGAACAAACTACAAGCCCACATTCAATCAAGAGGCATAAGAACAAAATTATAAATATACCAGATATTGTAGGTGTGAGGACGCCATCGCCGATCACCATACAAGGCCCAATCAAAGCCAATACAAGTAACCATTTTTGAAACACTCTATGCCTCTCTAGTGTAGATTTCAAACTTGACCCAAAAGTGGTTGGAACAGTACAAAGCAAATGTGCCCCCTTCGCCATTATTATCGGCTCTGAGCACAATGAACACATATTTAAGAAGTGTCCAAAACACAAAAGATAGAACCCCAAAAATCTCTTTATTGGTCTCTCAGTGTGTAATGTCTTCAGCAAAAGTATTTTTGTATACATAAAGTGGAGATGTGCTCAAATCTCCATAGACAACTCCAAGGCTCTAATAAGCCAAAATCAATACTGTCCTCCAAGATTCTTTCTGCAGCAGATGATGATAAATTGATCGAACCTATACTCATGGAATTGGAAATGGAATTGGAATTGGAGGTATAGAGTGGATCAAATATAAGAATCGAGAAAGAGAACATGATGGAAATGGATTTAAGGGAAAATGGAAATGGAGTAAAAAAAGATACTGAGGTGGTCAACCGGGTGGTCAACTGATGGGTTGACCTATCAGTGTAAATTTTCACAATTTTTTGTCTTAAAGCGATTATCCAGGGAGACATCCGGCCAGTCGTCTCGTGGGTCCAACTCAACGGCTACGCACAGTAAATTGGTGAAAGGGGTGAGACATCCTCAATATGATGAAAGGTTTGATATTTTCTCATTTTGATACCGTTTTGGTGCAACCGTTGAAGCACAAAAAGCACCTATTTTTCACCAAATTTGAATTTGATGATGGATTTGGTGAATGGTTGGAGATGGTCATTGGACAGGAATTGATCACAGTCTAATAATCAGAATTGTCCATTTAGGGTTTGTTGGGAATGTGAGTTGGCTTTTTAGGTTTTTAGTTTTTTGGTTATTTTAGTCTGGGGCTAAAAAGTTTCGTTTGGGATAAGTTTTTTTGACTTTTTTGACTTTTATGAAAGAAAAAATGAAATGATTATAGTTTTGATATGATGTTTTGTCTTATTGGGGTAAAAAGCCTATTATGTATTTTTGTGACTAAAATAGCCAAAAAAGTTAAAAAGCACAAACGAAGACTTAGAGTGGTGATCAAATCAAAATTTGTTTTTGATAGACATAAAAATGGTCTCTTTTTTAATTTTTTTTGTCTTCATTAAAATTTATTTTATTTTATAGAAGCTTTTATATCAAAAATTAAAATTGGTTTAAGATTTAATTCTTAGTACTCATACCTGGTCTATTAGAGCATCTCCAGCGATTCACTATTTTTTTCATCAAATTTAAGTAAAAAAAAAAGACGAGTTCCTCAATCTAATATCAGCCGGTCCAACGGTGCACTGTAGCTTTCATCAAAAGACAGTAGACGTTCGGGAGGATGACCAGCTGATCGACTGGACAAGGAAAAAGAATTTTTTTTTTTCACACTCAAAAGCATCACCTAACTTTTGTTTCTATACTCGGAAACACAGCAATTTCAAACATCTTATTCTCTGCTGGTGTCCATCTTGTGCTTTTACTCTCTTCAATCAACCAATTCGAGCTCGGAAGATACGATGCCGATGATAAAATCTCCATTCCCCACCTCATCACATCAAAATACTCAACTAATACTCTCTAGTAATGATCAATTTTGGATGGAAGATTCATCTGGGAGAAAAATGATGTATGTTGAGCAAGAGAGAGGCAAAGGAGACAAGAAATGCAGAGATATGGAGTTTGATTTTACAATGGCAATAATATCAGTGTTAAATCAAGAAGCATTTGCAAGGAATCAGAATTCAAAATCCCTTTTTCTCAATAGCCAACCATCTCTCAAGAATCTTGAAAAGACCCACCTTTTCAAAATCAGAAAGAAAGTATCCAAAAATTGAAATAATTAAAGAAAAAAAGAGTTCAAAAAGAATTATCTCCTCTTAAGACAAAATAAAAACCCTAGAACTAACCACAGAGCTTTGAACCCAGAACTTTCTAGGAAAAAAAAAGTGGGAAAAATTTGGAAGAAATTGAAATAGAGACTTGTAGAATTGAAACACAGGAAGGGTAATTAATAAGTGAGAAAACTTGACACTCTGTTTTCTTCAACTTCAACCTTTTGATATCCTAATTAGGAGAGAGAGAGAGAGAAGCTGAGAATATATGGCAAAGGACAGTTCATGCGGGACTTGGAGAGTACAAGGGAGAGTACCCAAATTTTCACTCACTTTTTTCCTCACTTTTGTTTCCTGAAAAAAAGATATAGAGGTAGTCGACCGAGAGATTGACCTCGCAATGTAAAATTTTCACAAAATTTTGCTTGAGGTGGTCATCCAGGATGACATCCGGCCGAACGTCCGGCCGGTTGTCCAGTAGGTCCACACTCAACGGCTATACATAGTAAATTACTGAAAAGTACAAGAGATCTTTCGTTTGGTTAAAATTTTAGAGCTTTCTCAATTTGATACCATTTTGGTAAAACCGTTAGAACACGAAAAGTACCTCTTTTTTACCAAATTTAAATTGATGATGAATTTGATGAGCAGTTGGAGATGGCCTTAATAAAACTAATATCATAATATTTTATATATATATATATATACGGAGAGAGAGAGAGAGAGAGAGAGCTACATTAAGCTACAATATATACATAATTATGATATGTTACTAGCTAATATTATGATTTTATATATTGACTTGAATTTATTAAATTTCATAAAATTTATTTATACTAGTGTCTTAATTAACACAACATAGTACACCACATAAATCAACAATTCAAAAATTAAATAATGTTAATGGACATATTTTCAATTATGGGGTAGGATTATCTGTATTTATTTTCATTGTTTTATGTATCAAATCATCACCCAACCATATAATGTGTCAAATAATTATATTTAATTGAAAAAAATGTTGTGTTGTTGAGAGAAAAATGTTTTGTTGTTGAGAGTTATTGGTCCTTACCATGTGGAGCAAAGCACGTGATGATTGATGTTTCTAGAATTTGGTTTGAGACCGCTAGTATGGTCAGCATTTATGCTTGGACCAATTAATTGAATCTATTTTTATATTCATTTGTTGTAACTCCACATCATTGTGAGCTTTTTTATCATAATTATCCTCAATGAGGCATTTTTTAAATTTTTTTGGAATTCAAACAAAATTAATGCATGTTTGAAATTATTTTATGAGTTCTGCTTATAATTATTCAAATTAATTTATAAAGTATTAAATGACAATATGAAATCAAAAGATTAACATGATATAGCTACTTGGTCTCGTTTGGGAACATATTTTTTTAGTAACTTTTTGATTTTTTGGCTAAAGTGTGATGTAAAAAAAACTAGTATGTTTGGGGATGACTTTTTGACTTCTTACGAAAAGATATGCAAAAAGTAGAGAAAAAAGAAAATTTTTGACTTTTTGGTATGAACTGTTGGTTTTTTAATTTTTTTAGTAATTTTTTGATTTTTTAACTAAAAAAGTCACTTGCCAAATGAGGCCTTGGTGTGGTTATATGGGCAAAACTACGTGCAATTTAGTGGGTTGAATTGATTCTATTGAAAACTCATTGAATTTTTTTTTTTTTAAAGAATGTTTTCCTATATATAATTACCCAAATCTTTTGGAAGTTTTATAAATTGAATCTAGTGAAATAATTAGAAAAACTAAAATTGATCAATTATTTTGATATAGTTTAGACTTGAGATTTGATGGTCGAGCTCAAATTTCTCTTTCATAACGTGGTTACAAATTTATTTTTATTTTTTATTTTTTTTATTTCCTATTTAACTACAAAGGCATTTTCTTTTCCTCATAAGAAGGGTTGGCATTTATTGAGGGGACTATTGTAATAAAATGATATAAAGTCAAAATAATTATAAAGATATGAAAGTACAAGATTTTGTTGTAAAATCTAATACATGAATTATTTATACTTCCATGATATTGTAATTATTTTGAGTTGATACAATTTGTTTACAATTCTCTTTTTTTTTTTTTTTTTTTTTTTTTTGCTTGTTCTTAATTTCATACAATTTCAAATTTCAAAAAGTTGAGATATGCAAAATTGGATTTGAAAAGCTCTCAATGGTTCTGCGTGGAAAATTAACTATTTTAATAGGTTAAAATAGTTGTGTTTTGGAAAAAGTGTTAGGTTGCGTTTGGTAGAGTTTTGTAAATATGGTTTGAGAATTTGAGTTGTATTTTGAGTTTGTGAGTTTTAAAATTATGATTTGAGTGTAGAAAATTTGTTTGATGAATGAGTTTTGGAAAGAGTTTTTGAATTGAGTAATGTGACATAATTTTTATACAAAAACTTACAACTCATAACCAAACACAACCCAAAATTCTATTCAAAACTCATAAAAAATTTAAAAAAATTTGAAAATATTTTTTATTTAACATATAAAAATAACAAATGCGAAAAAAAAAAAAAAATCAAGAACACTGTTCCGGTCAACTGACCGGACGTTCGGGGGGACATCTGGGTACACAAATTTTCAAACGCGGGTGTGAAAATGTGTTTTGAAAACCGTAAACAAACGTCACACTTGATGCTGAATGTGGAAATGTGTTTTGAAAGCTGTACCAAATACAGCCTTAGATTTTTTTGTAATTGGATGTAATGTTTGCGAGAGAAAAAATTAAATGATTATAAATTTAATATGACATTTTATTTTATTAACTATTTTAACATATTTTATCTTCTAATACTTTTAGCTCAAAAAATCAAAAAAAGCTTCTTTCTAAACGCTCCCAATCTAAAACCTCACTTTATAATTATGCCCTAGAAACTGTACGTGTAATTTGACATGTTTTAATGACTTTTATATTATGTTATTGGGAATAAAAATTGATACCATACCAAAGTTGACTTCAATAAGTTTTGAAAAAGAAAAAAATCTGACTCTACCAAATTAAAATTCTAACTATTTCTCTTGTAATAGAGTGTAAATGAAGTTATATGCCCAGTAGATTTCATTTGTTATATCAAAATTAAAATAAGTTGAAAATATAAGAGGTTTTCTTTGCAATCAGGTAATGTTAGTATGAAGAATAATCATTTACACCTGATGACTTCAACCAGGTAATTTGAAAATGTTTTTTTTTTTTTTAACATAAGAAAATTCCTATTAAGATCAGTTAAACAGCACTTACAGAATGAGTTATCCAACAAAATTATCTTACACTATACAAAGTAAAAATCAACAAAGAAATACCCAGGAGAAAAACTATGGAAATATCCAAACACAAAGCTCACACTGCAAAGCAGATGCCGATCATAAAAGTTCGACAATAGAACAAGTCTAGCATAAAACATAAATTTCAACCACAGAGAGGGTAAGCCACAATCAAGTACCGATGAACTCATCACACAGCCAAACACCAAACAAAACAAGAGAACACTACAACAAAATGCACATTTGGCGACCAAATTTGGCGACTAAAACATTTTTGGTCTCCAAAAGTCAGACCTTTAGCGGCTAATTTTCCTATGTCGGCAATGTTGTGAATTTTAGCTACTAAAATTTTTTAGTAGTCATATAATAGATGTTGGCGATTAAAACAAAATTTAGTCGCTAAAAATATTCAAAATAGGCAACCAAAAAGTATTTTAGTAACCATATAATAGTTATTGGCGACTAAAAAGTTTTTAGTCGGCGTTTGTCAAAATTTTAGGCTACTAATTCTGCTTTTAGTCAACGTACACTACCTTTTGCTGACCAAAAAATTTTCGCCGCTAAAAAAAAGGGTTTTTTTTTGGGAAGTCTTTGCCGACTAAATGATTTAGTTGTTGATTAATTAGTTTTTGCCGACAAAAGAAATATTTAGTCGCTAAAGGCAGGTGTAGACACCCCATTTTTGACCGACCTTAAGACTCAGACGTCACTGATTGAGCGCTTGGTGATGTTGCATATTGTGCTCGTCCAGAAGTTTCAGAGTCGCGGCCGCGAGCCTGACCTCCGGACTTCCGGGCTCTTTCTGTACCTTGCCTCGGTTTGCGAACCAGGCTCGGTTTTCTCTGTTTTTCTTCCTGAGGGGAGGGAGAGGTCCCGTAGACCATCTCTCAATGGCCGTAGGCTACATTTCGTGGCCGTAGGCCATTTTGCCCATTTCGGAGCCCGGTTCCCAATTTTCGGAGCCGTCAGGCCGTGTGCCTCGGTTCGGGACCGTCTAACCATCTCCGATTCCTCCGGTTTTTGGCATGCATCTTATTTACTCCCTTTCGAGGGACACTGGGGTCTTAGATACCCACTCCGTGGTTGAACACCACTCCCGGTACCCAACAGTCAGTTTTCGGGGTCCCGAACTGTGCGTTTCGGCCCTCGAACCTTCATTTCGCATCGGTTTGGGTTCATTTTTGGTGGAGGCCTTATTTTCATGGTTAGGAAGCTTGTAGAAGGGTGGGACGCCAGCAATTGTTTTGACAACCAATTTTTTGTTTGGTCAAAAGTGGTTCAGCATGAATCCGGGAAGGAAAAGTCTGCGCGGCTTCACCGAAACAGGCGTAACTCTTTGCACAAGAGGAATTAAAGTATGAGGCCACCACCATTGGAAAGCTTACTTCTGAGGCTTCATTTTGCACTTAAGAATCTCCTAAGTTCAATTCCGGATGGAGGAGATATGGTTGATTGAAGTAAGGCATCACTCCGGTTGAACCGAAATCTGCGCGGCTTCACGGAAACTGGCATAACTTTTTCCACAGGAGGAATTTTGATGCAAGGTTTGCGCCATTGGAAATCTAACTTCCGGGGCTTCAATTTGGACACTTGAATGGCCACATTTGGACTTCCCTAGCACCCACCGGCCAGCCTTCTTCCCGGAAGTTCCTAAAAACTAGCTGGCCGGCCAGAAAATCTAGCTGGCCGGCCACCCCTTTTGTGAAATGACCATTTTGCCCCTTTAAGCTGGCCGGCCATTTTCCTCTCCCTCAGTGTATTCCAGCTGTGCCAGCTGGTTGCCAAATGGACAATCCTCCATACACGTGTATGGAGGATTAGAGAGGACCCTTAGATATTTTTGATGCCTCTCCTCTATAAAGGAGAGGCTTGGCTTCTTGGCTCAAGGTTGGAAAATTGTTAGACATATTTGAGAGAGAGATACACCTTCCACCTCCCATTTCTCTCCATTTCCAAGCTCCAAAGTCATTTTTCTTCAAGTTTGGTGCCATTTCTTCATCATCATCAAGCATCCCCATCACCACTCCATTTCCAGCAGCAAGGAGAGGTTCTCAGAGGCTTAGAAGCAACATTCCTCAAGCCAAGAGGTAGAAAAGAAAAGGTCTACAAGGGTAAGTCTCAATCTCCCTCTTTTGTAGCATTTTCTTGCTTCATTTCTTAAGCCTATTTTCTCACTGTTTTAAGCTCCGACCCTAACTGAAAGGGTCACTCTTTTGAGCTTATCTTCATGTTTGTTTAAGGGCTCAACCTTGTTTGAACCCTCTATTTGGTACTTGCTTCAATATCATCTTATATGCCATAATCTTGCATGAAATTTCTAGCCTATGAGTGATCTGTTTTCGAGCATAATGTAAACTGTGAGTGGGCCTATTTTGAGCCCCTCTTCAACATTTAAGAAGGGCTCAACCCTGTTTGGCCTCTCTATCATGCACTTGCTTCATAATCTCTCACATTTACCGTAAATTTGCATGATTTTTTTGGCCTACATGTGATCTGTTTTGGAGCATGTCATAAACTGTGAGTAGGCTTATTTTGGGTCCCTCTACAACATTGTAGAAGGGATCAACTTTGTTGGGGGTCTCCATGTTATACTTGTCATTATACCCCTCTTTGACCCCCATTCTTGCATGCTTTGTTAAGCCTATCTAGATTCTGTTTTCGGCCATCATCAGGTCTGGAAAGAGTCATATTTTGATCTTCTTGACATATTTCATAAAGGGTATTTTCTGGTTTGATGAATGTTTGGGGTACCTCATGTTATAGCCTATAGTATCCTAGTTCTTGCATGGCATTCTTAGCATGTTTGCATACTGATTTGGGGGATGTCATCTACTGTAAATGTTCATATTTTTAGGCTCTCTTCAGTGTTGTAGAAGGATATTTTCTTGTTTGAGCTTTGCATTTATTACTTACTTCAATATCCCTCTTGCGGAGCCATTTTTGCATTCTTGCTTAATCCTATGTGTGCTTGCTGTTTAGCCCTTTTTATGACTGAAAAATGCTTGTCTTGGGGCTGCCTTGCTACTGTATTTTCATTCCATGTCCATATTGTGCATGTTTGGTATAGCTATAGGCCATTTCGGGTGCCTAAATTCGCATTTCAGGACCATTCCTTGCATTTGGTGACATTTCGCCTCATTTCGGGACTGTTTTGCATCATTTGTGAGTGCTGAAATTTATTTGCATGTTTGCATATCACTTCCATGCCATTTCATGCCTTAGGGCCATTGCCTCGGTTTGCGTGCCCGTGTGCACGCATTTCGAGGCACTTCTTTTTTATCCGACGGCCTCTTATGTGAGTGTGGCTGAAGCTCACTCCTGTTAGTGTAAGTCCATTTTGCATTCTTTATGTCATTTTAGCATCATTGCATTTCGTATGCCATTGCCTCGGTTTGCGTGCCTGTGTGCACGCATTTCGAGGCACTTCACTTTTATCCGTTGGCTTCTTGTGTGGGTGCGGCTGAGGCTCTCCCATGTTAGTGTAAGCCCATATTGCATTATATATGCCATTTTAGTCTCATTGCATTGCGTATGCCATTTCCTCGGTTTGCGTGTCCGTGGGCACGCATTTCGAGACATCTCATTTTAGTCTCATTGTATATCATATTTTAGGCCATTTCATGCCTTTATGTCATTGTCTCGGTTTGCGTGCCCGTGTGCACGCATTTCGAGGCACTTCTTTTTTATCCGACGGCCTCTTATGTGAGTGCGGCTGAGGCTCTCTCATGTTAGTATAAGCTCATGTTGCATTGTATTTGTCATTTTAGTCTCATTGCATTCCGTATGCCATTGTCTCGGTTTGCGTGCCCGTGTGCACACATTTCGAGGCACTTCATTTTCATCCGACGGCCTCTTATGTGAGTGTGGCTGAGGTCCACTCGTGTTAGTGTAAGTTCAATTTGCATTGCGTATGCCATTTCATGCCTTAGGATCATTGCCTCGGTTTGCGTGCCCACGTGCACGCATTTCGAGACATCTCATTTTCATAGCATTGTGCATGCTAGGTCATATGTTAGCTGCATTTCATGCATATCATGCATATTGCATCGTGTTCGGGATAGGAGTTAGCCCGGGCACGGGAAACGAGGTACGTTCCGTACTCCGAGTGACGGAACGGGTCTCAATTCCCAAGTCACCGACACTCCGGATTACCCATGATGGAGTTAGGTTTTGTTGTGGCATTCACACGCATTCATCCTATATTGAGTTGTGCAATCCGACTCCTCGGCCATCATGCATCGAGATGCGTGATTGGTGGCACGAGGATCGAGGCATGCATATATTTGTGAAATACATTGCTATGCCCTTTTCTTGCTCTCTGTTGCAGCATATCCAGAACCAGCGGTCTTCCGAAGCTTGGCGCGCATTTCGAGAAACATTGTAAATAGAGGCTAATTGGGGCGTCCCAGTGGATTTCCGCGTAAGGCAGCCCAACATGCATCATTTCATTATTCAGAGCGGAGTCAAGGCAGTCCCTGGCTTGCATGCCAGTTTTATATTTTTCTTATTTAATTTGTTAATTAATTAGGAATCTGTAATATTTTGGACTGTATTATTCTTTCATTTGGGACTGTATATTTATTTGGACCCTCTGCGCGAGGGCATAATTGTAATAAGTGTGGGTGAGTGTGATGTATGTCTTCCAACCCCACGTCTTTCTCCCTTTTATTTACCTGCTTACAATGGTTAGATATAGGGCATATTTCAATTAGCATACAGTATGTTTGCATCATTCATCTGTTTTGCACGCACCGGGCTCGGCGCATCATACAAACTGCATCTGTATTTTAATTCCAAATTGAATACGTGTTAGTTGTAGCATTCCATATGCCATGTTTAGAATAGCCGAGCCTGCTATAGTTGCATTTTGCATGTGTTGCATTAGGCATTTCAGCATACTTAGGATCATGCATAGATTTCTAATCGGTTTCTGTTTTGGCTTGGAGTACTCGGTGAGTTTTATGCTTTAGCATCCTTGCATGCGTGTGAGTGTTGCCATGAATAGCATGCTTACCATGAGGCTACGCGCTTATGTGATATAACTGCCTGAATGCCTGTGGGTGGAGGTTGTGTTACCTGAATTGGGATAATTCATCAAATGTTTGTTTTAAGCCCACTAGATTGTGGCAAAATCATGTTTCCTAAGCCCACCCGAGGGTGGCAAAATCCGCATTTTAAGCCTACCTGCGGGTAGCAAACCATCTTTCAAAAACAAACATAAAATGTTTTGTTCCAATTCAGGCGACTCGGTCTATACTTGTATGCTGTGCGCATCACGTAGTAACCTAGGCTAATAACCGGAATAAGAACTCACAATGTTTTCAAAATAAGATATCATGGTTAATAGAGGCCGGTCTTTGACCGGGCGAGCGGGGGTGCTCACGAAGTGACCTTCCCCAATCGTACCCAAGTTCCCGAGCCGAGGCAACTTTGGTGATGACGGACACGTGGCCTTTGGCGCCGAGTCAGGGTTTCCTAAATTTCCCCATTAAAAAATATTTAGGTGGCGACTCTGTATCTGGCAAAGCAGTCCATGTTTGGCACTTCTTTCAAAAAAATCTGTTTTCAACACGATTTGCCGGATTTGGACTCTTTGGTTCAAGATTTAGAACCGTGGCACAAATCGAGTCCGAACTGTAGCGAGGTCCCTCGCGGACTTGTTACAGCAGGAAATTTGTTTCAGAGGGAAGTGTAAATATTGGCGCCCTCTCCTTTGTTTCACACACGCACACACATACCACTCACAAACACACAGACCACTCACCACCAAACCTAACGTTGGCTCCACTATCGCATGCCGCTGGCCACCGTTGCTCCCCATTATCGCAGGCTGCCATCACTACCGCTGGAAATCGCCACTGCCACTGCTGCAAATCACAAGTTTGTCTCTCTCTCTCTCTGTCGCTGTCAATCTGGGTCTTCTCCCTCTCGAGCCATCCCTCTATTTCTCTCTCTCCCTCTCTTCCCATATTTCCTCATCTCTCACACTTTATCTAGGGTTTATTTTTTATGTTGATTTCGTAAATGGGCTTCGTTGAAGTTTTTGATTTGTACAAAATTAATTAAATCTTCATGTCCAAAATGGGTTTAATTTTAGTTTTATGTGTTTGATTTTGTTTTTATGAAATTATGGGTTTACTGTGTTTGAATTGAAATTATGGATTTTAGTTTTATGGGTTTTTTTGTGGGTTTGATGTTGTGACTACACACACTCTCTCTCACTCTCTTACAGTTCCAATGACTTCTTCCATGTCCATTGCCTTGCCAGTCAAATGAAGACTCTATTTCTCAACCTCTCTCTAATCTGGTAGATTCATTTGAAGAATGAGGTATTAAGGAGAGAGAAACTGAAACTTTATTGGTTTATTAGTAGTAGGATGTAGAAGATGTTTCATGTTTGACAAGAGTCATTTGAAGGGGCTAAAACTGCAGTTTTAATACAAGGAAAAAGATTATTGTTGTTGTATGCTGGGAAACAAGTGGTTTCAAAGGACTATTGTCATTAGCCATGTAAAAGATATAAAAATTTGTAACTCTTTATGTAATGTTGTTACTTGAAGTTTTTCACTCAACTTGAAATTGAAGATTTATGTGCCAATGCCATAGTATAGCTCAATTGGTTGAATAATTGCATGGAAATTAGGTTCCAAGCTTAGCTTCAGCTAGCAATGACTTGGAACTGCATTTAGTTTTCATTATTTGTTAAATTGTGATGCTTGTGTTGAATTATAAGTTCACTTAAGATTTAGTTATACTTTGTTTATACTATTAAGACAGATTTCACTCTAAGATCCTTGATGGGTTTTGATTAATTGATTTCTCTCTCACTCGCACATGTTAATAGTGGCTTCAAGGGTTTGCCATATGCTTCGTTGCTGGTTTGACTTTTACACTCTTGGTACGTTCAAATGTTGAATACTTAAATCATTCTTTTATGTTAATTGCAGTTGGCACGAATTTTTTCTCTACAATTCTCTTTATGCGCTGCCTAAATGCTGCACAGGAGTTACCTTGGGTTCCTAGATTGAATGTTGAATTATCTCTTTGGTAGTATAGAAAATCTCTTTCTGCTGAGCACTTAAAACCCCAATATTATAGCTTAGAAGTGGATGAGGGTTTTGTTATTTGAATGTCCATTCTGATTTTTACAGTTTCAGTTGACCCTGGTGTAACTAGTGATAATATTAAACTCAACGATTGCTAACCAATCACTTAGACTACTAAATCAAAGAACAGGCAAATCTGAACATCAAGTGATCAATTAGTCGACCTCTCTCTTCACAAAGGTCGACACCTTCTCAAGGGTATTTATATACCCCGCAACCATTCTATTTTCTCTTGCGACACCTTTCAAAACCTAGCCCTAGCCCCTTTTCCTATTCCAACAACTCTCTCCGTCGATTCACATTCTGATCTTCTTCCATCTCTCTCGCGACCTCTCTTCTTCCTCTCCATGGATTCTCAAGCCCATCTTCCTATTCCAACACGGAAACAACCACGCACCTCCTTCTCTTCCACCGCCGTCGCTGCTTCTCCTCTTATGCTTCGGTTCAAGAACACTAAGTGCAAATCTGCTTTCAAAAAGGACTTCAATCTACGAAAGGTAATCTCTGGTTACACTATAGACATCGCATTCTTTGAAAAACACTCCATTCTTGTAAAAGCTTGGTTTGATAACCAAAAATGGTCATCTCTTTTGAAACTCGACTGTGACATCTATCCTACTCTCATTAAAGAATTTTTTACAAATCTCTCAGATGATGAAGACTCTTCTCTTCATACCCTCGACTATTTTGTAAAGGGAATTCCTTTCACTTTGACACCCTCTGTCATTAACTCTTTCTGAAAACCTCTAATGATGGACACAGGGTCACTCCATCGGTTGCTCTTAAACCACCCCAATACTCTCATCTTATTGGTCTGCGATTCCTCACTAATAGCCCCGGTCTAACTCATCATGTTACTGTCTCTGGGAAAGATCTTTCCCTTGAAATGGGACTGTTACATCACATCATCACACACAACATTATTCTACGCTCCGGCCACTTTGATGCCGTCATATGTAGTCACACTTATCTCATTTGGGCTTTATCCACTAGATTTCTCACTGATTTCGATTTTTTGGTGGTTCATTGCATCATCAATTCTCATAAACAAAATAATCAAACCCTTTCCTATGGAATGATTTTCACAAAGATCTTTAAGCATTTCAAAGTCCCTAGAGACCCTTCTTCTTATGGGTCTGAAACTCTAAGAAATATGGGGTATTCTCTAATCAACAACATCTGGACCAAGACCAAGAAAATTGGGTCTTTCCCCAGTCTCTCTACCCCTGGTTCTTCCCTTCCTAGCCCTACCCTTCATATCTCCACCCTTGGTCCCTCTACTCTACTACCTCCTTCTAACCTCTCCTCTCTCTTTCAAAAAATCAACCATCTTGACTTCATGGTTCAGGGTCCCTTGTTGGATGGGATTGCTTCAATCAATTCACGACTTAACAATCTAAACCTCGATTCCCAATCTATCCCCGCCTCTAATAATCCCTCATCCTCTCACTCTACACCTACTTCTTCATTCTCTGCCTTGGAACAAAAATTGGATCTGTTGACATCCATGGTCCAACATCTTCTCTCTCGGCAAGAAGCCATGTAGAATGACATTGACTGCATGAAGCTTCAACAAGTTCAGGCCATTGAAGCTGCCAAAGCGAGTGTGGAAAGTATGGTAATTGCAATATACGGGATCAAGGACTCCAGCGAAGAATTCCGTCAAATTTTTCAACAGCGCTGGGATGATGATCTGGGGGAACAGATTTGGAAATTCATGCTGGTTTGTCCAAGGATGGCGCGAAGTTGCACCACATTGGCCTCGCTCTTCTCCTCCGTTTTGCTGATGCTCTATCCCCACTTTTTGATAATGACAAATGGGGCGAAATTGTATTGTTCTAATTGTTGTTGGAAAGTTGTTAATTGTTAACTCTTAACTCTGCGATTGTGAGAATATCTATTGTATATATGGCATATTAGGAATTAGGCAATTTTAGGCAATTCCCTTTTCTTTGTATTTCCTTTTTCTGTTATAGATTAAGGCAATATAACTGATACACTCTTTGTAAACATATACAATTGAATATACAGAAAAGCTTTCAAGAATCTTATATAGTATCAGAGCTATCGTTCATTCTGGCTTCTAATTGATCGAAGTTTTTTTTCATTCAAAGTTTCATCTAGTACAAAATCTGCCTTCGTTGAAATCGCAACCCCTCAAACACCAGAATCGCGACCCATCCCACCTGGTTCAAAACTCCTCTAATTCGCGATTGAACAACCCTCTCTGGCTCGTCGGACTTAACTTTTGGCTCACGAGGTTGAGTTCTGGTTCTGGTTCTGATTCTGGTTTTGGACTCGATCGAGTTCTTTGATAGTCGACCCATCTGTGTTCATCGTGACCCATCTGAGTTCGAGTCATGGCCTATCAACCATAACCATATGATTCGTGAAAATCCTGGTCGTCTCCATTTGGTTTTGCGAGATCTACTCTCTGTCTCTCTCTTTCTCGTGATCTCTGTCTAATTCACAGCTATCTCACGAAGGTCTCTCTCTCTCTCTCTTTCTAGAAGCCTCTCTTTCTCGACTTCGGCTTTAGGTTCTTAGCTTCAGTCTCTTATTCGACTTGGGTCTCTCTCATCTAGAGTTCTGTATTACTTCGTGGTTGGTTTGATCACATCTGGTACAATTTTGGTTTATTACAGTTTGGCTTTATTATAGTTTGGCCCATCTAGTCTTTGTTTATCACACTTTGCTCCATCAGTTATCTTTCTTGTTTTGGTTCATTCTGATATCAGATACCTATCAGCTTCAACCTTCTATAAAGTTCAAGAAAGGGTCATTGGCTTCAGATGAGTGTGCCTTCTGCCATCAGAGAGGTCATTAGAAGTATCATTGTCCCAAGAAAGAATGTTTGTCTGCTTTGCCTGTGTCTGCCTCGTCTTCTTCGCAATTTTCGATCAAGTTCTGTGCTCCTCCTCTGAGTACCGTCCGGCCTCCCGTCGGTTCTACTGCATCTGCTCTTGCTCCTGATCCTGACTTGGATTCCTTGACTGCTCAGATTAGTTAGCTTCAGCATATATTGTCTACCTTCTAGCCATCTCCATCTGCCTCCGTTGTTTCATCTCTTCATTCAGGTTTGCTTGGGTTTTCTTCAGGTAACTCTTCGTCTGTCTGGCTTTTTGACTCTGATGTCTTTCATCATATGACTCATCATCTCTCTTTACTTTATAATTGTACTCTCCCTCCCTTTCCTATTACTGTTAATACTGCTAATGGGTCTAGTATATCAGTTATATCTGTTAGGTCTATCCTACCGTCTGCTATGTCTGCAGTCTTTATTTCATCTGTCTTATATGTTCCTCAGTTATCTATCAGTTTATTATCTATTAGTTAACTTGATGTCTCTGGTTTTGATGTTATCTTTTCTTATTCTATCTGTTCTGTGGAGGATCGAATGTCCAAGCAGCAAATTGGGACTGGTCGTAGAGTTGGAGACCTCTATGTGGTGGAGAGCTTCCATCTGCCTATGACTACCTCTCCCACTACCTTTTCTTCTTTTCAGTTAGATTCTCTGTCTAGTCATTTCTATTTGTGGCATTCCAGATTAGGGCATTTGTCTGCTGACCGCTTACGGTCTTTAGTTCAGTCAGGTATATTAGGTAAAGTTTTTCCTAGTCAATTTACCGAGTGTCGGGGGTGTAAATTTGCCAAAATGACAGCCTTACCTTTCCATAACAATACTTTTATATCTACTACACCGTTTTCTTTAGTTCATACTGATGTCTGGGGCCCTTCTCCTATTCTCATCAGGGGGGTTCTGCATACTATGTGTCATTTGTTGATGATTACACCCGTTACACTTGGGTTTATCTTATAACTCATAAGTCCGATTTCTATCAGATATCCCGTACCTTTCAATGTACTACTCAGTTTGGGTCTACCATTAAAGTGTTACGGTCTGACTTAGGTGGGGAATATTTTAAAAATGAGTTTTGTGAGTATTTGGCCAATTTGGGTACCATTTATCAAACTTCCTATACAGATACACCTACCCAAAACACCGTCATCTCCTTGAAACAGCTAAGTCTCTTCTTTTTTCTGCTTCAGTTCCGGCTCCATTCTGGGGGAAGGCAGTTCTTACTGCTGCTTTTCTTCTCAACCGCATGCCTACTCCCATTCTTTCTGGTCGGTCTTCTTATGAGGCTTTGTTTCCCCAAATTCCTAACTACTCCCTTTTTTGTGTGCTTGGGTCTGCCTATTTTGTCCTTCTTTCCTGCAAAGATAGGACCAAACTTAGTACCCGGTCTGTCCTCTGTGTCTTTTTGGGTTACAATCTTACTCAGAAAGGCTACCGCTGTTGCGGTCCTATCTCTCGTCGCCTTTATGTCTCCTGTCATATTGTCTTTCTCGAACGTCTGTCTTACTTTTAGCTTCTCCCTCTCACTGCTCCAGTTTCCAAAAAGGATTTAGTTCACATTGACCCTTTTCCTTCTGAGGTCTCATCTGATGAGTACATCTCCACTGTTCCTTTTAAGCCCATTCCTACTTCTTCGTCTGCGTCACCTATGGCTCATTCTTCTCATTCAGCTTCTTCTTTCCCTCCGTTGTTGGTCTATTCTCGTTGTCAGGCTCCCCCACCACCAATTGTCTCGACTCCTGTTACTGCTCCTTCTACTTCTGATGACTCTGATCCTGCTGCACACCGATATCCTACTTGTGAGTGTCGTCCTCTAAACAGGTTGGGTTGGTCTAATACATGTTTTTCTGCTTCCTATCGTACTTTTTTGTCTGTTATTCATTCTTTTTCAGGGCCACGGTCTTATATAGAGGCCTGTTAGGATCCTAATTGGGTTCAAACTATGGAGGATGAGTTGTTTGCCTTACAGAAGACTAACCCTTGGGAGTTGGTTCCTTTGCCTGCTGGCAAGAATCTGGTTGGTTGCAAATGGGTCTATAAAGTCAAGACTCATTCTGATGGTTCTCTCGAGCGCTACAAAGCTCGCTTGGTTACCAAGGGTTTCTCACAAGAGTATGGTATTGATTATGAGGAGACCTTTGCCCCTGTTGCCAAGATGACTACTGTCCATACCTTGATTTCTGTTGCTACTGTTCGACATTGGCCTCTCTGTCAAATAGACGTTAATAATGCTTTTCTTAATGGTTATCTCACTAAGAAGGTCTACATGCGTCCTCCCCCTAGTCTTCTCCACTCCTCTAGGCAGGTTTGTCGTCTTCGGCGTACTCTGTATGGTTTGAAGCAGTCTCCTCGTACTTGGTATGATCGCTTTCAAACTGCCATTACCGAGCTTAGGTTTCATCCTTCTACTTTCGACTCTGCTTTGTTTCTGAAATATACCTCGGCTGGTTTTGTTACTCTCCTACTCTATGTGGATGATATGATCATCACTGGCTCTAACTCTTCTGCTATCTCTGAGGTCTAGCAACATCTCTTCCGCACCTTCGAAATGAAAGATCTGGGTCCATTGCGGTATTTTCTTAGTATTGAGGTTGCCTCTTCTCCAAAGGGCTATTTTCTGTCTCAGGCCAAGTATGCTAATGAGGTTATTCACCATGCTGGTCTTACTAATACTAAGGTTTCTGATACACCTATTGAGCTTAATGTGAAGTTCAACTCTACTGATGGTGTCGCTCTGGATGATCTTATGGTCTATCGCGAGCTGGTGGGTTGTTTAGTTTATTTGACAGTCACTTGCCCTGATCTTGCTTATGTTGTTCATGTGGTTAGTCAGTTCGTTTCTACTCCTTGTTCTACCCATTGGGCTGCTTTGGTTCGCATTCTTTGCTATCTCCGGGGTACCAGCTTTCAGGGCTTGCTGTTGTCTTCTACTTTCTCTTTAGACTTGGTGGCCTATGCTGATTCTAATTAGGCTAGTGATGTTACTG
This sequence comes from Camellia granthamiana, assembly GCA_036172215.1. Lineage (NCBI taxonomy): Eukaryota > Viridiplantae > Streptophyta > Magnoliopsida > Ericales > Theaceae > Camellia > Camellia granthamiana. The sequence goes on along the minus strand of CM069904.1, from coordinate 137,237,484 downwards.
ATCACAAGTCCACCTCTGGTTTCCGTATGTTTCTTGGCGATTCCTTGATCTCTTGGAAAAGCAATAAATAAACTATTGTTGCTCGCTCTACTGCCGAATTCAAGTACCATGCTATGGCTCATGTTACTACTGAGCTTGTTTAGCTTCGTTATCTTCTCTCTGATTTGGATGTACCTCAGTCTTCTCCGACCTCCCTCTATTTTGACAACCGTAGTGCTATTCAGATTGCCCACAATGCTGTCTTCTATGAACAGACGAAACACATTGAGATTGATTGTCCCTTTGTACGACAGCATCTGTAGTCTGGCTCTATCTCGCTTCCTTTTGTCTCCTCGGCTTTGCAACTTGTGGAGTTTTTCACCAAGACTCACACTACCGCTCGGTTTCAGTTTCTTCTTAGCAAACTCTCAGTATTTTCTACTAAAACACCTTGAGTTTAAGCGGGGGTGTGAGAATATATATTGTATATATGGTATATTAGGAATTAGGCAATTCCCTTTTCTTTGTATTTCCTTTTTTTATCATAGATTAGGGCTATGTAACTGATGCACTCTTTGTAAACATACACAATTGAATATACAAAAAAGCTTTCAGGAATCTTACAGATAGATGTATATGGATGCCTTGGTAAAAACACTTTTTGGGTACAAACATTTGGGAAACGCAAATTGGGAAGTATAAGTTTTGGAATTGGGAAGTATGTGTTTTGGAAATTTAGATACATTATGAAAATCTCTTTATATATATGAATGTTGATTATTCTAATTGTAGTTGGATAGTTGTTAACTGTTAACTCTTAACTCTGGGATGATAGATGTATATGGATGCCTTGGTAAAAACACTTTTTGGGTACAAACATTTGGGAAATACAAATTGGGAAGTATATGTTTTGGAATTGGAAAGTATCTGTTTTGGAAATTTAGATAAATTATGAAAACCTCTTTATATATATATATGAATCTTGATGAATTCTCCTTGAATGATATAAAACATGTTGATATTTGGTTCTTTAGTGTTGGTTGTGATTGGTTGTGAATGTCTATCAACAATACACACACTTAGAGAGTTATGGAAATCATTTTTTGTTTTAAAATGCTTGTGATTTCATTCAATAAAAATAAACTGAAGAAATTGTTTTTACTAATGATTGTTTCAGTGCATATTGACAGGGGGAGCTTGTTCTATATCAAGTTGTTTTATTGCCTTGATATATATTAAAAAAAATATTTCTCATTATCCTTGTTTTGGCCTTGAAACCCTTTTTATAGGGGGAGTTTTTGATCTCATTTTTCAAATCATTTATTTACAAACTCCGTGAAAAACACTTCTTAATGCCTTCTTTTTGAAACTCATACTTTGAAAACTTTAAATATTTGTCATCATAAAAAAAGGGGAGATCGTTAGCCCCAAGGTTATTCAAAATTTAAATTCTTATTGATTTTGATTATTGACAAATATCTAGAATTCATTTTATTATTCAAAGTTTTCAAAGTAATACAAATTGTGCTTCAATGGTTCTAGAAGATATATGATTTTAAAGTGTTGTTTTTTAGTGGTTTTTAGCCCCTCAAAACATGAGATTAGCATTTGTATGCAAAATTCTATTTATACTTGAAACAAGTCCAAGGGTCAACACCAAAATAGCAAGGGTTGACACCAGAGTGAAGCTCAAAATGTCTAAGTGTTCCAAAAGTAAGGGTCGACACCAAGAACAGCAAGGGTCGACGCTAAATTTCATTGTGCAATCCAGCAGCAAGGGTCAACACTAAATTTCAGTGTACAATCTAACAGCAAGGGTTGACGCTAAGAATAACAAAGGTCGATACTAAATTTCAGAATGCAATCCAGCAGCAAGGGTCAACACCAAGAATGATAAGGGTCGACACCAGGAACACCTGGAGCTCAACTCAAAAAAGAGAAGAAAGCAAATGGTCAACACCTAATCTATAGGGGTCGACACCTGTAAATCTGGGTTTAAAAAACCCACCTGCCAAATCAGATCTAAACTGACACTGATCATTTCTCAGCCACTTTTTCTAATCTATGTGCAGAATATGACATCATCTCTAATCTCTAAGCAGATTTTTCTGTCACCATATCTTCTACCAAAAGTTGACCTATGAAGAAGAGCATTAAATGAAAAGCTTGTGCGTTTAATGATCCTTCTCTTCCCAAGACCTTTGTCATGACCCAAACTTGGTATCCAAAGGTTTGGCTCGCAACAAGATAAAAATAAAATAATTCTAAAATTTCTGTAGGAGTAGCGCAACGGATAAATTAAGTAAATTAAAATAAAATAAATGGGTATCAAAATTCTATATACACCATGATCTGATCAAACACAACTGGAAGATATCTTCCTTGATTTGCTTCAACGGCTAGAAGATTCAAATCTCCTCTCTTCAACAGCTAGAAGCCATTAATGCTATAAAGATGAAGCTCTCCTCGTTTAATGAATACACTTCTTCAAATATAACAAACCCAGAGCATTCAATAGCTTTGATACTTCATTGCACTTCCATTTTCACATCTGAGAGTGTCTTAAACTATCTCTGTGCTTACATTTTCATATCCATCTTTTGAGAGAGAATATTTGTCAAAGATAACAGTTGTACTTCTTATTCTTGTTCCTTATTTTCTGAGTAAAACATTTGTAAAGTGGGCATTTAGTTGAGAGATCCTCAACAGATTGAAGTAAGTCCTTTGTAAAAATCCACAAGCTAGGTGAAACTTGGTGGTGCATTGATTCTTAGTGAATAAAATCTCAAGGATGTCTCTTGAAGATTGGACGTAGGCCAGTAAGCCAAACCACTATAAATCCTTGTGGTTGAGCTCTTCTTTGCTTTTCTTTTATTTTCTATTTATTCATTGTATGTCTGCTACATTTAATCACTTAGTCATTTGAAATCTAATTTCTAGTCAAATTTTTTAATAACCCAATTCACTTCCCTCTTGGATTGCCTTCATGTATAACATAATTTTTTGTTTTTAATGAATTTTTTAAATATTTTAAGCAAGTTTTTAGTTTTTAGATGCACCTAACTTAAATATACCTAAAAAGTAAAATATTTTTAAAAAAAATAATAAATATATGAATATAAAAATGTACTAAATTTTTGTATTTTTTTTTATATTTTTGATGTTTAGTGAAATTTTTTTTAGAAATATTATATTTTTTTATTATATTTATATTAAGTGTATCTAAAAAGTAAAAAATTTACTTAAAATATTAAAAACAAAATTATTAAAAATAAAAAATAAAAATCTTAATTTTAAAAAAATTAAATTCAAAAAATTAAAACAAACAAAATGTAAGGATTTCTCAAATTATAGAAGTACCTTTGCTAATTTGGTCTTCTCCTCCAACCGATTATCCCTCAACCATGAACCACAAATGACAAAACAGGGTGTCACATTCACTGTATCTTTCCCCCAGGTGTCGAAGTTTTACTCAAATCGTATCTTCTTCACAAGCCCACCGCCCACCCCAAGCATAAACAAGTGATTGCCTTCATGTGCTACCAGACTCATTACTACACACACCACAATAGTTTTTAACAAATACAATGACACTTCACACTTCCCATACACACACAAAAGGAGAGATGGGGGGAGAGAGAGAGAGAGAGAGAGAGATTTAATTGAACTTTGGGAAGCTCAATCACCCAAATATCATGATCCAGGGGAGGCCCCCCTCATTTCCTCCATATTATTATTTATTTGCTCGTCAATATCATAAATAAAATGCCAATATCTATCCCAGGATTTACACATAAAAGCTCAAAGTGACGTGTTTATGACTTTGACTACAAATGAATGAATTCAAAACTCCCACCCTATATATACCCTTTCAAGAATTTCCGCCACTATCTACAAACCCACATCTAACCCTTCTTACCCAACTAAAAGAATTGGGAAAAGAAAAAAAAAAATGTAAAACTCCCAAAATCAATGGAGTTTGAATATTATGAATTACCCAAATAACAAAGTTATCTATCTGTGCTATTATTGACATGGGAAGAAACTCGAGTTTTAATTGGTTTTAACTTCAAGCCCATGCTTTCTGGAGAGAGAAGATCTGGGGAGATGCAAGACGGGCTGAGGGGGCTCCTTGGGCTGCCGCTAAGCTGGCAAGGCCTATATAATCCGTACCCCATGAAAAAATACTCCATGGGTACCAACATTGCATGCGGTTGCTCTTCTGTTACCACTGATCCACAAGCCTGGACCTGCACAAACATACTCACTTGCATAAGCATTATTAATCAGGGCATTTTTCCCAATCACGAATGCACTTTTGTTCAAATAAATGTATTTATTCATTTTTGTCAAATGACATAAAAGAAATGTTTTAAAATTGTCGGACTACTTTGGGATTCAATAATAATTGCCAGCTCAAAAATGGTGGCTAGCTTTTAGCTGGTAAGCCTCTTGGCAGTCATGCTATAAATGGGGAATTTTCATCCGGGTTGGGGGACCCTCTTTTGTGTAACCCATCACCATTACACCCAAAAAAATAAAAAATAAAAAAGAACCAAAAAATATATATTATATAAATTTATTGCCAGTCTAAAAAGATAGAATTTAGCAATTAGATGGCATGATAGTCAAAGAAGTTCAAGAAATAAAGCCCTAGAACAAGGGGTAATTGTTCATAGCATATATTATATCAGGAATAAAATTTGTTATATGTAGTAAAACAAGTTGGATAGACTGAAAATGCTTCAACAAAAACTAATTCCATTTGAAATGCATAGATTTGGCATTATGTTTAGGAACCAAACATTTCAGCCAAAAAGACACTAAAAAATCCAATTCCCAAACAAGCCCTAATTATTCAAGAAGAATAACTCAAATTTAAGTTAGATAATTCATATAAGAATTTCAAAATTGGATTAAAAAGCTTTATAATGAGCATTATAAAGCTTTATTACAGTAGATATTTGAAATCATACTAAGGGGTCTCCTCCTAGCTCAAAGATCTTACTGAAAACATCTTTTCTATATCAACTTACCTTCTCTACAAGGACTAACTCGCTAAGATTTTTATAAAATTTAACCTCAAATCCCTTGATTTGAAATCCACATCCATCCAAACAAACGCCAATCTTTTTACTTATACCTGGATGGGCCACCACCATGTAAATGTTTTGCTCATCTTATATCATACAAGCATTCTTACATACTGATTTGATGCATCACATACCTCAACTAAGGCACTATATCTTCTATCCAGTTTTGATGTCATGTGAACAGCCTCTGAATGGAAAGGAGAGTCCTCGCCAACAAATATGAGTGTCCGACATTTAAGTCTCTTCAACCCATCAGTAATGTCAGGTCTCCTGCTAGTTGACCAAAGGTCAGAGAAGTTTGTTTACCGATTAATTGTGAAAGCAAGGAACTCATGGAAAAAGAATGAACACACAATATGCAGTACAATAAGCAATCTCGGACTTGGCCTTTACCTATCAATTGCTTGAAGAAACTGCAGAACATTTATGCTCTGCCTCTCATCCAGTAACTGGAGAGAAAAAAAGGAGAGAGAGAGAGAGAGAGAGAGAGAGAGAGGTCAGATTCCAGCAAGTGTGCACTTAATACAAAAAGGATTAGAATAGTTGAATTGAAGCACTAACTCTTCTACATGCTTGAACAATGTCTGATTCTGGGACATCTATACTACCACGTACTTCCTGATACAACTTAAAGGAATCTCATCACTCAACCTAATCATATAAATCACAAAGCATGAGCTGAAAATATAAAGAACAACTGGTAGACTGGAAGTACTAGAATACCTTGCTAAAATACCGTTGAAGCAAGAAGTCCTTCACCAAACCACACATGCCATAAAAAATATAGCAAATTTGACGTCACCTAGAGATTAAATGGAACTTGGATTTAGTACAGAGATTAATGTCCTTGACAATGTACAAATGACAGCAAGGTCCGCAAAAAACACCTTATTATACAACCATTCTGTCCAAGAGGCATTTTTGCATCATAAAGGGGATACAAGTATCAAACCAAGAACCCGCTCCCTATATTTCATCTGTAATACAAAACCTTGGTAAATTAACCAATCTACATATATTTTAAAATTCATAAAAACTATCGCAGAGGAAACATACAGCAAATAGAGTGAGAATGTAAGCACCCGCCGTTACCCCCATGCACATCACCGCACCAAGCCTGAACAAGGTCACATTCATGTTGTCATACATCAAGTTACAAGAATTATAATAAAAAATAAAAAATAAAATAAAATAAAAATAGAGAAGAAAAAACAAAGATAACTTAAGACCAGAAAATGTATTTATACATCCTCTTTATGCCAGCAACGAACACAAGAAAACTATATAACTCCAACCCTTTTTTTAGTTTTGAGTATGGTTCGATAAAAAAAATTGGATAAATAACAGTCAAAAAGATACGAATGGTATTAACAATATTGAAGTAATGAGATTACCTAAAATGGTTGAGAACCTCAATAATTTGATCTGCTAAGTCATCAACAGAAGGTACAGGATCATCCGGACAAATTGCTGCTGCTCCTAACTGCAAGAACTCTTATGGAAGTCCCAGAATAAATCTTATGTGAATAATAGCATTCAGTAGAAAGGACACAAAAAAAGCTCAAAACAAAATTCATGAAACAAGAATAATAGAATCATACAAATGCAGAAAAATCAAACAATTCACAGACCTCGTGGCCGGGAGGACTAATATGGTAAATGCAGAAGTTGTGGAGCAGCAAAGAAGCTGCTTCAGGACAAAAGAACAATCCTTGGAAACAGGACATATCTGCTCAGAAAGTTGCAAAATCAGGTGATAAACATTAACAGATTGAAAGGCCAAAAAACAAAACAAGCAAAAACAATGGTGTCAAAACATAGAGATTCAGGGAAGAGTGAAAATTTGAATTTAAAACATAAGACATGGAAAGGAATAAATCTATCACTTACGATTTAGAGCCAAATCAGGATAGGTAACCAGAGCTGGCTTGTCTTGGTCTCCATACACAATAACAGACACAGGACCACGGCCAGTTCGTACAATATGTTCCTGCAATAAAATTGTAATAAATTACATGCATTGTAAACAAATCATCATGCTTAAGCAGGATTAAAAAATAAAGAAAATAAATCAACAGGGGAAGAACAATTCCAAGAAATCATTGATGAGATCGAAACTGTAAGGTACCATTATGTTTTCTAAATAAAAAAACCCTAAATTGGTATGAGAAATCATTTGCTTTGTGTTTATAGACCCTTAAATGAAGCCAAAATCTGAGCTTTTCTGGCAAATCTTATTCCCAGGAAAGGCTTTCCATGTGCACTGACCCTTTTTGGAACCAGATTGCTACATCAGCATACTATATATTTCTAAAAGAAGATCAAACAAACAACAATTTGTTGGTAACAATCATTGGATTCTTAATAAAGTAATGACATGGAATTTAATATAATAAAAATGAATTTGACATATAAACTAATTATACTGATTGCAACTTCCAACCAAAAACAAAAGAAATACAAGGATAAAGTAACAGCCACGCTGTGTTCATGAAATGAATATAAAAAGTCTCTGCATGATTGAGAGTTTTTACCAATAACAACAAAGAATCAGACGAAACAACAAAGGAGTGAGAACAAATAAGACTTGATAGGAAGAAGAACAAAAATAATTAAAACAATGCTCCTGTTAGCTAATCAATATCAATGATTGACACCCCGTTTGATTGCTGATAAACAAGGGTTGAGAAAGCAACTATATATTAAAAAAATTCACTTGTACTCGGATAATTCCAACCATTTGTCCAAGCTGAGCTCATTCTTTCATCATTTAGAAACCAATAACAACACATACAACACAGCATCAAATAATTTTAATTTCCTATTTCTCCCTCCCTCTCTTTTTTTCCCTTTTGGGAGAGGAGAGGTATGGATAGGTTCTTCAGTTTTCTCAGCCACCAAACAAAACATTATAATAGAACTAAAGAATGGAAATTGAATGATTTAAAGCAAATTCAAACAACAAGAGGGTTCAACGAGACAATTAATAGGTCGCATTGACAATAAGAAGGAAGAAAGAAAGAAAAACCAGCTTCACAAACACAGAAGAACAAAAAAAGTAATCAATTAATTAAAACCCAAAATTATTACTGCTTTAATTCGTTAAAAAAAAAAAAAAATCAAAATCAAAACAGTCAACAGATCTACCTCAAAAACTTACCAATTTCAAGCTTTCCATTTTTTCAAATAAAGATTAATAAAAAATAAAAAGAGGATGGACCCAAAACAATTATCAAACATCAAAACAACCCTAACCCTTCAATTTGGATGCAGAGAAAAGCAAAAAACAAGATGGAAAAATTCAAAATATTTATTTTCCTTCACCAACATTTCCAAGCAATAAAAATACACCATAAACCAAGAACTCAAAAATACCGGCTCGAAATATTCGAAAAATGCGAATCCATAAATCCAATAAACCGAACAAAATGCATAATATTTTAATTGATCAATCAATCAAACAAAAATAAATAAAAAATCAAACCTTTCCGCCAAGATAAATCGTTTCCATATCAACAGAAACGGAATCGCTTGAATCCGCCATGGCCGACAGCTCTGTGCCTGAAAAGCCCCAAGCCCCTATCTCTCTCTCTCTCTCTCTAGAAAATATTTTCTCTCTCTATCCTTCCGTTTGTCTCCCTCTTTCTCTCCCTCTCTCTCTCGATGGCTTATATACGAAGCGATTCTCTATCTTTGTTTCCCTCTCTCTCTCTCTCTCCCTCCCTCTCTCTCTGTATCTACTGTAAAAGAACATGCGGTTAATCTCCACCGACGACGCAAATAACGGAATTTAACCGGGGACTCTGGTCAATATTTAACCATGGTTAACTGACCGACAGCTTGGCACTTTTAACTTTGCCCACCACGCAATCATTTTATTCGCCATATATCTGCTGCCTAGCAAGCTTTCGTTTGAGACATGCGTTGGTTTTTTTTTTTTCATATATTTTTTTTTAAGTTTGGGATTTAAAAATTTTGTTTGGGATAAATTTTTTGAGTTTTTTAATTGAACCTTGATAGAGATTCCTTCCAATCACCACTCCCACCATCCCCACACACACGTGGTGGGTGGTGATTGAAGGAGCAGGAAAAAAAAAAAAAATGTAACCAATGAGAGAGAGAAGGAGTCAAAGGGGGTGAGAGAAAAAGGAGACGTGAAACATTTTTGTTTTTAATTTTTGTAAAAAAATAATAAAATAATTATGAAATAAATATAATATTGTATCATATTTAATTAAAATAATTTATTTTATCTTATAGGACTATTTTAGCCTAGGACATGCCAAACGAACCTAAGGAGTGATTAATAAGTTTAAAGGCGACGTCGTTTCAAAGTTGGTGCGGTCTTTTCTCTCTCATGGGTTTTTTGCTTTCCACGTGTATTAAACACGGATAAATTTTTTACAGTCAATTTTTTGGTCCTTTTATATTATTATTTTTTTGTTCTTTAATAATATTGACTGTGAGTGTTGAGGTGTCGTGATGATGTGGTTCTCGAATCCGTGAATGGTTATTGTTCGATCAGCTCCTTTTTTTATTTTTTTACTATTATTTATTAAATTTAAGTTAAAATTTAATTAAAAATTTGATCTCTTTTTCTTTAAATGGTTTGTTAATTTGGAAATTTATCCTATGTATACCACTATCTTCTACATTATATCATACTTCATTTTGTGTATCTTATCCTGAGCTCATAACGATATTCTGAATCGTTTATTTTAATGAAAAAAATTAATTTTATCAAATATTGATAAATAGATGAAAATCATATTTTATTTTATAAAATTGATAGTTTAAATTTAAAATTATAACTATTGTACATTTTAAAAAATAAAATGTAATTTGTTCACGTGTCTAATAATATCTGATAAAATTGATTTTTTTTTTTTTACATAACTCTTCTTTGTTGTTGAGCTTATGAGATGAATAATTCAAATAATCGTAGTAGGCCCGAGAAGGGGCCTAAAAATCAATTATGAAGGAATTTGGAGGACAATGGTATGAAAGAAAGTCATTCCTGTTTGTTAAAGAACAATTTGATGGATGATGGAACAAATTTTAAGCAATTCGATGAACTAGTTAAAAAATGTGGTAGTTATTGAATATAAGGAATATTATTGAAACAGTAATGCTATATCCTCATTTTGGATCCCAAATTTTGAATTTCCAATAATATGATACGCATTTATTGAATAATTTTTATATTTTAATAGAATTTTTATTTGATGTGATTTATGACACATCAGTTGGAGTTGGTTTGGAGCTTCAAAATTGGAGGTTCAAAACATATTCTTTATTGAAAAATCAAAAGAATATGACAAACTTACAAAGGTATTTACTTGATATAATAAAATATAATAGTAGATATGTATGTGACCTTTGAAATCCCAATCAGTGTACTTGATTTTAATTTTTTGAAAATTGAATTTTTTATATTTCTTTTTTTTTTAGTGAATATTTTTAAAATTTTAAGTATTTTTTTTACTTTTTTAGATGCATCTTAATTAGATGTATGTAAAAAGTAAAATATTTATTAAAAAAATATTTTAAAAAATCAATAAATATACAAGAATATGCAAAATGTACTGAATTCTAGTATTTTTTTTCTTCATATTTTTGGTATTTAGTAAATTTTCTAAAGATTTTTTCATAAATATTATATTTTTTAAGTGCATTTATGTTAGGTATATTTAAAAATTAAAAAAAATGGTTAAAATATTAAAAAAATTTAGTATAAACAAAAAAACACGAAAAATAAAAAAAAATTTAATTTTCTAAAAAGTGAATCTTGAAAACTCAAATCAAACCAGCCAAATGTTTTTATGATGTTATGAACATGTGTCTCCTTAATGCATATGTTAGGATAATTTTGGAAAAATAATTTTTCTTAACATGGTTGAGTTTTTTTCAATTTAAAATTTGAATTTGATAGTCATGGTAAGGTTGGTTCGTAGATCCTATTTTGATAATCTAAAACATAATAAAATGAAAATATTACAATCATCGAATGGATTTAATTTTTTTTTATGAATAATATAAACAAAGAGTTTTAAAAAATAAATAATTCAAATTATCAAAACATGATTTATGATGAGTCCCTGTGGACCTAGATATCACAATTAAATTTAGATTAACTTGAAACAAGACTAATCTTATCTTATAATATGCTCCCTCCGTCCCAAAATAATAGTCCATTTTTTAGAACGAAAATGAGTGGTAGCTCGAAATTCGTGGCTCGATTTTGGCTCGACAGCCCAAATGTCGTTTTGGGCTGTCTTTTTTTTTTTTTTTTTTGTTCCTTCTTCTTCTTCGTCATGCTGGTCTGAAACAGAGGGAGAGGAGAGGGAGAGGGAGAGGGAGAGGGAGAGGGAGAGAGAGAGGAGGCAGGTCGTCCGTCGCAGCCCTCCGCCGTCGCCTCTGCCCGATCGTCGCAGCCCCGCATCCGCCGATCGTCGTCGCAGCCTCTGCCTCGCAGCCCCCGCCCCCCGCCCCCGCCCCTCCTCCGCCTCCGTCCCCCGCCTCCGCCTCTGCCTCCGCCCCAATATGTTGGCCCCCTCCAATCCCTCCTCCTCCTCCTCCGCCCCTCTTCCAGCCTCTCCCTCCTCCTCCTCCTTCTCTCTCACTTTTTCGAGCCAATTTCGAGCCAAAAATCTCGAGTTACCAATCGCGATCGTTTTTAGAATTCAACTTTTTTTGATAGTGCAATTATTGTATTTTAAAAATATTAATTTTTTAAAATTACCCTTTAATAGTACATTTTTTTGAGAATATCAATTGTAGAATTGTACTTTTTGTGTTGTTAATGAATTTAAAAGAAGGGTAAAATAGAAAATTCATTATTTTAGTCCTTGATTTTTAAAGATTGACTAATATTTTGGGACAATGAAAAATAGAACAAGATACTAATATTTTGAGACGGAGGGAGTTTAATTTTCAAACTTACTTTTATGTGAAAAATGTATAATACATATATATAGTAATATTAGAGACCCCAAAAATTCTATCAAAATTTTGGTAAAACTTTTGAAATCTTTAACATTTTATATATATATATATATATGTTTTTAGCATTTATGTTAGTGATACATTAACTAAGTTTTGTTTAATCAGTTTGGTAGCAACTAGCTTGCAGTTTGCAAAAACCAAGGCTTTGTTTGGCAGTCATAGTTGGGACTAAAAAAAGTACAAAAGATAAAATAAGTTAAATAAGATAATAAGGTAAAATATCTCATCCAAATCATAAACATTTTATCCTTTTTCTAACAAAAATAAAAAAACTAAAAAAAATTAACTCAAATGAATTTTTTAGTCCCAAGTTAAAAAAGTGTCAATCAAAAAAATCCAACTAAAAAAGTCTTGTTCAAACGAGAACTAAGTAGCTTGCCAAAGTAAAGTTTATTTTGAAAAATAAGTTTAAAGTTGACTTTTTTATTTTATTTTTTTTAAAATGTATAAAAAAATAGAAAAATAATTTAGCCTAAAAAAATCAAAAAATTAAAAAACTGACTTTTAATCAAATTGGTTCATTTGGTGCAACACTTTCAGCCTTGTTGCCTTGGAATTTTGGTATCATTGCAGATCATGCATATTCATTCGGGAGGTTCATTTAATTGGATTTTGATGTTGGAATTATTCTTTTGGTTGAAGTGGTCTGTTTAGTGACTTTTCAGTACTCCATTCGAAGCTTCGAAGCAAATTAAAATGCTTCCAAGGACTTTTTGTTCCATTGTTAGTAGTTTGGAAGGTCTTTCTCTCAGCATCACTGACTTTGTTAACTTTGATCTCTTCTTCTCCTACTTCCCTCGACTTGTCTTCTAATTTTGATTAGTTTAGGATCATTTCAAGGATATTTGGAAGACTTTCATGTCTCTTTATAATTTATTTATAAATTCATTAGTTAGTGATGTGGAATTAGACTTTGGTTTTGTAACCATAGTTAATTTGAAAGAATCTCGTGAATATTATTATGCCTTTATTTTTTTGCATATTTTTATTCTCAACCGTTGATGTACATTTATGAGAAATCATCTTTTTTTTTTCAACAAATATAATTATTAGAAATTTTGTGAAAATTTTCGATCATCCTTAATTTTGTGAAAAAAATTCCTATCCCTTGATTATTGGAAATAAGTTGTTTTATTTTTTGAGACATGCATAATAATAAAATTATGTCTACATCTTTTTTTTAGTGAAAACAAAGAGTTATCATCATTATATATCTCTCAGTCAAAAATAAAAGCCCACATCAATAATAGAAATGTTAAAAGCTAATCACAGAACCAATTACAAAAAAATTTGTACCACGAAAAATTGTTCTCCACATGAATGATATGTTAGAAAAACATCAATCTTAAAATGTAATTAGTAAGTTTTTTTTGTTGTTTTTGTTGGTAAAAGATAAGTAAGCACTTCATTCATAAATAAAAGAAAATTAACAGAGAGTTTCACAATACGTAAGATGCTAAACAAAGAAAAAATTGCCAACTAAAAAGGCAAATAAGAACTTTGCAAAGAGCATAAAAGATAATCAGATCCACCAATAATAACAACCACAAACAGGGTGGAGCTATGCTTTGAACAATGGTGTCAATTGACACCATGAACTTGAAATTTTTGATAGAGTATATGTAAATCATGTATAACGCAACGGGTAAAAAGATTCAAGTCATACCTTAGGTGATGGAATCCGAAACGATGAACCTTGTCGGTAAATCATGTGCTTCACAAACCACAAACTATGAACACACAACAATGGAGTGATACCACAGTATGAGTATCACCACACTAGTCACATGCAAAGGTTTGATTGTTTTACAAATGGCTTGATTGTTTTACAAATGGAAGAGAATTAGAGAAAGAGTATGGGAAAAATATCAATCGTTATTCTAATCATCCCATATCCCATATATAACGTATCTGATATAAAGGCTATCTAACCATCTATCCATATCTTTTGATAAGATATGATATATATATATATAAGATAGTGGGTTATCCAAAACTAAGGATAAATAATAATTTAAATTCAAAAATCAAATTATTTGGATGATCTGATATTGGTCATGGGTCATGCCACATGGGCGCCCAAATCCAGGTCCAATACCCGGCCCAATTTTCAAAATCTCTCACTCGCACATGAATTTGCATGACATTGCCACATCTCTATCTCTAGGGGTGTACACCGTTCAGATTGGTTTAGTTCTGAGAAAATCCAAGAACCAAACCGATCCTAACAGTTCTGTGATTTTGAAAACCAAACCAGACCATTACACTTGTAAAACCGAACCAGAACCACACCGAAATAACGGTTCGGCTTCGGTTTGGTTCATAGTTCCAGAAATTTCTATTTACAAGAGTAAATTGTTAATATTAACAAAATAATTACTCAAACTAATTACATTTAACTCATAATAAAAACTAATAATATTAAGGCATTACTCAACATTACATATCTATATCATCCTAATATCATTAAAATTACAAAAAATCAATTAATAAAAATAAAACTTGATATTATATCTATATATATCTTTTAAAATTCGGCTCAGTTCGGTTCGAACTGTGGTTTTTTCATAAAATCTATTAATCGAACTGCTTTCACGATTCTCATATTTCTTAAACCAAACCGAACCGGTTCTTAATAGAATCGAACCAAATCGTACGATTCGGTCTGGTTCAGTCCAAATTACCGGTTTGAACGGATTTTTGTACAGCCCTATTTATCTCAATCTCCCCAAATATTGAACAATCTCATACTAGCCAATAAACCGTGCAACCGCTGAGAACACCTGCATGTAGGAGCTCTATACTAGAAACTCAATATGAGCCAGCATAGAGACATTAACCCAAGAAGAATAGAAATAGTGTCTCATGTACCTAAACCCATCTAGCTACATCGGTCCAAAATATTTCCAATCCCTCAAAGAGCATGTTTGACCCTTCTAGGTCCCGTATTATATTCACACCCAATCAGTATCTCATAGAGAGCGATGTGAGTTGTCGATAGTGAATATAGAGCAGAGATGTAGAACTAAATGATCTTCCCTTCACCCTCATATCATTTAATTTAGAATTGACCGTTTTCCCAGTAATGTCCCTTAAAGCCGAATCAAACATGACCATAGGAAACATACCAAAGTACCTGAACATCAACTCCTCATCTTATGACATAGTCAAAGGTCACAAAAAGGCATAAAGTGAAGTCATTGGAAAAATGACTTTTAGGACTCACACGGTAAGGAAATAGGGATCCATTCTCACACCTCGCTAATGGGTCGATAAGCACATGCAGTACGAATGCATGTTATAATAGATTAACTCTTCCAAAGAGTGATGTTAAACTCACACACCATACAGATCTTAGTCTAGTCGCTCTTAAGCGCATAAGTCGCTTTCTAGCGTCTCGCTCGAATTCTCTATTTGCTCACCTCTCAGGCATCAAATGAGATCTCGCATTTGGCTATCCATAACAGGCACATCATGGAAAAGTGGGTACTCTTATATCCATAGTCGGTCTCTAACAAGACCTCATCTTGGCTCCAATCAAGGCGACATAGCCAGTGGATATTTTTAGCCTCTCTCTTGGCTCCAGATACAATAAACCACTAATCTCATCCTTGCTCGCTACCTAGCGCTAAGGGTGATTGCTCGTGTGAGTGAGTCAATCTTATCTGCTAACATCAATTTATTTATTCTGTGTATGTTAATTCACAAACCATTGCAAAAAGTAGTAAACATAAATGTGTAATAGAAATAAATATGAATACTAATGGCATAAATATCCCCAAAAAAAATAAGAGTTCAACTGAATACATATATATATCACCACCTACGTAGTCTTAAAGCCCTAACATGAATAAGATAAACATCTCTAGCAATGGGCATAGTCAAAGAGTCCGCAACCATACGACTCATAGAGATGTGCTCCAAGATCACTTCTTTCTGCGCCACAATGTCTCTAATAAAGTTGAACCTCACATCAATGTGTTTGGTTCTCCTGTGGTACTTAGGATCCTTAGCGTAAGCGAGTGCAGCCATGCTGTCACAATGGATAGTCACAGGGTCTGAAGTATGTGTGACAATATCCAAATGCTGAAGGAATCTCCTCAACCAAAAGGCTTCCTGAACGGCAGATGAACAAGCCACAAACTCAACCTCCATAGTCGATAAGGCAATACAGGATTGCTTCTTACTGCTCTAAGAAATAGCACCATCGCTAAACATGAAAGCATATCCTGAAATGGACTTACGCTCATCTAGTCTCCTCCTCAATCATCATTATAATAGCCAACTAGACGTAGATCTGAACTTTGGTAACAAAGTGTGTAATCTGCAGTCCCTCTAAGATATCGTAATATCCTCTTAACTGCTTTCCAATGAGATGGTCTTGGGTTGGATTGGTAACGATTCACGAATCCAACTGCATAACAAATGTTAGGGCGTGTACACATCATAGCATACATCAAGCTTCCAACAGCATTTGCGTAGGGAACACGGGCCATCTTTTCATTCTCTTCTGGAGTCTTAGGACCCATATCAAGGCTTAGGCTCTTGCCTCTTGCAACAAGAGTGTCAATAGGTTTGCAGCTCTGCATCTGGAATCGCTCTAGGATAGTCTTAATGTAAGTCTCTTGAGACAAACCGAGAAGTCTCCTAGAGCGATCCCTAAGGATCTTAACACTGAGCACATAGCTTGCTTCACCCATGTCTTTCACCTCAAATGTAGAGAACAACCACCTTTTAGTGGTAAAAATCATCTCCTTGTCATTTCTAGCCAATAATATGTCATCCACATATAATGACAATATCAGAAAAATGTCCTTAGACCACTTAACGTACACACAGTGATCTTCATCGATCAACATAAACCCATTAGAAACAATGGCTTGATGAAATCTCAGATTCCATTGTCTAGATGATTGCTTTAAGCCATAAATAGATTGTTGAAGCTTGCAAACTTTGCGCTCCTGACCTACTACCACAAAGCCTTCTGGTTGATCCATATAGATCTCTTTATCCAATTCTCCATTGAGAAATGCAGTCTTAACGTCCATTTGATACAGCTCTAAGTCCAACTGAGCTATTATGGCCAGAATTAGGCGAATAGAGGCAAACCTCACAACTGGTGAAAAAGTTTCCTTATAGTCCACACCCTCTCGTTGGGTGTAACCTTTCACCACTAAGCGAGCCTTATACCTTTCTATGGAACCATCCGCCTTGCGCTTCATTTTGAGAACCCATTTGTTCCCAATGGTCTTGCGCCCTAGCGGCAAATCAACCAAGTCCCAGACATGATTTTTCTTTATAGACTCTATTTCTTCATCCATTGCAGCACTTCATTCTTTACTAGCAGGGAATGAAAGAGCCTCTTTGAGATTCTTAGGCTCCATCTCATCACTCAAAGCAATCATGAATGCTTCCCCTTCAATCTCAAAACAACGATGGGGTATAGCTCCATATTTACTTCTACGCCGTTGAGAATTCTGAGAATCCTCATCCATTGGATCTAATCCATGGGCAGGTAAATCACTCCCACTGTCTCTAGGAGCTTGAGGGATTATTTCCTCATTCTCTACTAGGCTACTAGGTGTGCCTTCAGGTAGATCCTCCATCTCATAGAGCTCTACATCTCTAGTTACCTCACCTCTACTAGAGAAATCCTTCTCTAGGAAATCCACATCTTGTGACTCAATTTCAGTCACACTTATATCCGGATGCTCCCCAATAAACACATAGCCCTTAGAATGTTCACTATAGCGAATCAAGATACACTTTTTTCCTCTAGGGCCTAACTTCCCAAACTTATGAGAAGCGTTGTGTATGTAAACTGTCGAACCCCAAGGCTGCAAATTGCCCATATCAAGCTTTTTACCAGTCCACATCTCATATGAGGTAGAAGGAACAGATTTGGAGGGCACACGGTTAAGGATGTAGGCAGGAGTCAACAAAGCATCTCCCCAATAAGAAATAAGAAGATTAGCTTGTGTCATCATAGATCTAACCATGTCAAGCAATGTGCGGTTCCTTCTCTCTGTTACATCATTTTGCTGCGAAGTCCTAGGAATTGTCAATTGCCTGAAAACTCCTTTTTCCTCACAAAGCACTTTAAATTGCTCAGATAGATACTCATGTCCCTAGTCAGTCCTTAGAGCCTTAATGCTCTTGTCTAATTGATTCTCAACCTCATTAACATACCGTCTAAAGTAATCCAATGCTTCTGACTTGTGAGAAATCAAATAGACATGGCCAAAACGCGTTCAACCATCTATAAATGTGATGAAATAAGGAGCTCCATGCCTTGCCCTCACATTCATTGGTCCACATATATTAAAATGAATAAATTGTAATGGGATAGATGCCCTTTGGCTTTCCCAAATGGTTTCCTTGTTGCTTTTCTAGCAAGACAGTGCTCACAAGTAGGCAAAGTGACTCTAGCGAATGGGTCTAAAAGGCCTTCTCTAGCCAATCTAGTCATCCTGTCTTGCCCTATGTAGCCTAATCTAGCATGCCATCTCATAGAATCATTATCACAAATAGATGCAATATAAGAAACAAAGCCATTGACATTTTTATTAAAACTAGAATCATCCACATCCAAAACTAAGAAACCATCTAAAAGATAACCAAAACCATAAAAAATTGCTCCCAAATAAAAGCTAACACCATTATTCTCAAAACAAAAGCTAAAACCAAGGCTCATCATGCTAATAACTGAAACTAAGTTTCGCCGAATATCCGGAGCACAAAGAACATCATGAAAATACAAGGTGCGCTGTAGACACCCCATTTTTGACCGTCCTTAAGACTTGGACGCTGCTACTGACGGTTTACTTGTTGGTGAAAGGTGTGCAGGGCAAAGGTTCAATTTCTTCAGCAATGAGAGAGTCAAATCCTAACCTCACACCCCATTTTGGACCAAAGCTATTTTTGAATGGTTTTTAGACTTCAAAACCCTCTCTTTCAAAACATTTTAGAAAATAGGTTTCTACGATGTTCCGGCTTTTTGGTAAACCGAGCAAGAACAGATTGGAAATGAATGAAGGAGAGATGAAATCTTTGAAAAATCTTTCAAAACACCTTGTTTAGGGTTTGGAGTTGAAGAAAATGGGAAAGGAGAGAAGAGAACTAGTTTGGGAGAAGTTCGGCATGACTTCGGGTAGGACCAAAACTGCGCGGCTCCACCAAAAGAGGGATATCTCTTAGCACAGTTGGAGTTTTGATACAAGGCTGCCACCATTGGAAAGCTTACTTCCGGGGCTTCAATTTGCACACAAGAATGACCTGAAACGGCATCCAGATGAAGGAGTTAGGCTTTCTTCAAGTCGGGGACTAAGGCTGATTTTTTATGCTGGCCTCTATGGAAGTGTGCCGGCCATTAATGGCCAATGCCTGCCCCATGCCGGCCAAAAATGGTATGGTGCCGGCCAACAATGATAAGGTGCCGGCCATTGATGCCAGAAAGTAGATTTCAACAGATATTTTGCTCCAGCTGTCTTCTTTGGGATATTTTCGACCCATGCTCTTGTTTTCTCTATATATCAAGGCCAAATCTATCATATTGAAGGGTTAGACCAATTTGGCAAAGGCTTGGGAGCCTCTCTCTCTACACTTCTCCCTCCCAAGAACCTTTGTGCATAAGAGCTTGTAAGTATAGATACACTTCTCTTTTGCACACACATCCTTGGTCAAACTTGACAACCATTGGGCTGAGATCCCTTGGAACCTATTTTGGGCTGCTAAAGGTTGGTTTTGGCTCAAGAAAAGGGGGTTGTTCTTGTGCTGTGCTTCAAAGGTAACTTCTTACCCCTTTTAAGCTCTTTGTGCACTATCATTTTGCCATCTTTCTACACTGTTTTTGGGGTGGTTTTGAACTGAAGAAAGGTCTGATTTTCAGTCCTAAAAGTCTTGGTTTAAGCCTTGTTTGGCTAGGGGGTTGTCTCTCCCTTTTGTTCCTTAGCTTGTTTAGCTTTTGAGCCATCTTTCTAGGCCTTTGTTTCATGCTTTGTTTGGCCTTCTAGCCACTGAAATTCAGTGGATTTTCAGTGGCTAGCACACTGTTTTGAGAGCCAAAATCAGAGGGGGGTGACCCCCTCTCTCCTTGTCTTGTTTGTTGGCCCTTTTGGCCTTCCAAAGGGGCTCCATTTTGCATGTTGTGAAGTCACATTTCAGGCCTTATTTGGTGAGTTTTAAGGTCTGCATTGACTCTATCCGGAGCCCTTTTGGCCATATTTTGTGTCTATAATGCATGTGTAGAACAATCCTCTTCAAGGCCTTTCAAAGGTACCTTTCATTGCATGCTTCATTGACTCATTTCAGGCTCTTTTTAGTGGGTTTTAGGACCCTCATAAGTCATTTCCAGAGCTGGTTTTTCCATGTTAAGTGTCCTTGTTGTATGTGTAGAGCAACCCCTTGAATAGCCTTCCAAAGGGGCTCATCATTCTTGCATGTGTTGACTGAGTTTCAGAGGTTATTTGGGCATATTTTGACATGGCATGCTTCTATTTTTGGTTGGTTTAGTGAGCTCTCATATGCTTCATATAGTTGTAGTACAACTCATGGTTCACTAGCCTATGTTGCATGTTGTTTTGGCCCTTCATGTTGGCACTTTTTGGCCATGCCTTGAACTGATATTGTGCTTATTTTGGACTACCCTAGCTCTGTTTTTGGGCCTCATGGTCGAATGATGTCTATTTTGCATGCTTGTAGTTCAATACACTTGCCTAGCTTTGAGTTTTGAGGTTCATTGCATGCATATATTGAGGACTTTCCTTGTTTTGGGGCCATTATACATCATATTTCAGAGCTTGTATCAATGCCATATTGCCATGTTTTATACTCTTTAAATGCGTTTGAGAGTCGGGCTTGTATGCCTCATTTACGGACCATTGAATGAGCTCCATTTCTTTGCATTCAGAGCCATCAT
This sequence comes from Camellia granthamiana, assembly GCA_036172215.1. Taxonomy (NCBI): domain Eukaryota; kingdom Viridiplantae; phylum Streptophyta; class Magnoliopsida; order Ericales; family Theaceae; genus Camellia; species Camellia granthamiana. The sequence goes on along the minus strand of CM069904.1, from coordinate 137,216,490 downwards.
ATTGGGCCATTTCCCCACTGTTTCAGACCTGCCTAGGGTCTGTTTGGGGTTGGTTTTGCCATTAGTGCATTGCTTTGGGTACCTCTAGAGTAACGCACTTCACTAGTTTCGGTACCCGGGCCCCCTAGCTTGCATTGTGTGCCATGTTTGCATGTTTCGGGACCTTTTTTTGTATCATGTTTCAGAGCTGGAATTTGTGTGTTTGTATGCCATATTGCATCCTTTTCCATGCTTTGGTAGTGTGGCATTTGATGCCTTAGGATCGACCCCTTGCATCGTGCATGTCTGCATGTATTTCGGTTGTCTCATTTCCATCACATGGCCACTGATTTGAGTGTGGCTGAGGTCCACTCATATTGGTGTAAGTCCGTCTTGCATTTGTATATGCCATTTAGTTCATGTGCGCATGATAGTCTTCGTAAGTGCAATGTGTATGCCATGTTATGTCACGTGCATTGTGTATGCCATTTTAGCCCATAGCATTGCGTATGCTAGGTTGCATGTTAGTCACATTGTGTATGCCATCTCATTGCTTTGTGTTTGGGGTAGGGTTTTGTCCGAACACGGGAAACGAGGAACGTTTCGTACTCCAAGTGACAAAACGTGCCTTGATTCTTGGTCACCGACACTCTTGACTGTCCATGATAGAGTTGTTGGCTTCACTTGTTGTATTTGTGCATTCATTTTCATATTGATTTGCACAAGTTGGATCTTTGGCCATCATGCATCGGGATGCGTGATTGATGGTCGTGGATCCGACTAGGCCTCTCCCTCGATGTTTTGAGGTGATATGGGATGGCATAATGCGTACACACCCTTGGGAGACCCTCCATTTTCTCTATTTTGTGCTTTGTTGCAGCTTGGTGTCACAGCACACCAGTGGTCGGCAGTGCACCACTGATGGCCGGCAGTGCCCTGTTGTTGGCCGGCAGTGCTCCTTTCATGGCTGGCAGGCCACTGGTGTATCCCTCCAGCAGTGTTTTGGTAAGTTCCATCAATAAGCACTGGAAGACACTCTGCAAACAGAGCCTCTAAAGAGCAACCGGAAGGTGTTTCGAGGCGAAAAACCAAAGCGAGCATGCATACCTCCCTCTTCTCCAAACAAAGCTGGAATAGCATTTATTTACTGCTTACTTGTTAGTTAATAGTTGTATAATAATTAGTCGTAGCTAGTTATTCATTTGTTTTTGTAATAATTAATTAGCTCGTGAGTTAGTTAATTAGGCAGCTTGTATTATTTATTCGGACCCTCCGAGAGAGGGCATAATTGTAATAAGTGTGCGTGAGTGTGTGTATGTCTTCCAACCCCACGTCTTTCTCCCTTTCACTTACCCGCTTATGATGGTTAGTTTAGGGCATGTTTCAATTAGCATACTTATGCTTGCATGTTTGCATCATTCATCTGTATTGCATGCACCGGGCTCGGCGCATCATACTAACTGCATCGCATTTCAATTCCAAAGTTGAATATGTGTTAGCTGTAGCATCATCATATGCCATCTTAGAATAGCCGAGCCTATTGTAGTTGCATTTTTGCATGTGTTGCATTAGGCATTTCTGTATAGTTAGGATCATGCATGGATTTCTAACATAGCTTCTATTTTTGGCTTGGAGTACACTGTAAGTATTTATGCTTTAGCATCTCGCATGAGTGTGAATGTTAACATGACAGCATGCTTACCATGTGGCTATGTGCTTATGTGATATACCTGCCTGAATGCCTGTGGGTGAAGGTTAGATTATCTGAATTGGAATAATGCATTGATTGTAAGTTTTAAGCCCACTTGAGAGTGGCAAATCATCTTGTTTTCTAAGCTCACCTGAGGGTGGCAAATTCGCATTTTAGCCTACTTGCGAGTAGCAAACTTCAAACCATTTTCCAAACAAACGGATATACAATGCTTTGTTCCAAATTAGGCGATCTAGTCTATACTTGTTTTGCTGTGCGCATCACATAGTAATTCTAGCTAATTAACCGGAATAAGAACATATGTGTTTTCAAAAACAAGATATCATGGTTAGTAGAGGCCGATCTTTGATCGGGCGAGCGGGGGTACTCATAGCTGACCTTCCCCAATCGTATCCAAGTTCCCGAGCCGAGGTAACTTTGGTGATGACAGATACGTGGCCTTAGGCACGAGTCAAGGTTTCCTAAATTCCCTCATAAAAAATATTTAGGTGGCTACTCTGTATCTGGCAAAGCAATCTATGTTTGGCACTTCTTTCAAAAAAATCTGTTTTCAAAAACGATTTGCCGGATTTGGACTCTTTGATGATTCATCGGTCTTGCATTGCACTCTGCGAGATTAGATACAGGACCGTGACATTGAGTCCTGAACTGTAGTGAGCCCAAATGAACAAAACGAGATTCCCTCCCGAGACATTCGGGGACGTCTACAGTTTCTGGCGACTCTGCTGGGGAGTTTGGAGAGCTTGACTCGAACTCATGATATCTTGTTTTGTTCACACTTATGTGTTTCTTTGCATTGCATGTGCATTGGTGCGCCTAGGACACCGTGTTTGTCGTATGCTATTCCTGAACGGTTTGCCGGAGCCTCGCTTTGAGAAGCATGCCATAAGGCTGACCGGTTGCGGGCTCTGCCACGACGGGAACACAAACCCCGGTTTTACCGGGGCACCCCTTTTGACCATTCGACCTAGTGCATATTCGGAATCTATAGTGACCATTCCAAGCTGGGACAGGTTGCTTACCCGATAGATTGTGTGAAACCGCTGCGTGCGTAGTGAAACCCTAGCTCCTGACAAAATAGGACAGGGAAACCCTACCCCAAAATAGGGGTGTTTTGGCTCTTGCTTGCTCGTTATGTGCTTTTTGAGTTGACCTCTACAGGGAATGCATATATCAGTTTGCAAGTATGAGTATCAGGCCTGAGGATATCAGTATCAGTGTTTGAGAATCAGTTTTACCTGAAGGTAGCAGTTTACAGGCAGAACTTTGGGGCAGAATTCAGTAGAGGGCACAGTCATCCTGTTATGCTCATATCTATTTTGGCGAAATTAGGCTGAGATGCTGCATGTTTTCTCTTTTGCAAGGTAGTCTGGGAACCATAGCTTCAGAGGGCACCAATATCCCCCGAGGTTCATCGGATTTGTGCTGATAGATTTTGTTAGGTCAGAGATTCAGTTCAAGGGCAATCAGTGTTCCTTTGCCAGAGGCAAGGTAGAAGGGCCGGTCAGGCACAAATCACCAGTTCGGCAGTTACCAGATCAGTGGCTCTTATCCACCCCACCAGTGAACAGTCAGGCTGAGGTTTCAGTCTCTACTGCAGGGGTAGATATACCAGTCAGTCAGCCGGAACAGCAGAACATGGCAGGGATGGAGGAAATGATGCGTCAACTCCAAGAAAGTATGAAACTCATGCAGCAGGACACTGCCCGTCAAGCGGAATTTGCCAAGCAGCAGGCTGCGATCATGGCCTAGCAGGCAGAGCTAATTACCCGACTACAGCAGCAAGCCGGGGAATCAGCTTCACACCCAGCTTCTCCCCCACCAGGAGTTCCAACACCTGGAGAGGCGGCGAATGTCCAGAATGTCCAGGAGGATACAGACATCCCAATAGGGTCGCCTCCGCCCCCGATTCTACCGCAACTATCCAAAACACCCACCAACCTACCAAATTCCCTTTTTGAGTTCAAGACGGATTCCACAGTGTTAAAAGTGAGCAAGCTTGAAAAACTGTTCAAGAAATCCCAAGGAGTCAAGACCATCCCTGATATTGAAGATGGGTATACCGACGCAGCTGTGACGCTGCCAAACCGTTTCAAGATGCCACAAATTGACCGCTTTGACGGATCCAGGGATCCTATGGTGCATCTTCGGTTGTTCTCAGATATACTAAGGCCGATGGGCCTCACCAGACTACAGAAGCTTTCATTGTTTGGCCGGACCTTGTCAGGGGTGCGGCCATCTGGTACACAAAATTGGAAGATGATGTCAAGCGGAACTGAGATGAGATGGCCGAGGCGTTCATTGCACAGTACTCCTATAACACGCAAATCGAGATTATGACCCGTGATCTTGAGACGACGAGGTAGGAGCCTAAGGAGAGCTTCTCAGAATTCGTGGTCCGTTGAAGGGCCAAGGCCTCAATGATGACCATTAGGCCAATGGATAAGGATCAAATATGGATGGTTGTGCACAACCTCCAGCCCAAACTAATGCAGAAAATGATCGTGCTCCCCTTCCCTACCTTTTCAGATTTGCATGAGACGGGAGTACAGATCGAGGATGCCATGAAGTAGGGCCTTATTGACCAGGAGAAAGAGCAGCCTAGGCGGGCGTTTTCTCGCAGTTCGAATGCGACCACCAGTGGTGATGCAGCTGCAAGATCTTCTTGAAGTGGACATGGTCACCACCACCACATCAAAACAGCTACCCCATTCTCCGGTGCGTCCGGAAGTAGCTCACAGACAGCCAAATATCCACCCCGAGTCAAGAGGGTTTTCACCCCACTTTATATGCCTTTGTCAAAGGCTCTAGAGGTTTTGCTCAAGAAAGGACATCTGAAACATTGGAACAACGGCCTTTACCTGATCCTTTCCCTCCAAAGCATGACCAGACTAAATACTGTGCCTACCATCAACAAACTGGTCATGACACCGACAGTTGCTTTCGTCTGCGCCATGATGTACAAGATCTGTTTAACAACGGGGTCATTGCCGCACCAGGTCCTGCAAAGTCTATCGGCACTTGATCAGTGAACTTGTGGGGGGATAATGTGATATGATCGGGGGATGAACAGCCTGCGGATGGCGCTCAGTTTACTCCAGATATGATGGATGGCATGCACTGTTTTGAGCACATTTGCGAATGTTATTAATTTGTACTTTCTGACTTGGGTATTGGGTCAGTCTTGTTGTTTTGTACAGAGTCAGTCTTCTCTTACCGAGTCAGTCCTATTTTGTTGGAGTCTGGTGATTTCGGGGGGTGTTACCTCGGACATCATTTGATTGTTTTGTGTTTGTCTTTTCGTTTTCTTTTGAGTCTGTTTCTCTCTTGGAGCCAGTAATGCCAACAGATTTTGAATGAACAGCAGTGATTTTCACATTCTTGTGTTCGCTTTTGCCTTGTGCCCGTTGTGCCAGAAGTTTGAATAAAACGGCAGTGCTTTTCACCTGCTTTTCTGTGCTTTGAAAATCATTGCATTGACCTAAGTTTTTCAAAACTTTTTGAATATTGTGATGAAAAACAAAGAGGAAGGAATTCCTCGGGATTTGCAAAAATTTGATCAATTGAGAAAAAGAGAGGCATGCTAAGCCCTTAATGATTGAGATCGTGCTTGTTAACATGAGTACTGAGAAGGATCCTCGCTTGATCCAGATTGGTTCTACATTGTCTTTAGCGCAAGCGATTAGTCGCTTTCTTAAAAAAAAATTCAAAAAAAAGTGTTTTGCGCGATCCTGCGAAAACCTATGTGGAATCGCTCTTGAGATTGTGCAGCCTAGGATCGCTCTCAGCCTCGAGACTCGACTCCTGGCTTTCAGACCTCGAACTTAGATTCAGAACATTCAACGGTCAACCACAACGTGAGGCCTGTGTGGCCAGATTTGAAGCAGCCCTCGAACAAGAGGTAAGAAAGCCAGGTCAAAGAAGATCGAATATGATCAAAAGAAGCTTGCAAAGCTGGATCAGAAGCACCCCTCGAACTAGGGGCAAAAATGTCAGACAACTCGAAGAGCCAAAGGTGGGATCATTCCGCAAGTCAATGAAGATCGTCAAGAATGCCAAATCCCAGAAGGGAGGAAAGAAGAAAGTATTTCTAAAGGACAGCCGAGTTCCTATCCACAACACTAGGGGCAAATTCAGCCCCCCATTGGATGGACTCCTGCGTCGTCAGCGAACAGCAGTCATTCTCCTGGATTCAGATGACTTTAGGATCTCAAAACCAGTTGACATAGACAAAGCTACACTTTTACCCTTGAGAGGCTTGCTGGGCCGAAAACACCAGGAAGGGCGCCCCAGGCAAAAGTTAGAGCAAGAAAAAAAGAAGAAAAAAAAAGGGAAAAGAGAAAAGAAAAAATACAAAGAATGAAAAAGAAAAGATGAAAAAAATGAAAAGAATTGAAAAGAAAAGAAAAACATAGCTCGCAAGGTTGAAAACCCAGAAGGGCGGCCTTGCAAAAGTTAGAGCGCAAAAGGAGAGGTTAATACCTGAGTGTACCTTAACCCCGAACTACGTAAGGCTTGATTCCTATGTTTGGGATACGTAGGCAACTTCATCCTGAAGTCCAGCCGTAAAACACTTCAAATTCGACTGTGTCCATGTGATGGTTCTGGTAATCTTTGTCTTCTCTGTATCTGAGAGTTCGGTTGTGACCTTCACTATAAGAAATGGTTACAGTGTGCTGCGGTGCTATTCAAACAAGGGGCAACTTTCCGTTGCCATACAGTGCGCTGTGGTGTCATTCAGACAAGGGGCAACTTTCTGTTGCCATGCAGTGTCCTCCAGACAAGGAGCAATTTTCCATTATTTATAGATTCGAGGTTGTGCATCTCAAGAGTAGGCTCCGTGCTCGTTGAGCAGTGGCCATTTGCAAAAATAGTTTTTGAGAATTTTTAATGAGGTTGACTAATTTTCTCGAAAAATTATTCCATTTTTCCAAAACTGGACCATTTCTTGGACCCAAAAAAGGAAAATTTTCAGTGCTCATTGCCTAACTTGCATGATTTTAAATCAAAAAATTGAACAAGCATGTTAATCTAACTCTCATGTTGGTCAAAACTGTTTTAGTAGAAAGCAAAAACAAAAAATGGTCAAAATGATGAACTAAGAGCACAGTTGAGTCAGGCTTCCTGTCTTTTCCCCGTCGTCAATGCATTTGCTAGAAAGGGCACCGTATTCGCCAGAAAGGGCACAACTGAAGCTAACAGCAAAATGTCGAAAGCTCTCTCATCCTCCAAGCAACGAGGTATCAAGCCAAGTGCGAAGCACGAATTGGAATGGACTAAGATATTCCACTTCCTTGTTTGGACACATCTGATCATGTCCAAACTCCCCAACAGAGCATCGTCAACCGATGTCAGCTACAAATTTGCTACACACCTAGTTGTAGCACAACCCCACTGTGAGAAAGTTCACTGTTGTGAGTAGAAGAAAGGGAATCTAGTAGAATGCTAGGGACATGAGCCTGCAACTTCCTGTTCATCCATCAACCACCCAGGGGAGGGATAAAAAAATGAGAGATTAAAGAATAGAGAGATGTGCGCTGAGAGAAAAAGTGAGGAAAAGGGCTTTTTCAAAAAAACAGAGCCTGAGGGCCGAGTGATGTGAGAATCACAAATAAAGAAGGGTAGGAAATAATACCCGAAGAAACTGGCTCCTTGTGATTTGAGAGGTCTCTTGTCTTTGTAACACGTCTATGTGTCGTGTCTTTTGTCTTGTTTACCTCGATTCTTGTTTTGAGTCTATTCCGAGCGTGTCTCGTTGTGTTTAGGTTGTTTACCTTTGTTTTTCCTTTGTCGAGTCATTTTGGCTGTGGCCAGTTGTAGACTCAATACCCAATTGAGAACTCTTCTCATTTTCAAAAAATCGTTTTGTGCTCAGAGTGCCGTGTCATTCTCTACATTTGCGCAAAACAAGATTCGTTCTTTCGTAAAACTGCAGGGTTCAACCCAGGTCACGCAGGAACAGTAAAACCAGGACCTATCTGAAGCTATATGGGTTCCAAACTGCAAAGCAAAAGCAAAAGAGGAAAATGTCGGGCATCTGAGTTTGTTTCAACTTCAGTAAGTTCCGAGACTACATTCCGTGTGTACCTCTTCAGGTCTTGCCAATGCTCCGAAGTATGAGTGTGCCTCTACCTCAAGCTCAAGATCAAGTCTGCTTCAACCCAGAATGGTGATCAGAAGTGCTCTCCTTGAGTACCAGTCTCTGCCAGAGGCATCTTGGCTATGTTTGCAATGAGTTCCTAGGAGACCAACTGCGACAGTGGAAACTAGAGTTCGAATGGCTGATGCCTAGAACGTAAAGGTTCGGGATTTCTGTGACTAAAGTCTGGTTTAAATACCCAGAGGCATATGCTCGGCTTGAAATCTGTATGGAAGCCCCATAGGTTGAGATAGCGTGTATGCACCTCAATTCTGGATACTGAACCAACCTAGCCTGTCACCTCGTTGGAGAATAGGGAAAGTTGTGAATATGATCAGGAAGAAAGTGGCATCCAAGTGTTCTGTATGAAGAATCCTTGTCGGCATTTCGGAACCTTTGAACTGTGAGTTGAAGGTAAGAGTTCGAAGAACACAAAGGGAGATCCCCATCAGAGTAGAGCGGTTCATCGCCACTCACCCCATGAGGTGCTTTCTAAAGCACCGCTAGGTTTGTTTATTGCATTCCTTAAACGTCATGCATTGTATTGCATTGTACCTATCAAGTTTCTTTCTCTCATTCATGCACGATATTGTATGTACGGTTCATTCAAAGAAGTTCTGTTTAAGATCATTTATTTAGTATATCAATCACACTTCATTCAGTTAGTGTATCAATCACATTTCATTTATTTAGTGTATCAATCACACCTCATTCACCCTTAGTGTATCTATCACACTTTCTTCATTCGCTTAGTGTATCAATCACACTTCATTTATTTAGTGTATCAATCACACTCTCTTCACTTAGTGTATCAATCACACATTCTCATTTTCTGTATCTATCACACACATTCTCATTTTGTGTATCTATCACACACATTCTCATTTTGTGTATCTATCACACATATTCTCATTTTCTGTATCTATCATACACATTCTCATTTTGTGTATCTATCATGCACATATTCACTTCATTATCTTTTGTGTATCCATCACACATGTTCACTAAGTGCATCTATCACACTTTGTGTTCACATTTAGTATATCAATCATACTTTGTTCACTAAGTGCATTTATCACACTTCGTGTTCACATTTAGTATATCAATCATACCTTGTTCACTAAGTGCATCTATCACACTTTGTGTTCACCTTCATGTATCCATCACACTTCGCTCACTTTGTGTATCTATCATACGCTCACCTAGTGTATCTATCACACCTTGCTTCATATAGTGTATCCATCACACTCGCTTCACTTTGTGTATCTATCACACGCTCACCTAGTGTATCTATCACACTTTGCTTCATATTTGCTTAGTGTATCTATCACACTCTCTTCACTTAGTGTATCTATCACACTTTGTTCATATAGTGTATCTATCACACTCTCTTCACGTTGTGTATCTATCACACTTCGTTCATCTTGTGTATCTATCACACATGTTCACCTTTGTGTATCTGTCACACATGTTCGCTTTGTGTATCTATCACACATGCTCACTTTGTGTATCTATCACATTTCGTTCATTTTGTGTATCTATCACACATATTCACCTCTTGTGTATCTGTCACACGTTCGCTTTGTGTATCTATCACACTTTGCTCACTTAGTGTATCTACCACACTTTGCTCATCTTGTGTATCTATCACACATGTTCACCTTTGTGTATCTATCACACATGCTCACTTTGTGTATCTATCACACTTCGTTCATTTCGTGTATCTATCGCACATATTCACCTCTTGTGTATCTATCACACGGTCGCTTTGTATATCTATCGCACATGTTCGCTAAGATTGCATGATTTTCTTGCATCCTTTCTGCATGAGATGTAGTTTGGATGATGTTTACTTACTTGTGTACAAGTTTGCTGTAGCATTTCTTCGCATAGCATTCGCTTAAAATGTTGCATTTATTTTGCATAAGTGCTTCATTATAGCCCTTTTTGCATAATCGTAAGTTTTGCACTTGCATTGTGCATCATTTGCATCTTGCTCCTAAACTACGCTGGTTTGATTCCTCGCAGTAGGATACGTAGGCAGCCTACGGGCGCTACCATTTATTTATCTATATTTTGTTTGTTTCTCCAAGTCTTCGGCCTTGTCAAAAATGGGTCGTCTCTGGGCTTTGACATTCACTCCCATCACTTTGTGACTTCCGAGTTCTGTCAAAGAGGGGCAACTGTAGACACCCCATTTTTGACCGCCCTTAAGACTTGGACGTTGCTACTGACGGTTTACTTGGCGGTGAAAGGTGTGCAGGGCAAAGGTTCAATTTCTTCAGCAAGGAGAGAGTCAATCCTAACCTCACACCCCATTTTGGACCAAAGCTATTTTTGAATGGTTTTTAGACTTCAAAACCCTCTCTTTCAAAATATTTTTGAAAATAAGTTTCTACGATGTTCCGACGCTCGCATTTTGTTAAATGTTGCGCTTTTTGGTAAACCGAGCAAGAACAGAGTGGAAATGAATGAAGGAGAGATGAAATCTTTGAAATATCTTTCAAAACACCTTGTTTAGGGGTTTGGAGTTGAAGAAAATGGGAAAGGAGAGAAGAGAACTAGTTTGAGAGAAGTTCGGCATGACTTCGGGTAGGACCAAAACTGCGCGGATTCACCAAAAGAGGGATATCTCTTAGCACAGTTGGAGTTTTGATGCAAGGCTGCCACAATTGGAAAGCTTACTTCCGGGGCTTCAATTTGCACACAAGAATGACCTGAAACGGCATCCAGATGAAGGAGTTAGGCTTTCTTCAAGTCGGGGACTAAGGCTGATTTTTTATGCTGGCCTCTATGGAAGTGTGCCGGCCATTAATGGCCAATGCCTGCCCCATGCCGGCCAAAAATGGTATGGTGCCGGCCAACAATGATAAGGTGCCGGCCATTGATGCCAGAAAGCAGATTTCAACAGATATTTTGCTCCAGCTGTCTTCTTTGGGATATTTTCGACCCATGCTCTTGTTTTCTCTATATATCAAGGCCAAATCTATCATATTGAAGGGTTAGACCAATTTGGCAAAGGCTTGGGAGCCTCTCTCTCTACACTTCTCCCTCCCAAGAACCTTTGTGCATAAGAGCTTGTAAGTATAGATACACTTCTCTTTTGCACACACATCCTTGGTCAAACTTGACAACCATTGGGCTGAGATCCCTTGGAACCTATTTTGGGCTGCTAAAGGTTGGTTTTGGCTCAAGAAAAGGGGGTTGTTCTTGTGCTGTGCTTCAAAGGTAACTTCTTACCCCTTTTAAGCTCTTTGTGCACTATCATTTTGCCATCTTTCTACACTGTTTTTGGGGTGGTTTTGAACTGAAGAAAGGTCTGATTTTCAGTCCTAAAAGTCTTGGTTTAAGCCTTGTTTGGCTAGGGGGTTGTCTCTCCCTTTTGTTCCTTAGCTTGTTTAGCTTTTGAGCCATCTTTCTAGGCCTTTGTTTCATGCTTTGTTTGGCCTTCTAGCCACTGAAATTCAGTGGATTTTCAGTGGCTAGCACACTGTTTTGAGAGCCAAAATCAGAGGGGGGTGACCCCCTCTCTCCTTGTCTTGTTTGTTGGCCCTTTTGGCCTTCCAAAGGGGCTCCATTTTGCATGTTGTGAAGTCACATTTCAGGCCCTATTTGGTGAGTTTTAAGGTCTGCATTGACTCTATCCGGAGCCCTTTTGGCCATATTTTGTGTCTATAATGCATGTGTAGAACAATCCTCTTCAAGGCCTTTCAAAGGTACCTTTCATTGCATGCTTCATTGACTCATTTCAGGCTCTTTTTAGTGGGTTTTAGGACCCTCATAAGTCATTTCCAGAGCTGGTTTTTCCATGTTAAGTGTCCTTGTTGTATGTGTAGAGCAACCCCTTGAATAGCCTTCCAAAGGGGCTCATCATTCTTGCATGTGTTGACTGAGTTTCAGAGGTTATTTGGGCATATTTTGACATGGCATGCTTCTATTTTTGGTTGGTTTAGTGAGCTCTCATATGCTTCATATAGTTGTAGTACAACTCATGGTTCACTAGCCTATGTTGCATGTTGTTTTGGCCCTTCATGTTGGCACTTTTTGGCCATGCCTTGAACTGATATTGTGCTTATTTTGGACTACCCTAGCTCTGTTTTTGGGCCTCATGGTCGAATGATGTCTATTTTGCATGCTTGTAGTTCAATACACTTGCCTAGCTTTGAGTTTTGAGGTTCATTGCATGCATATATTGAGGACTTTCCTTGTTTTGGGGCCATTATACATCATATTTCAGAGCTTGTATCAATGCCATATTGCCATGTTTTATACTCTTTAAATGCGTTTGAGAGTCGGGCTTGTATGCCTCATTTACGGACCATTGAATGAGCTCCATTTCTTTGCATTCAGAGCCATCATATTGGGCCATTTCCCCACTGTTTCAGACCTGCCTAGGGTCTGTTTGGGGTTGGTTTTGCCATTAGTGCATTGCTTTGGGTACCTCTAGAGTAACGCACTTCACTAGTTTCGGTACCCGGGCCCCCTAGCTTGCATTGTGTGCCATGTTTGCATGTTTCGGGACCTTTTTTTGTATCATGTTTCAGAGCTGGAATTTGTGTGTTTGTATGCCATATTGCATCCTTTTCCATGCTTTGGTAGTGTGGCATTTGATGCCTTAGGATCGACCCCTTGCATCGTGCATGTCTGCATGTATTTCGGTTGTCTCATTTCCATCACATGGCCACTGATTTGAGTGTGGCTGAGGTCCACTCATATTGGTGTAAGTCCGTCTTGCATTTGTATATGCCATTTAGTTCATGTGCGCATGATAGTCTTCGTAAGTGCAATGTGTATGCCATGTTATGTCACGTGCATTGTGTATGCCATTTTAGCCCATAGCATTGCGTATGCTAGGTTGCATGTTAGTCGCATTGTGTATGCCATCTCATTGCTTTGTGTTTGGGGTAGGGTTTTGTCCGAACACGGGAAACGAGGAACGTTTCGTACTCCAAGTGACAAAACGTGCCTTGATTCTTGGTCACCGACACTCTTGACTGTCCATGATAGAGTTGTTGGCTTCACTTGTTGTATTTGTGCATTCATTTTCATATTGATTTGCACAAGTTGGATCTTTGGCCATCATGCATCGGGATCCGTGATTGATGGTCGTGGATCCGACTAGGCCTCTCCCTCGATGTTTTGAGGTGATATGGGGTGGCATAATGCGTACACACCCTTGGGAGACCCTCAATTTTCTCTATTTTGTGCTTTTTTGTAGCTTGGTGTCACAGCACACCAGTGGTCGGCAATGCACCACTGATGGCCGACAGACTCCCATCCTTGGCCGGCAATGCCCTGTTGTTGGCCGGCAGTGCTCCTTTCATGGCCGGCAGGCCACTGGTGTATCCCTCCAGCAGTGTTTTGGTAAGTTCCATCAATAAACACTGGAAGACACCCTGCAAATAGAGCCTCTAAAGAGCAACTGGAAAGTGTTTCAAGGCGAAAAACCAAAGCAAGCATGCATACCTCCCTCTTCTCCAAACAGAGCTGGAATAGCATTTATTTACTGCTTACTTGTTAGTTAGTAGTTGTGTAATAATTAGTCATAGCTAGTTATTCATTTGTTTTTGTAATAATTAATTAGCTCGTGAGTTAGTTAATTAGGTAGCTTGTATTATTTATTCGGACCCTCCGAGAGAGGGCACAATTGTAATAAGTGTGCGTGAGTGTGTGTATGTCTTCCAACCCCATGTCTTTCTCCCTTTCACTTACCCGTTTATGATGGTTAGTTTAGGGCATGTTTCAATTAGCATACTTATGCTTGCATGTTTGCATCATTCATCTGTATTGCATGCACTGGGCTCAGCGCATCATACTAACTGCATCGCATTTCAATTCCAAAGTTGAATATGTGTTAGCTGTAGCATCATCATATGCCATCTTAGAATAGCCGAGCCTATTGTAGTTGCATTTTTGCATGTATTGCATTAGGCATTTCTGTATAGTTAGGATCATGCATGGATTTCTAACATAGCTTCTATTTTTGGCTCGGAGTACACTGTAAGTATTTGTGCTTTAGCATCTCGTATGAGTATGAATGTTAACATGACAGCATACTTACCATGTGGCTATGTGCTTATGTGATATACCTGCCTGAATGCCTGTGGGTGAATGTTAGATTATCTGAATTGGAATAATGCATTGACTGTGAGTTTTAAGCCCACTTGAGAGTGGCAAATCATCTTGTTTTCTAAGCCCACCTGAGGGTGGCAAATTCGCATTTTAGCCTACTTGCGAGTAGCAAACTTCAAACTATTTTCCAAACAAACGGATATGCAATGCTTTGTTCCAAATTAGGCGATCTAGTCTATACTTGTTTTGCTGTGCGCATCACATAGTAATTCTAGCTAATTAACCGGAATAAGAACGCGTGTGTTTTCAAAAACTAGATATCATGGTTAGTAGAGGCCGATCTTTGATCGGGCGAGCGGGGGTGCTCATAGCTGACCTTCCCCAATTGTGCCCAAGTTCCCAAGCCGAGGCAACTTTGGTGATGACGGACATGTGGCCTTAGGCACGAGTCAAGGTTTCCTAAATTCCCCCATAAAAAATATTTAGGTGGCGACTCTGTATCTGGCAAAGCAGTCCATGTTTGGCACTTCTTTCAAAAAAATCTGTTTTCAAAAACGATTTGTCGGATTTGGACTCTTTGATGATTCATCGGTCTTGCATTGCACTCTGCGAGATTAGATACAGGACCGTGACATTGAGTCCTGAACTGTAGTGAGCCCAAATGAACAAAACGGGATTCCCTCCCGGGACGTTCGGGGACGTCTACATGCGCCATTGTCGCATTTCTAGCTTGTATGTGCTAATGCCAAGCACCTCCACACTGGACTCATTCCCCATGTAAATTTTTCTGCTCCCATCAGGTACTCGACGATACTCAACGATCCCTACTCTGTTCCTCGCGATGTGGTCCGTTCCCAAAAATGAGGAGAATGAGCAATTAATGCTTGATTAGAAACAAAGCATTGAATGCGAGAAATTAAGTAAGGGAGTACCTTCTTCTGCTCAGGGCAATCCCAAGCGAAGTGTCCTTCTTTGTTATAGTTAAAGCATGTCAATTTAGCTTTTACCTTTTTGCCACCTCTCTTGCCCCTACGCTTGAAATTTCTAGCGCCATTGGGCTTTAGCGTAGCTGTTGCTTGCTTCTTAGGAGCACCTTTTGCTTTTCCACGCTTGAACTAAGAAGTCCTACGTAAGTTTGACTCAACCACCATAGCAGAACCATCAGACTTAGCCGCCTCTAGCTCTAAATGATGTGATATGTCTTCGAATGTTTTCACACTCTCATTATGCATCATGTTATGCTTTATCTGCTCCCAAGAATTTGGCAGAGAGCGAATCACAGCTTGTACTTGTTGCTCTTGAGTCAAATTGTGCCCAACAACCACAAGCTCACGTATCATGTGACCCTCAAATGCTGCTTCATCAAGTGATGCGCCTTTTTCTTATAGGAGTCAAACTTCATAGTCAGCCCACATAGCTTTGCCAAAGAAGTGATACCAAACTTTTGCTTGATAGCTTTCCACATCTTAAATGCAGTTGGGCAATGCTCAAACTCACTGATCAAATCGTTGTGCATGCTGCTCAACATGGTAAAGTGCGCACACCGATCTCTGTTATGCCAAGTTTGAAAGACTTCAAGATCACGACGATATTGAGCTGTATTGCCCTGCTCAGGGTCAACCACCACTTGTTCAAGTGTGGTCAACACTTCTTGCTCATTGAGGAGGTATTGGATCTTACGGCGCCATATCTCATAGTTATCGCCATCCAATTTATTTCCCTTAGTTAAGTTTGCCACCACTGTCTTAACTGCCATTTCTACATACAAAGTAAAGAAAGAACAAATGCGCAAGGGATATTAATGTTAGCAACACAAAATTATTTTGCAGCAAAAGAATCTAAATTAAATAATGATAATATTACACATGTCTCAAGATCGAAAATTTATATGCTTGTAATCATCTCTTGCGCCTCTAGTGATAATTATCAAAATTTTAATTTAATTCCATGAACAAAAAAAAAAAAAAAACCTCCCACTACTTATAGTATGTACAAAGCATGATAAATTCCATACAACAGCATCTTAATGTAAATTTACAATTAACTCATGCTATATTCATTTAATAATGGAATTTAAATAAATAAAAAAAACTAATCATGCTTCTGTAATCACAACATATTACAAACTCTAAGAAAAAAAAAACAATATACTGTGTTTAATATTCAAATTATGCCATAACAAAAAGTACATCATTCTGAAATTTTCTAAAATTTTAAATAATTAATAAACACACATAAAATCAGAAATAAATATTTCAGAATCTGGTAAGCTGCAACAATCATACCAGTAAATAGTAAAGCAGAAACTTGTCATGCAATAAAATCTTCGTGCAACAATTGTACCAGTAAACAGTAGTCTACAATAAAAATTTCAGCCCCAAAAACTTGTCATGCAACACCAAAAGCATTTTAAAGCAGAAATAATGAATTATTATCTCAGGAAAAATATTTTTATTTTCATAAAATTTTGAAAATTTTATAGTAGATAAAAAATTTAATTCTAAGTCCAACAGTACCAACCACGCTCAGAACAAAGCTATAACGAATTATTTATGGCCATTTAACGCGATTCAGGATTTAAGGGAAAAACAAACAGTGCCTTAACATCTAGCAGCCAAGCTAGCCAAGCTGGCGTAGAAAACGGCGCGGCTCAGCTCAGTGCGTAGCGCAGTATACGGTGCACACGTGACTGCGCAGACGGCTCACGCGTGGAGTGCGGGCGGCTCACGCATGTGAAGCGCGCCTAGCGCGTGTGGGCTGTGGCTGACGCGTGGCGGTGCTAACGTCGTCAGATGGCGCGTGCAGCTCACGCGCCGTCTTCCAAGGTGTTTTCTGATCCAATTTTGGTACTGTCAGACTCTATTTTCCAAAATAAAAACATTTGTGATCTCAAAAATGACAATTAATGAACATAAATGATGAGGTGTATTACACTCTCTCTCTAATGATAGTGGAAGTGCAAAAACTCTGTACTTCATCTTCTTCCTTAAGGCATCAAAAATTCAAAAATGAACCCAAATTAGGGTTTGATGTATCTTATCAACCATAAGTCCAAATCTAACAAATAATATATGGTTTCAAAGGTCTCGAAATAAGGATTCTAAATATGTAAGATTTGTAGACTGAAATTAAAGGATGTAAAACCATCATGCATGTAAAGTTTCGGGAATATAAAATGGGTCTCCATTTTTCTTGAAATCTAACCGTTGGATTTTCATGAAACTTTGCAGATATGTTCTACATGAAATATACTACAACGTATATAAATTTCAGGTTGATCGGAGATAGTTCGAAAAATTATTAATTTTCATGCATATATCATGTATATATATATAATTATACACATTTTAATGCATAAAAATAAGCACGAAAATACCGATTAATGCTCTGATACCAATGTAAATCATGTATAACGCAGCGAGTAAAAAGATTCAAGCCATACCTTAGGTGATGGAATCCGAAATGATGAACCTTGTGGGTAAATTACGTGCTTCACAAACCACAAACTACGAACACCCAGCAATGGAGTAATACCACAGTATGAGTATCGCCCACACCAATCACAGTACAAAGGCTTGATTGTTTTACAAATGGGAGAGAGTTAGAGAAAGAGCATGGGAAAAATATCAATCGTTATTCTAATTATCCCATATCCCATATATAACGTATCTGATATAAAGGCTATCTAACCATCTATCCATATCTGTTGATAGGATATGATAGATATAGATATAAGATAGTGGGTTATCCAAAACTAAGGATAGATAATAATTTAAATTCAAAAGTCAAATTATTTAGATGATCTGATATTGGTCATGGGTCACTATAGTTGGATGAATGATTGTTTGGTTATATATATTGAATAAGATTTGTTTGATAGCATAACTAATGAGGCCATTATGCAGGGATTTCAGAAAATGAAAAGTCGTCGTGGACAATTGTAGTAGTATAGATATTTACTTATTTTTGTTGAAGTAATGGCGTTAATATCCCAATATTTTGTTTTTACTTGTAATTTCACTAGTTTGGATTACTTTTATCAATGTGATTTGGGAATATATGAAATTTACAGAATATTATGTGAATGTGAGTGTTAATGTTGACAGATTGTGTAGAACTAAAAATATGATATATGATATTGATGATACTTTGTTAAATGACCCCGTTAAAAGAAATTCCTAACTACGCCACTGACCACAAAAATCACGAAATGAAGAAAACAGAAAACACCAAGGAGCAATCATCACAAAAGAAGCCAAGAAGAGAAAACATATTGGACAAGAATCTTCAATGAATGACATTTGTGAGTTCAAAAGAACCAAAACTAACATTGCAAATTCAAAATTAGAGAATACACAACCATAACATATATATATATATATGGGTTGCAAAATGTTAGGGAAAAATAGATTATTTCTCACAAATAAATCAATCAATGGAAATATAAATTAATGTGAAAAATTAAATCAATAACGGCACAAGAATTTTTACGTGGTTCCCTCAATGTGAGGTACGTCCACGGGATCGAAATCTAATTCCACTATCAACCAAAAGATTTCAAATGATTACAAACAAGGCACGAATGATCTCACAAAACCACCCTTAGATGAATTTCAAATAATCACAAATAATCAAAAGGAAAGACCTCACCAAATAGATAAATAAAAGTTTTCGAAACAAAGTTGAAGAATGCCACAAATCTGAATCAAAATAGCTTCCACTAACACTGCTAAGTACAGCCAAAAAAAAAACCTTTCGAATTTAAACTCCACTGAATTGACTTTTAATCCAAAAGTACTCACACAGCAAGTTTATGTTCCAAGAACAAAACCCACTGAAAATTGAATCAATTTTTGTAGCAGCCGCTTGCACTTCGGGAGAACAAAACAATATATATATAAAAATATTGTTAGTTTTTTGGCTTTTTATCAAAACCCTAACTGCCACCAAACAACTTATTAAATATCCATTGGACCTCCAAAAGTCATATATAATATATTAAAAATATATTATAACCAACACCAAACCAAATTAAATATTTTAATAAACCAATTGGGCCCCATACTCCAATAAGGAAGTATACCCAAAAAGTCTCCCCCTACCGACTTAGGTAGAGACATCAACCATACCCGTCAAAGTTTGACACTTTAAATGTTTGTCCCTCAACAAAGTCTTAGTCAACATATCCGAAATATTATCATCCGTGTGAACCTTTTCGAGTTGTAACAATTTTGAATTTAACCCATCATGAATCTAATGGTATCTGACATCAATGTGTTTTGATCTCGAATGAAAAGTGGAATTTTTACTCAAATAAATAGCATTTTGACTATCACAATAAAGCACATACCCTTCTTGTTTCAAACCCAACTCTTGCAAAAATTTCTTCAACCATAACTCTTCTGCAAGTTTCTGTAATGGCAATAAATTTAGCTTCGGTAGTTAAGAGAGAAACAAATTTTTGTAATTTAGATTGCCATGCCACGGCTCCCCTTGCAAATGTTATTAAATATCCCGAAGTAGATTTCCTAGAATCAACATCACCGGCCATGTCAGAATTCGTGAACCCATCAAGTATCAACTTACCATCCCCAAAACACAAACACACATTCGAAGTCTCTCGAAGATACCTTAGAATCCATTTCACCACTACCCAATGTTCTTTACTTGGATTAGAGAAAAACTGACTCATCACACCAATGGCGTGAGCATATCCGACCTTGTACAAACCATGGCGTACATCAAAGAACCAACCGCTGAAACATAAGGAATTTTCAGCATTTTTTTCTTTTCTTTCTCACTTGTAGGACATTGATTTGAACCAAGCTTGAAGTGACCTGCAAGTGAACAACCAACCGGTTTTTCTTTATCCAAGTTGAACCTCTCAAGAACTTTCTGAATGTAACTTTCTTGAGACAACCAAATCAGTCACTTTTTGCAATCACGAACAATTTTCATACCAAGTATTTGTTTTACCGGTCCCAAATCTTTCATAACAAAAGACTTGCTCAACTCTAACTTCAACTTGTTAACCATGGTAAAATCTTGATCCACAATTACCATGTGATCAACATAAAGCAAAAGAATAATAAATTTGTCATCTGAATTTTTTTTCACAAACACACAATGGTCCGAAGTAATTTTAGAAAAACCAGTATTCATCATAAAAGAGTCAAATTTTTTATACCATTGTCGCAGCGCTTACTTGCGACCATACAAACTTTTCTTCAATTTGCAAACAAATTTTTCTTTCCCTTTTTCCACAAAACCTTCCGGTTGCTCCATGTAAATTTCTTCTTCAAGATCACTATGAAGAAATGCGGTCTTCACATCAAGTTGCTCAACTTCAAGGTTCATACTTGCAGCCATGCCAAGTACAACCCGAATAGAAAACATCTTCACAACTGGTGAATTTTTTTTTATCAAAGTCAACACCTTTCTTTTGCCTAAAGTCTTTCACAACAAGGCATGTCTTGTACCTTAGATTCTTGCCATCATTTTTCAATTTAAAGACCCACTTATTTTTTAGAATTTTCCTCTCATTAGGCTATTTCACTAAATTGTACGTGTGATTTTCAAACAAGGAATTCTTTGCATGCTCAATTGCTTCTTGGTAACTCTCGAGCTCCCCTTGATCGGATATCAACACAAACTCATTAGAAGGATACTTTTTCGAAGGTTGCCGGTCTCTTGTAGATTTCCTCAACTCAAGTTGTTTTGGCGGTTCTTGAATTGGATGCTCTTCCTCAATTTCAGGCTCAACTTCATTAGGATTATCATCATCCTCCACATTTTCAATAGGTGGCTGCACATCTCCCCCATTTTCATTATCAGCTGAAGATGAAGGAGATGGATCCATGTCACTGAGATCACTAGCTTTTGGCTCTGATTGATCACATTTGCCAAAGTCTTCAATTGTTTTGGTCTTCAAGAAACACAACATCATGGCTTTGAATAATTTTCTTGTCGGCCGGATCCCACAATCTATAACCAAATCATCATGCCCATAGCCAAGAAAAATGCATTGTCTTGACTTGTTGTCAAGCTTGGACCTTTTATCATTTGGAATGTGAACAAAAGCTCGGTAACCAAACACTCTAAAGTGCTCATAAGACACATCTTTTCCGGTCCAAACTCTTTCGGAAACATCACAATTCAAAGGATAAGAAGGAGATAAAATTGATCACGTCAACCACTGTCCTCATTGCCTTACCCCAAAAGGATCTTGACAATTTAGTATGTGAAAGTTGACACCTTGTTCTTTCCACAATGGTGCGGTTCATTCTCTCAGCAATACTATTTTGTTAAGGAGTCTTCTTAACTGTCTTTTGGTGCTGAATACCTTAGCTGCAACAATACTAATCAAATGGCCTAATGTATTCACCAACATTGTCTGTTCGAATGCACTTCAATTTCTATCTTGTTTCTCTTTCAACCATGGTCTGAAAATGCTTAAACATATATAGAACTTGATTTTTAGTTTTTAGTGCAAAAGCTCAAACTTTCCTTGAATAATCATCAATGAAAGTAACAAAATAAAGTGCACCACTATGTGTTCTAACTTTCAAAGGACTACAAACATCCGAATGAATCAACTCCAAAACATTTTCTTTTCTAAAAGCAACATTTTTATGAAAAGAAACTCTATGTTGTTTTCTTGCCAAGCAATGAACACAAGTTTTAAGATGTGTACCTTTCAAACTGGGTAGAAGTTCTTTCTTGAACAAAACTTGCAGCCCTTTTTCACTCATGTGCCCAAGCCGCTTGTGCCATAATTTGGTAGAAGTATCATCCTCAAGTGCATTGATAACACTTTTACAAATTTTTCCTTGCATTGAACAAAGTATGTGAGTCTTTTTGTACTTAGCCACGACCAAGAACCCTTTGTGAGCTTCCATTTTTCATCACCAAATTTGTTGTTGTAGCCTTCATCATGTAACTTCCTGGTAGAGATCAAATTGAGGCGAATGTCTGTAACATGCCTCATATTTTTAAGTAACAATTTGTAGTCCAAATTTGTTTCCAAGCAAATATCACCCATACCAACAATCTTGGACAAACCTTCATTACCCATTCAAACACACCCATAATCTCCTTTGGTGTAGGTAGTGAAAAAATCAACTCGAGAAGTCACATGAAAAGAAGCACCACAATCAATCACCCAATTACTCTCTTGGTCCACAAAATTGACACAATCATCTTCACAAACGACCATAAGATCACCATCGGTAGTAACTGCCATTATGTCTTCTTGCTTCTTATCCACACTTTTGTCACGTCTTTTTTCCTTATTCTTAAGCTTTCGGCATTCCCGCTTTGTGTGTCTTTTCTCATGGCAATAATGGCACTGAATGTCTTTCTTTGAAAAAGAACCATATATTGATTTGTCACGGTTTTGATCACCACCATGAGGAGTCTTACTCATCCCCCTTGTTTTGCTTCGGCCTCTCACAACAAATGCCTCCGAATGAGAAGAACCCACTGATTTTCTTCTTGTTTCTTCATTCAACAAGCTACTAATGACTTGGCTCATTGTGACAACTCTATCGGGCGCCAAATTACTAACCATTACAACCAAAGTCTTCAAACTTTCGGGCAAAGAACTAAGTAACATCAATGTCACGACCCAACCCCAGGGGCTTAGGACTAAAATTGCAACTTACTAATTCTGATTTCACAAATTAAGTGGCGTAAGCGGAAACGAAATAAAAGTAAGAAAAGAATTAAACAGAAAATTAACTTCATTAATTACCCTCCTATGGAAACAAAAAGGAAATACATCCACTGGGTTTTATTATTTTATTATGTGGTGACAAAAAGTTAGGAAAAAGAAAGGGAAAAAAAGAAAGAAGAAAAAAAACAAATGTAACAGGTCGACATCCAATTTCTGTGTGAGTCCCACTATACGAGGTTACAATTCTTCATTACATCTCATCACCTGAAAGGATAACAGCTATAAGCACACAGCATAGTGAGAAATATTATGCCAAGAGTATAGGGAACACAAAATAACCATTGATAGTTATTTTAAGCTAAAACATTTACATAACTTAATTTGAATAAACAACTTAGTTAAGTGGCAAAAACTGAAGTACATAAATCATGAAAATAAATAATCATAACCATGATACATAATAGAACAGAACAGAGGTCACTGGAATGACAGTCAAAACAGAGGTCAATGGATCCATGACAAACAGAGGGCCACAAGGTGACCAATCAGAAGCTAATGGTTTATTTAAGTTCCCTAAGGCATGGGACTTCCGTGGTGGTACTTATAGAAAATAATTGTTTACAAAATCATTGTCAAATAATTTCTAAAATTTAAACAACCATATCCATGGGTTTCAATTTAGAGTTCAGAAAATAATCAACGTAATTGAAATATTAATATAATTTATAAAACATAATTTGCGTAAAATAAATTATGGTAACTCAAAATATACGTAAAATATATTATGGTGACTTAAACTCACCTTAATATTAACCCCTCACGTTCACTATAACTCCCTCCTCACTCTTTCTTTTTATTTATCGTTGTATTTCTTCACTTCATTACTAACCCCTCTATTTATACATGGCTTAACCACTGGAGCTATGAACACATTGCCCCCTTCATTATTGCTTTGGATATTGCTTGGATATGTTTTAGATAAGCCTTATCCTTATCCAACGTCCAAGGCTTTATTCAATACATGAAAAAAAAAAATTTCCTTTGAGCTTATCCACACTGAGATAACCCTAATTAATACAATAATTGCACAATAACTCCTAATGTAAATTAAATTACACTTTATTACATACCATCATAAAATTAATTATTTTTTTTTACTTTTACTACCACTATTATTATTATTGTTGCTATTATCGTGATTGGTTGTGGTATTAATTACATATTTAGGGTGTCATAATCAAAGTCTGCAACTTATCATTGAAAACAATTTTCATAAAAGCAAATTGGATAAAAATACTCTTTATTTTATTCAAATATTTAGGAATGGGGCTGCCATTTTTATATTTTAAATTAACCAACTTACAAAACAGAAAACCTTTGTTTGTGGCGGGTATCTATCATAAAAACCTTCTAATTTTTTTTCATAAATCATGTGCCTAAATTTCAGTATCAACATGATGAAATACGCTGTCATCAATCCATTGACGGATAACACCAATGGCTTTTTGATTAAGCCTCTTCTATTCATCATCTTTCATACCCTCGAGTTTGCCACTATCACCCTCAATGCGTCCATACAAATCTTTACAAAATAGTAGATCCTCCATATTAGTTTTCCAAGTTACCCAATTGCTTCCATTGAAGCTAGACATGCGACATACATTATCCTCCATTGATTTACACAAATAAATAAACCAAAATAAACCGTAAGCTCTGATACCAGTTGATAGGAAAAAATAGATGATTTTCCATAAGTAAATCAATCAATGGAAATAAAAACTAATGCGAACAATTAAATCAACAACAAAACAAGAATTTTTACGTGGTTCCCTCAATGTGAGGTACGTCCACAAGATCGAAATCTGATTCCACTATCAACCAAAAGATTTCAAACGATTACAAACGAGACACGAATGGTCTCACAAAACCACCCTTAGGTGAATTCCAAATAATCACAAATAATTAAGAGGAAAAACCTCACCAAATAGATGAACAAAAATCTTCGAAACAAAGTTGAAGAATGTTACAAATCTAAATCAAAATAGCTTCCATCAACACTACAAAGTACAACGGAAAAAAGAAAACCTTTTGAATTTAAACTCCACCAAATTGACTTTTAATCCAAAAGTACTCACACATCAAGCTTATGCTCCAAGAACAAAACCCCCCAAAAATTGAATCAATTTTTGTAGCAGCCACTTGCATTTCGAGAGAACAAAACAATATATATAAAAATATTGTTAATTCTTGGTCTTTTTATGATAACTCTAATTGCCATCAAACAGATTATTAAATATCCACTGGGCCTCCAAAATTCAGATATAATATATTAAAAATACGGTGGTGCTACATGCACCAATTAATGTACACACTAATATACCAACTAGTGTTATGTCATTATTACTGACTCCACCTATTATACAAATTACCAGGGATGAGCATAGGGTTATCCGACCCACCTAAACCACCCTACCCGAACTGACCCGCACACATATGGGCGGTTTCGCAAAGACAATAGGGTCAGGTGCGGTTTGGATTCTGGCTAATTTTCGAGTTGCGGACGGGTTGCGGGTTTGAACCGCACCTGCCCAACCCGCTCGCATTAACAAAATAAATAAATAAAATTTATTTATTTAAAATCTGGACCATTCATCTTCATCTATACCCAAACAAACCAAAATAAAAAAGCCTAATCTCTCACACTCAAATCTGTGCAGCTGCTCTCTTTCCTCTCATCCCATCAGTCTCTCTCGTTTTTCATTTGCTCACAGCTTTCTTCTCATCGCACCAATCGACCTTCGCAAGATCTCCTCTCCCTCTCCGGCAACTCTCAGGTAAGCGTCTCTTTATCTCTAGGTCTCTCTCTTCTCCCTGATCTCTGATTTTTTTGTAGGCAATCAGATATGTGTCTCTCTGTGTGCAGCCTCTCTTCTAATCTCACTCCCTCATTCTTCAATCTCTTTCTCTCTCTCTGTGCCGACCGGCGAAGAGACTGATTGACTTTTGCAAGATCGACTCTGCTCGGCAACTCACAGCTAAGGCTTTCTATCTCTGTTTGTCTTTCTCTCTCCCCGATCTTTGATTTTTTTTTTTTTTGGGCAATCAGATATGTCTGCCTATCTGTCTGTCTCTTACCTATCTTTGAATTTTGTTTTTGTATGCAATCAGATGTGTAGCAATAGATCTCTGATTTTGTTTGTTTATTTCTGTTTGGATGACTAAGATTATGTTTCAATGGTATTTTTTTTTTTTTATGCAATCAAATTTTGTCTTTCTTTTTTTTTTTTTTTAATGCAATCAGATTCTATTTCAATTGTGTGACTAAGATTTTGAGTTTATTGAATATATTGGACATTAATTGAATCTGTTATTGGAATTAAATTTGTTATTCAATCTGTGATTGAACCTATGTTAAATCTGAGAGTTGGAATTGAATCTATGTTATTGGAATTAAAGTTGTTATTAAATCTATGTTATTGAATCTGTGTTAGAAATGGAAATTAAATTTGTTATTAAAATTTTAAATTGAATCTGTTATTAAAAAAATTTTAGAGGGTGATTGAATCTATTATTAAATTGAATATGTTTGAATCTGTTATTAAATTTGTTATGTTATTGCAATTGAATATGTAATCGTATTGAATCTGTAATTGTGTTGAATCTGTAATTATGTTATTGAAATTGAATCTGTAATCTGTTATGTTATTGAAATTGAATCTGTAATTTTTGTAATCCAGTTTAAATGGAGGATAGTGTCGAATCTCCCGCAATCAATCTTTTACCTTCAGAATCCTTTAATTCTTAAATGAATCCCCCTTTAGCCGAACCCGAACCTGAACCTAAGCCTCCTAGACCCCCAAAGAGAAAGAGTGAGAGTGGAGGGAGGAGAGCACCATCCACAGTTTATGATCATTTTGATAAGGTTGTAGGGACCGATGGGAAACGTAGAGCCGTATGCAAATATTGCAAGAAAGAGTATTTGGCTGACTCTAAACTTCATGGGACTAGCAATTTGAGAAGTCATACACCCAATTGTAAAGAATATCCAAATAGGGATACAGATGGTCAACAAACATTAAATCTTAAACCAAAACAAAACGAAGAGGGTGTTGAGGTTGTAGCAGCAACTTTTAATTTTGATACTTGTAAGGTCGCTTGCGGAGATGGTGGTTATTGATGAGTTGTCATTTAGATTTGTGAAAGGAGTTGGGTATAGAAGATTTTGTAATGTCATGCAACCTAAATTCACACCAATTCCCTCTCTTCAAACCATATCTAGAGAAGTGTTTAACATATTCAAGAATGAAAGGGATAAGTTAAAGCAGGCTATAAAGGGTCGCAAAATTTGCTTTACTATGAACACTTGGACATCTATTCAGCATTTGTGTTACATGTGTTCAACTGCTCATCTCATTGATGATAACTAGAAACTTCAAAAAAGAATCATAAATTTTCAACAAGTTGAAGATCACAAAGAAGAAACATTGGGTCGAAAAATTGAGTCGTGTTTGATTGAGTGAAACATTGATAGCATATTTACCTTGACAGTTGATAATGCTAGTTCTGATAATCTTACCATTCAATATTTGAAAACGATAACCAAAGATTGGAAGGGGACTATTTTGCAACATGAGTTTATTCATATGCGTTGTTGTTCACATATTCTTAATCTCATTATGAGTGATGGGTTGAAAGAAATGGACGAGTCTATTGCCAACATTAGACTTACGGTGAGATATGTGAGGTCTACTCTTCATAGGCATAATGTTTTTAAGAAGTGTGCGGTCACACTCAAACTTGATTCAAAAGCTCTTGTATGCCTAGATGTACCAACTAGGTGGAACTCTACCTATTTGATGTTAGAGACCACCGAAAAGTATGAGAAGGCTTTTAATCGCTTGAAGTTTGTGGATTCCAATTTTGATCCTTATTTCAAGGATGTTGAAGGTGGCATAAGGAAAAATCCGAATGAGTTCGATTGGAAAAAATGCAGATTGTTTTTGAGGTTTCTAAAATTATTTTATCTCGTAACTAAGAAATTTTTGGGGTCTCTCTTTGTTACTTCCAATGCTTTTTACAAAGAAATGTTTGTTATTGAAAGCAAAATTAACCAATTAATTTTAGAGGAGGATGATACTTTGAGCACAATGGCAAAGACTATGAAACAAAAGTTTAGCAAGTATTGAGGGGATGGAAGTAAGATGAATTTGTTATTGTATATTGCGGTTGTTCTTGATCCTACCAAAAAAATGACTTACTTGGAGTTTTGCTTTTCAAATTTATTTCCTGGAGATAATAAGAAGGTGGAAGATATGGTAGACAAAGTTAAGAGTTGTTTGAGTCATTTGTATAGCCATTATGTCACACTTTATCATTCAAATGAGAAATTTCCAAGTGTGAGTGAAATTGTGAATATGGTGGAAGATGATGATAATGATCTCTATTCTTTGGTTGACTTCCAATTTAATTCCTATTTGGAGGGGCGATGTACTAGTGGATTTAAATTGGAATTGGAACAATATTTGTCCGATGTTGAACATTTTGCAAAGAATAAAACATTTGAGATTTTGGATTATTAGAAGATGAATGCAACCAAATATAGAATGTTATTGTAACCTGCAAGGGATGTGTTGGCCATGCCTATTTCTACCATTGTGTCGAAGTCGGCTTTTAGTACGGGGGGAGTATTCTTGATCCATCTCATAGTTCACTCTCGCTTTCTATGATTGAAGCTCCTGTATGTACTCAAAATTTTCAATTTCTCTTCGAAAGATGATGGATGATGTGGAGAAATTTGAGCAATATGGCTCTGGTAATATGAAAATTTATTTATCTTCATTTTTATTTGTATTGTTCATTTTCTAATATAAGTTTTATTAATCTTCTTTTGTTTACTCCTAATTAGGTATTTTGGAGTCAAGTTCATCTTCAAGTTCAACCTATAATGTTGATGCTATAATTGAGCTCTAATATCTATTTGCTCATTGGTAATTTTTTCATATACTCAACATATTTTCTTACTATATTGAGATGCAATATATAGACATTTGTTCATCTTTTCATTATTTTATTCTTTTACACTTTTTTTGTCAAAGGAATTATGAAGATTGAAGACTAAAGTTTATATTTTTCAGTTTGTTTTTGTACAAGGTTCATCAACCAAATGCATGGATTTGAAATTTTTAAAAGTTGGATTGGATGTGATTCATGATGAAGTTTGATATCTTGCAAATGTTTTTATTTTATTTCATGGGTTTGAATTGAATGAAATTTGACGACAATATATATATATTTTTTAATTGCATTTTGGATGAATGTAAGTTAATGAAGAATTACTTTTTTTTTTTATTGCACTTTGGATCAATGTAAAAGTTAATGAATAATTATTTTCAGGTAAACTTAAGATTTTGAATGATTTTACTTTAATTGTATTGCTAAAATAGTAGATAGTGAATGTGATTGATAATCTAGTTTATGATTTTGAAATATATGCTTGTGTTAGTTTATGATTTGATTTAGAATTTTGAATAATTTGTTTGGATTAGGAATTGATTTTGTTGCGTTTTTTATTTTATAAGTTTTAATTCATTAATTATTAATGTTAGAGCATTTTAGAAAATTGGAGGAAAATGACCCAAAATAAATATTGACAAAATGGGAAAAGAAGACTCAAAAATAAATTTTTGAAAAAAAAGTCGAATCCGCAAACCGCCCACAACGGCCCCGTACATCCGCGAACCCTATCAGCACAAAACGCAAATTGCACTGCGAGCGGTTGCGAGTTGACTTTTTCCAAATCGCATAGATACGGGTGGGTCTAAACCAAACCGCAAACTGTCCCAATCCGAACCACAAACACCCCTACAAATTACAAATATCCAAAACCTCTAAAATTATGCCACATCATCTGTTAATATACTAGTTAATACATTTTATTGATACATATAGCATTATTCTTAAAAATATATTATAACTAATACCAAATCAATTTAAATATTTTAATAAACTAATTAGGTCCCATATTCCAATAAAGAGGTATATCCAACATAAAACACGTAAGGTTATTATCAATATTAAAATGTGGGGTAAATTATGCTCACTTCTCTCAAGACTTGAGAAAAATACAATTAGCTCCATAAATTTAATATAATCATATTGATTTCTCTTTTAGCAAATTTAAAGCAATCAAAACTATTGTAAATAGTGGGTAAATATTAAAATAAACAAAGTAAATATGTTTTTAATATAAAAAAGAAAAAAAAAACAGATGACAACAACATATTTCATTCATACAATTCACAAATTATTGATAAAATATGATTCAAATGTTATACAAATTAAAATATTAAGAGAAATTAATATAATTATGTTAAAAGTATACGGCAATTTATATATAATTTTTAAATTTTAAAAGAGATAAAAGTATAATTTATGCTAAAATGTAATTTGATTGTTTATTCCTCCGATGCCTGTGATAAAGTGTGAGTTGGCAAGTTGCCATTTCTTGTTTCACTATCCAAGCTAGCTAGCTCTTTTGGATCTCCATGTGGGCTAGCTTTCTGGGTATCACCATCACTGAAAACTGAAGGTGGATGTGAAACTTGATCTTTGAATATTAAAAAGTTAAATTATATGATTTTTAAATAGCGAGAATCACAATTTATCTATTAAAGAATTGAGTGTCTTTAAAATTCACTGCATCGTATTTATGAAATTTATTTTGAATTTTATTTTTGTAATTTTAATTGTTTATTTTGTTAATTATTGTGTGTGGATCATTTATTAAAGAAATATTCAAATTGATTCAATGATAGTACTAATATGATTTTATTATGGAAAAAAATACTGAAATATCTCTCTCCAACTTTGTGTAATAGGACAGGTCCAAGATATTTTTTTTATTGGCAAAGGACTCTCGATGAAATTTTTTTGTGATCATACTTGAGAAATTTCGAAATTTCTCTGTGTTGGGACTGAAATTTCTTTGAGTTAGGTAAAAATTTCTCTGAGTCAAATTTTCTCTGGGAAAATGTTGAGAGAACCCAACTATTATAAAAATATTATATGTCATTTATCTTATAAAATCTTAATATCAGGGACCTTAAAAAAAATTCTCCATTATTATATTTTTCTAATAAAAAAATTTAAATTGATTCGATGATTGTAGGTATATATAATCATATATAAAAGAATTCAAAATGAATTGGCTTTTTTAATGATTTTTTTACGAGGTGAAAAGGGTGCTCAGATTTTATAGTTATATGAAAAAACGTGAATAACTATTGTATGACTTGTTTTTTTATTTATTTTTTTGATTTTTTAACTTAAAAGTCAAATTACCAAATTACCCCTCAATACTTACCTCCCCCGTTCATTTTTAAGACAAAAATAATAAAATTATGTATTTCAACTATTGAATTGATCTATTTTTATGAATAATTTACAACCAGAAACCAACAAGCCAAATTAAGCCCTTGGAACTCCACTCCTAGGCCATTCAATTCAACAAATTTGGCAGGAAATGGAAGTTCAATTTCGGTCACATGCTAGGAGCTCTCTCATAGTTAGGAAAGTTAGGCAATGGTTGAAGTTTGAAGGAATTGATTCAGGGTCAGACACAGGAATGGGGCAGCACTCAACCTTTCCTCTGTTTTATGATTTGGGAATTCGTCCAAGTGAGTTGAATGATCCAAACAAACTCTGTCCAATCTCCTCTAACCCAATGGCAATGCAATCATGCTTCATGTGGCACATGAAATGGTTGCTTGGTCTATAATGTTGAAGTTTTTGAGATTTCTTATGTGTCGTTTGGTAACATTTACGTTTTCAGTTTATATTTATAAAAGTTTTAAAAACTCAAATAAAAACTTGTTTGGTAAATTTTTTATTTATAAATCAATAGTTTCAGTTTATAAATTTGGCCAAAAAAATGTGAACTCAAAAAATGTGTTTCCGTTTTGAGTTTTGAATTTTTTTTTTTTTTATCACCCAACACTAGCTACCTCCCGCCACCATTTTCCACCACCGTCTTCCGCCACCACCACCCACTACCCACCCTCCACCACCACCTGCCACCACCACTCACCACCCACCTGCCACCACCACCCGCCACCACCACCTGCCACCCACTCGCCACCACCACCCACCCTCCGCCACTACCACCCACCCACCCACCCGCCCGCCACCACCACCACCACCACCACCCATCTGCCACCACCACCACCACCACCACCACTCACTCGCCACCAACCACCACCTGCCACCGTCATCTACTCACCCACCCAACCACTACCACCACCTGCCACCACCACCCGCCATCCGCCATCCGCCATCCACTTGCCACCGCCACCCCGCCACTACCACCGCCACCGCCACCGCCGCTACCACCACCACCACCCACTCGTTACCACCCACCACCCGCCACCGTCACCCACTCACCCACCCACCCACCACCACCACCACCACCACCACCCACTCGCTACCATTTTTCACCACCGTCTTCCACCGCCACCACCCGCCATCATTTTCCACCACCATCTTCCGCCGCCACCACTTGTCTCCACCCACCACCCGCCACCATTTGCCATTTCTCATTCTTTTTTATATTTTTAAATTTTTTTAAACATTTTGTCTAAACCAAACGCGTTTGTAGTTTATGTTTTTCTAAAAATAAACAAAAACCAGTTTATAAAATTTTTATAAATATAAACTGAAAACGTAAACGTTACCAAATAGGCCCTTAGGTTTGGTTTGTTTTGACTGAAAATATCTTTTATGAATTTCTTTGTATTTAATTGTGTTCTTGGAATTAATGCATTAATAATTGTATTAGTAGTGACGAGGTGGTGGTGATTTGATGGTGGCAATGGCATTGGTGGTGGCGGCGGCGGCGGCGGCAACTAGGGCTGCAAACGAGCCGAGCCGAGCCGAGCTTTGCTGGGCTTGAGCTCGGCTCGTTAAGTTATCGAGCTCGTTTATTGAGCTCGAGCTCGGCTCGATAAGGGACTGGGCTCGAGCTCGGCTCGGCTCGGCTCGTTAATTTTTATCGAACTCGAGCTCGGCTCGGTTCGACTCGATAAATTTTTTTTAATATTATTTATATTATTTAAATATAAATATTTAAATAAAAAATATTATTTATATTATTTAATATATAAAAAATGCATTTATATTATTATTTATATATATATTTATATATTATTTAATATATAAATAATATATTTATTATATAATTTAATTAAAGATAAACGAGCCGAGCCTACCGAGCTGAACACATGCGAGCTCGAGCTCGGCTCGTTAACGAAACGAGCCCAATAATCGAGCTCGAGCTCGGCTCGTTTGCTAAACGAGCCGAGCTGAGCCGAGCCCTTACCGAGCCGAGCCGAGCCTGTTCACGAACAGCTCGGTTCATTTACAGCCCTAGTGGCAACGATAGTGGTGATGGTGGTTGTAATGTGGCAATGGAGGTGATGGTATGGGGAAATTGGGGTACTGAGGCACAGCAGTTACTTTTACCCCTCTTGTGAGAGATTGTCTCGAGTGTTTTTCGATAATCTGAACCGTTCATATTGTAGGATTTGTCAACAATATTATTCATGTAAAAAATCAAGTTAATCGGATATTCATAACCCCATAATCAGGTCCTAATCGTTTTTAAAAATTTATGAAGTTAACCGTTAATTTTTATAAAAACAAATGTGCTTTGATTATAGGACTACATATATCCAATCAACTTAATTTTTTGTATAGATGATCTACTCGACGAGCCCTACAATATGAACGGTTCAGATCATCAAAACACACTCGAGACAATCTCTCACAAGGGGATAGCAGTAACTGATATGCCTTGAGACACAACAATATTCCTCATTCCTGGTATTGTAGTGGCATTAACGTTTTTTTATATTTTAAAATGAAAAATATTTTTCGGCCGAAACAAACATAACTTTAGTCATAATCTGTTCCTTGTTCTGGTCCAAAACAATTGCATTGAAGAATAACATAATCCCTTCCCATATGTTAATTTAGGCCTCATTTGGGAACAGACTAATTTAGTAACTTTTTGGCTATTTGACTAAAAAGGTAGGTAAAAATAACTTTATGTTTGGGATGACTTTTTGGCTAATTACGAAAAGGTGTGCAAAAAGTAAAGAGAAAAGAGAATCTTTGACTTTTTGGTATGGGTTGTTGACTTTTTGGCTAATTTAGTAACTTTTTGACTTTTTGGCTAAAAAGGTAAGTTCCCAAACGAGGCCTTAACCATACTTTGTTTTTGTTTTTTGTCTTTTTCTTCCGTTTCTTTTTTGTACAGGCTATATATTTTCTAATGTTTTGGGATGAGAAAGGGAGTTGACGAGATTTGAAACCTCACTAGTGACTGTTTCAATTACTGGCACTTGTGTTCAGATTTTATTTTATATTGCTTTATTTGAGATTTTTCTCCCTTTTGAAGTTCTTTTGTATTACTTAAATTTTGTATTTGATCTTTAGTGTGAAGGTAGTTCATTTTCATAGTAATATGATTTACGTTATTGCATTTTTCTCCATTTGTTCCATATCGATCTATTTATTTATTTTTTAAATCGAAACAACCTGTACATTATGAAAAATAAACTGGAAACAAAAATTTAGGTCAGACTTGGATGAACAGCTCAGATTTTCTTACCGCCGTAGTTGCAATGACCTAACTTAAACAACTTCTTGGAAGAAAGCCATTTCCATTCCAAACAAAAGCTAAGCTCTGGGGCAATTCTGCAATAGGCTGAAATAAACTTTGAGCTCTTCTATTACAGAACTGGATTCAGCAGAAAGAAGATTGCAACAGAGTTCTTAAATGTTTGTTAAGATCCTTGAGATCAAACACAACAAAAAATGATTTCTCAACCTCATTGGCCAGCATTTCTTATGGTTGAATCAGACACTATTAATTCCTAACAAAGTCATAAATTATACCGACAAATGATTGGGAAACTGCAAGATACTTCCCGTATATAAGGCCGCCCCTGCTTCTTGTCAATTGGCCAACCATGAAAAAATCTGCATGGCTAAACATCAGATACCGAATCAAAGTAATAGCAAAAAAGGTCCTCAATTCTCCTTTTCTTCAAGATCTTCATCCGAGCGTGGATTCTCATCAACCTCGCTTCCACTGCTTGATCCAGAGTTTCTGAGAAACGTGGACTTCTCTCCCGATGAACCGGTATTGTTAGAAAGGTTGTACTTCAGAAATTTCACACGTTTTTTCTTTTCAACACTACCCTTTTCTTTCCTCTTTCTACCATTTTCTGTTGATGATGTCAGAGTGTGCGCAGCAGCAACAAATGCGGCACTCATAGACTCGTTTGTCCTTTCATCATCCTGGCTCCCATCTTCCTCTTTCCCCTTGTTGTCAATGTAGAAGAGATCAGCATCTGGTTTTGTCCTCTCCGTGTTATATGCTTGTTGCTCATGTTCAAATTCTGAAATATCAAGAACTAATCTGGAATGGTTTTCAGCAATGCCATCATCCAATACTCGGATCCCTAGATCCTCTAACTTGAATAACCATTCTGGAAAATAAGACCAATTACAATTCTGCAATTAGAGAGCTATATCAGTCATAAACTGTATACTAAAACTCATGCCATACATTTGGTCCTACCCTTTGTTATAGGGACTCGGGTACAGGGCAAGTGCGTATCTAGATATCAGATCCATCAAACCTCAAATTTATAGGTACACGGGCTTGGCAAAAAAAGGTCATATTTTATGTTTTTAATCAATTATGTGAAATAAAATGGCACTAGATGTAACATACAATATTAAATAAGGCCTCGTTTGGAAACAGACTATTTTAGTAATTTTTTGACTTTTTGACTAAAATATGAGATAAAAAAAACTGGGGCTCTGTCTGGTAGAGCTTTGGAACTTTAGTTCCAGTCATTGGTTCTCACGTGGTGTTTGTTTGGAGTTTTCAAAAATTAATTTCACGCTCACTTTTGAAAACTTAGTCGAAAGCGGCAAAATTTGACTAACCAGTCGTCCGGCCGATTGACCGGAACACTGCAATTTTTTTTTATTTTTTTTTGCAATTAACACATTAATTTTTATATATTTAACAAAAATATTTTTCAAATTTTTTATAAATTCTAATAGAATTTTGAGTTGTGTGTTTGGTTATGAGTTGTAAATTTCTGTATCAAATATCATATGTCACATCAAAAATTCCACACTCAATTTAAAATTCTTTTCAAAACTCATTCACCAAATAAATTTTCCACAATCAAAATTATAATTCCAAAACTCACAAACTCAAAATACAACTTCTATTCTCAAATCATATTTAGAAAGTTCTACCAAACACTACCTAGTATGTTTAGAATGACTTTTTAGTTTTTTTTACGAAAAGATGTGCAAAAAGTAAAGAGAAAATAGAATTTTTGACCTTTTAATATAGGTTATAGGCTTTTTGATTTTTTTAGTAACTTTTTTACTTTTAAACTAAAACTATAACATACCAAACGAGGCCTGAGTATTTTACACATTTTATAGCAATTACATAGCAATATATACGTAATAAATATAAACATACAAGAAGTGTCTAATGGATAGTATCAAACACCCTTGTCCAAGTGTCGGATGTTCAACACGAGTATTTGATTTATTTTAAATAGTCCATGTAATATAGGTCAATAATAGAGCCGCTTACTTAAAAGTGCCTTGGGTGACAATCCCTTTGGTTGACCAGCTTTGCTGTCCACGTGAACATCACTTGTGACCAACTTAATTAGTTGGGAAGGCAATTGAGAACCAGAGAAGGCATTAATGTAAGAGATAGCTTTTGTCTGATCCTCTTCTTTCCTGCAGACAGGCAGATGATTGTAAGGTTCTACGATGAGAGTCTGAATAAAATTTCAACCATAATTTCGAAAATTTCATACCTAAATAACTCTGTCGCTTTGTGAGTGACTACCACTCTTGTAATGGCAAGACTTTTTATATGTTTAGCAAGTACATGAATTACTTTATCAGGATTGAGGAAAGAGTACTCCACTAATATCACAGCATCATACAGAAGTTTCCTCAGAGAAAGTTCATCTTCAGAACTCTGCAGATACATTCATAAAATACTCCATATATGTCAGAATAATGACAGAGCAGATGATCAAATCCCATGGAAACATTTCTGTAAGAAAAAAAAAACACACAATACAAAAGACAATTCAATTTGTCAAGAACCATAAAATGACTTTACAGTGAAAAAGGCCAGTGGTTATGACAGAAAAGTCAAACAAGTAAATTAGTAATGATTCCTTGTATGAGATAACATAACAATGTTAACGGCAGCAACTAATCCCATCTTCCTATCAATATTGTGGCAATGCTAAATACCACTCATGGATTATGAAGAAGAAAAAAAAAGAAACTAGGAGAAGAGTTAATATTATCTTGATATCTAATCTTATTAATCATTTCAATAACATCTTTGTTGTACCACTTAACATAGAAACACTATATATCTAGTCACGCAAAACAAGGGGGAGAAAAAAGTATGACATTCTATACGCAATTGTTCAACAGTTTCTCATTCTGTAATGTCAAAAATTAGGAATTCTATTTATTGCCATCTTTATGGCTTTTGATTGTTCCAATCTCTACAGTGACAAATAAATCAAATTAATTGATATAGTTGGTTCATTTTTATTTGGTATTATAACTGTAGGTTTGTTTGATATTATTTCTTGTTGTGAGATTTTGTTTAAGTATAAAGCAACAAAACCGTATATTTATTTTTTTGAGTTTTTCTAACAATTTCCTCATGCCTTGATCTATGTAACCAAATTGTATCATATATAAGGTAGTGATCATATGCAAGCAGACTTTGTGTGGATATTAACAAATAATAAAAAAAATTGTAAGTACTTGAATCATTTTATACACAAATTTTTTTGCTGTGATAATAAAGAGCCTCATTTTAATAGTTCATCAAGGGCCTGAAAACCTCAAGGCCGGCCTTGGGCTTAACAGAACAAGGATGCTCCCAAAGTTGCAATTAGGTGGCACTGTATCAGTCTATAAATGAGAGAGTACAATGACTCGATAGCATTCACAAAAAGAAGAAAAACACGCACACACCTACCAATAGGGAGATTACAGGTAAAGTGTTCTGCAGCAGCATCCTCACGAGGGTCTCTGGAAACACATAGGAGATAAAAGAATGTGAGCACACTTTGAAAGAAATATTTGCAGAGAAAATTAACGCAAACAATTATATCATCTAATAGACTCTATCCTTCATTACATGAATAAAAATTACAAGGCAATGATAAAGGCTTATAGCTCCTAATCAAATACAAATATAATAGGTGTTTAGTTATGTTATGTGTACCACCTATATAGACCAATATATAAGGATCAAATAAAAGGAGGATCTACCATATAGCAATAGAATGTCAGCAAATATACAAAATCAGTCATAATATGCTTATGATGTCCCTCATTCTAAACACAAATTGTCTATCTCAAGACTCTCTCAACTGTTTAAGATTTATCATAATTTGCCAACTTGAACACCACTAGGAATTGGAAATGAGAATTAAGCAATCCTGAGTTCAAATAAAAGTAAACTAACCGAAGAAAAAAAAATGCCGAAACCCAGTTATGCAACCAATGGCCCAAATCCTCGACTCTTGTTTCGAAACTCCTGAGCTGAAATTCAAGCACAATCTCAACAAAAATGCCTCTGTGATCACAACTCCGGCGAGCTCACTAACAGCTCTCCCTTCTACACTAGGCCATCCAACAATGTCATCACCCAAAAGAGGGAAAAACAATTTAAACATTTCCTTAGATTCTAAAGTGTCATCAATCCCATCATCACCACCAATCCAAACACGAATTAAATCCCCCAATGATAGAATAAAATCCTCCGAATCCGAACCCAAACCATCAGAATCATCATTTGCAGAACAACATACACTAATATACCCAAGAATTGCATTAACCAAATACTTAATCTCTCTCATTACTTTCTTCTCCCTCTTAGAACCCAAGTCTTTACCCTTCAAATCAGCAATTACTCTATACACTTCATATATGACCGGTGCGAGCAATCCGATGCTCTTGGATGAGCTACACGTGGCCGAACAACCTGATATCAATTGAAACAGGGTTTTTGTGGCAGAGATTCGATCCAAAGGCTCAACTTTTGGTGAATTCGTGTGGCGAAAAGTTAAAGCTGAGTAGACCCAGATGGTTTCGAGAGGTGGATTAGCTCTAGCTTGCATCAATTCGTAGAAAGTGGTGGTAAAAGCTGAAAAATCGCAACTGTGCGATTCTAAAAGGCTTTGAATCGATTGGTTTAGTACGAGTTCGTGGTTTTCGCCAATGAAATGATCGAATTTTTGTGGGCTTTGGGGATTTTGGGGAACGATTAGGTTCAAAGCCATGTTGATGGCGAACTCGAATTTGTGAATTGCGTGATATTCAAGAGCGACGCTTTGTTAAACCCTAGCTGGTCTGGTGTGAGTGTAATAGTGGACAAGATTAGGGTTTTGCAGACGGGATGGGGACCTGCTGGACAGCGGTTCACTATATTACTGTGTTTCACGAATTAATGCGCGCCATAATGAAAAAATTATTTTAAAAAATCCTACTATAACAAAATAAATGCTCAATTTTTTATTTTGTTAATTTAAATCTTAATTTTTAATTTAAATTATTTATATTTTTTATTAATTAAAATTAACAAAAAAAATATAATATTTTAATTATTAAACTCATCATACATAAAAATCTAAATTACTATTTTATGAATGAGACTCCCTTTTTCCTTAACCTCCACAACTCCACATACACATCATAGGAGGAAAAAAAAAATAAAAAATAAAAAATAAAAAATTAGTCAATTCCAATACATTAGGAGTAGCGGGGTCAAGGAAATAGAGGATCTCAACCTTTTTCCTTACCATTTTATGTTAAGTTTAATGATTAAAAGGTAAATTACATTTACCTCCCCTGTGATTTTTGACAAATACAGGGACCTCCCCTGTGGTTTCAATAATTACAGAAATCTCTCATACTTTAACTGACAATATCAAAATTTTCCCATTTTTTAACTGTCGTTCATACAACTAACAAAAGTTGGTGATATCATCAAAAATAAATACTGAAATGCCTATAATGCCCTCTAGTGTTTTGGTTTAAATGCATGAACAATAGGTAAAACCAATTTCCAAATATATGAAATCTAGATATTAAATAAAAAAAGAACCTAACAGTGCCATCTCAAATTTGATTTGGCTCTCTCGCTCTCTCTCTCTCTCCTCTCTTTTTGCCTCACAGTTTTTTTCTAAATACTACTCATTTTAGCACAAATATATACGTATATATACACATACAATAATAGGAGAAGAAGAAACCAAGAAAGTTAAATCAAAAGCTACTCCGACGGCCACGCCGTCTGAGAAAAGTTTGGTCCCAATCCTAGACGAGAAACTGTAGACGGAGGTCTAGGAAGAGGAGGCGTCAGGGCAGCGAAGGACAACGGCGGCGGGCACCATGTCCCAATCAACGGTGAGAAATCCTCCCCCAATCTCAAAAGCATGGAAAAATGATGCAAATAAATGATTTCATCCAACCAAAGTAATTCATGCACTCAGAAATATGAATCAGAACTTGCAAAGCAAATTAATAAAAGAAAAAAGAAAAAAACAAAGAAAAAAATTATAAAGCTCAATAAATTTATAACCTATTATATAGGCTTCAGATCCCATGAAAAATTTTGCAATATATTTAATTACACACCCAAACAAGCAATCAGAATTTCAAAGTTCAGAGAACTAGAAAAGATATAGCAAAACCCAATTCACAAACACCAAAGATGAACCAAAATATTTGAAGTTCATATCAGACACTAAACAACTAAACAAGATCTATATGACAATTACGAAAGTCCACAAAACAGATCACTATCAATATCTAAACAATAGCCTATCTATGAGGAAATTTAATCTTTATTGGTACAAACAACAGATCTTGTGGAACACTATATTCATCATCACAATGTTTCTATAGAATCTATACCCTTGAACTATTACTAAACTCTCTGTTACAGATGCAAGACCCACCATCACCTTATGGGTTTGATTTGGATATGTGCGATTTAGAACCATACTCTACAGTGGTTGTTCGATTGTAGAAAAAGAGAAACAAATGTCGATGGTAGTCCGGTTGTAGAGTTTGTTTGGAAATAGTGGGTTAGGTTGGGTGTGGTAAGGGTCGTTGGTCTTCGTCGCGGGAGAAGAAAAGAGGTTCGATCTCGTTGTCGATGGTCTCCTTGTCAGAGTCGAAGCCGGAGTCAGAAACCAAGAAAAGAGGCACTGTTGGGTTGGGTTGGGAGGGAATAAGAGAGAGAAGAGAGACAGTAGGGTTTGATTTCACTATTAGGAAGATAGAGAAGGAAGATCTCGTCATCAATGGTCTCCTTGTCGGAATCGGAGTCGGATACCAAGAAAAGAGGCACTGTTGGGTTGGGTTGGGAGAGAAGGAGAGAGAGAGAAAAGAGGGAGAGAAGAAAGAAACAAAAGTTAATGGTGGTGACTCTGGGTTCAAAAAGTAAAAGGGGATATTTTGTAGGGTATTTTCGTCTTTTCACACTTAATTTAAAGGGTAATATGGTCATTCTGTATAGGTAAGTAACGTCGTTTGTACAAAATTGACAGATTGAGGGAATCTTGATATTGTCAGTTAAAGTAGGGGAGGTTTCTGTAATTATTGAAACCACAAGGGAGGTCCCTGTATTTGTCAGAAACCTCAGGGGAGGTAAATGTAATTTACCCATAATTAAAATATGATTTTTTGTCAATTTTAGTTAACGACAAATAGTTTATATTAAAAACAAGGAAAACTTATTTATAAGTCATTTTTCAGACACTTATGGTAGACTAAGTCCTGTGTAATTTCTTATAGAGTCTCAAGTCCTATTTAGATAGGAATGTATTCCACAAGATCCTACATAAATGTAACATGATGTGTCACTTACATAAACGTAACGTAACGTGACACCTACATAAACGTAACGTAACGTGACACCTATATAAACGTAACGTAACGTAACACCTACATAAACGTAACGTGACACCTACATGAATTTTATTTTTTAAAATTGAATGTGAAAATGTTGCTGGTTTATGTTGGTGTCACGTTACGTTTCATATAAGTATGATCTATGGTAACATTCAATTTCCTATATAGGAAATTGAATGTTGCCATAGATCATAGGTGTCACGTTACGTTTATGTAGGTGTCACGTTACGTTACGTTACGTTTATGTAAATATGAGCTATGGTAACATGCAATTTCCTATAGGAAATTGCCTGTTTCCATAGATCATAGGTGTCACGTTACGTTTATGTAGATATCACGTTACGCATAGGTGTCCTGTTACGTTACGTTTATATAAATATGATCTATGGTAACATTCAATTTCCTATATATGGTTTTACTATTATTTATGATATTAACAATTAATATTGAGGGTAAATGTGTTAACAAACTTCTCACAGGACTTATGGGAACATAAGTTTTTTAGTAGGACCATATGTAGCATAAGTCTCCCTAATAGGACTTATAAATAATTTTCCTTAAAAAGAACTCAAAATATTATGGTTTCAATTAATATTTATTTTGTTATAAGGGTCTAACCCTATAGTTTTTTTGTAATTTTTCCAAAGGGTATGGCTCTGCTCCAGTCCACTATCGGACTAGATAGTCCTGTTGGGTCATTTGAGGCTATAATTCGGACCCATTTTGATAATCCAAACAGTTCAATATTTAAAACTCGTCTGGTACATCATCCCAACAAAAAAAATACGTTGATCGAATATCAATAGTCACTTGATCAATATATATTTTTGTCTCTATATATTGAACGTTTTTATCATCAAAATGGGCCCATCTCAGGGCCCACCACAGCCCAAGACCGTCCAATTTGAAAGCAAATTGGAGAGGAACCCCTCATTTTTCCAAAATTATATTATGGTCTTAGACAAATTCATAGTTAATTTTATTTGCACACGTTATTTAGTCTTTATGCACATTATCTTAGTTCACATATTTATAAATTTGATTACATTTTATTTTTTTCATTCCACACATCAAATGTTCTTAATGTTGGGTATACCTCCTTATTGGAGTGTGGGACCCCATGGTTTACTAAAAGAGTTTTAATTTGGTTTGGTTTAGGTATAATATATTTTTATATATTATATCTAATTTTGTGGAGACCCAACTTTTAGTTTTGGAAATAACTAAGATTTTGAGAAGAAAACCCTAGATTCAATATATTATATGTGTTGTTTTTCCCAAGCAAGAGGCGCGGCAGCAGCATACAACTTTGGTGAGATAGTGCCTTTGTTCTTATCTATCATAAAGTCAAATCGTGCTATGCTTGGTTCTGTTTTTGGTGGCTGCTACGCACCTTGGAGTGTGCGTGTGAATTGATTTGGATTCGTTATTTTGGGTCTTCTTCAACTCTGGTTCTGAAAATTTTGGTTCATCTATTTGGTGAGGTCTTTCCTTTTATTTATTTATGATTATTTGGAATTCACCTAAGGGTGGTTTGTGAGACCATTCGTGTCTCGTTTGTAATCGTTTGGAAACTTATTTGGTTGATAGTGGAATTGGATTTCGATCCCGTGGATGTACCTCACATTGAAGGAACTACGTAAAATTCTTGTGTTGCCTTTGATTTAATTTTTTCGCATTAGTTTTTATTCCCATTGATTGATTTACTTGTGGGGAATCACATATTTTCCCTAACAACTGGTATCAGAGCTTACGGTTTATTTGGATCTATTTATTTGTGTAAATCAATGGAGGGGAATGTGGGTCGTATGTCTAGCTTCAATGGAAGCAATTGGGTAACTTGGAAAACTAAAATGGAGGACCTATTATTTTGTAAAGACTTGTATGGGCCTATTGAGGGTGATAGTGGCAAACCCAGTGGTATGAAAGATGATGAGTGGAAGAGGCTTAATCGAAAAGCCGTTGGTGTTATCCGTCAATGGATTGATGACAGTGTATTTCATTATGTTGCTACTGAAACTTCGGCACATGATTTATGAAAAAAATTAGAGAGTCTTTATGATAGAAAA
Source organism: Camellia granthamiana (assembly GCA_036172215.1). Classification (NCBI taxonomy): domain Eukaryota; kingdom Viridiplantae; phylum Streptophyta; class Magnoliopsida; order Ericales; family Theaceae; genus Camellia; species Camellia granthamiana. The sequence continues at coordinate 137,172,781 of CM069904.1, read as the reverse complement.
TCAGCCACAAATAAAGCCTTTCTGTTTCGTAAGTTGGTTAATTTAAAATATAAAGAGGACAACCCTATTCCGGAACATCTGAATGAAATAAAGAGTATTGTTAACCAACTTGCTTCTATGAAAATTATTTTTGATGATGAGTTGCAGGCTTTGATGTTACTTAGTTCTTTGCCCGAAAGTTGGGAGACTTTGGTTGTGACAGTTAGTAATTCGGCACCCGATGGAGTTGTCATAATGGGCCAAGTCACTAGTAGTTTATTGAATGAAGAAACTAGAAGAAAATCAGCCAGTTCCTCTCATTCGGAAGCATTTGTTGTGAGAGGTCGAAGCAAAACAAGGGGGAGAAGTAAGACTCCTCATGGTTGTGATCAAAGCCGGGACAAATCAAAAGATGGTTCTTTTTCAAAGAAAGACATTGAGTGTTATTATTGCCATGAGAAAGGGCACATGAAGCGGGAATGCCGAAAGCTCAAGAATAAGGAGAAAAGGCGTGACAAAAGTGTGGATAAGAAGCAAGAAGACACAACAGCAGTTACTACTGATGATCTCATGGTCGTTTGTGAAGATGATTGCATCAATTTTGTGGGCCAAGAGAGTAATTGGGTAATTGATTCCGGTGTTTATTTTCATGTGACTTCTCGAGTTGATTTCTTCACTACCTACGCCAAAGGAGATTATGGTTCTGTTCGAATGGGTAATGAAGGTTTGTCCAAGATTATTGGTGTGGGTGATGTTTGCTTGGAAACAAATTTGGGCTGCAAGTTGTTGCTTAAAGATGTGAGGCATGTTCCCGACATTCGCCTCAATTTGATCTCTACTGGGAAGCTAGATGATGAAGGCTTTAACAACAAATTTGGTGATGGACTATGGAAGCTCACAAAGGGTTCTTTGGTGGTGGCTAAGTGCAAGAAGACTCATACACTTTATTCGATGCAAGGAAAAATTTGTAAAGGTGTTGTCAATGCACTTCAAGATGACACTTCTACCGAATTGTGGCACAAGCGGCTTGGCCATATGAGTGAAAAGGGGCTGCAAGTTTTGTTCAAGAAAGAGCTTCTACCCGGTTTGAAAGGTACACATCTTAAAACTTGTGTTCATTGTTTGGCGGGTAAACAACATAGAGTTTCTTTTCATAAAAATGTTGCTTCTAGAAAAGAAAATGTGTTAGAGTTAATTCATTCGGATGTTTGTGGTCCTTTAAAAGTTAGAACACATAGTGGTGCACTTTATTTTGTTACTTTCATTGATGATTATTCAAGGAAAGTTTGGGCTTTTCTACTAAAAACTAACGATCAAGTTCTAGAAGTATTTAAGCATTTTCAGGCCATGGTTGAAAGAGAAACAGGACAAAAATTAAAGTGCATCCGATCAGATAATGGTGGTGAATACATTGGGCCATTTGATGAGTATTGTCGCAGCCAAGGTATTCGGCACCAAAAGACAGTTAAGAAGACTCCTCAACAAAATGGCGTTGCTGAGAGGATGAATCGTACCATTGTAGAAAGAACAAGGTGTTTGCTTTCACAAGCTAAATTGCCAAGATCCTTTTGGGTGAGGCAATGAGTACAGCGGTTGACGTGATCAATTTGTCTCCTTGCTATCCTTTGAATGGTGATGTTCCTGAAAGAGTTTGGACTGGCAAAGATGTGTCTTATGAGCACTTGAGAGTGTTTGGTTGCCAAGCTTTTGTTCACATTCCAAAGGATGAGAGGTCCAAGCTTGATAGTAAGTCAAGACAATGTATTTTTCTTGGCTATAGGCTGTAGACACCCCATTTTTGACCGACCTTAAGACTCAGACGTCACCGATTGAGCGCTCGGTGATGTTGCATACTGTGCTCGTTCAGAAGTCTCAGAGTCGCGGCCGTGCGCCCTGCCTCCGGACTTCCGAACTCTTTTTTGTGCCTTGCCTCGGTTTGCGAACCAGACTCGGTTTTCTCTGTTTTCTTTCCTGAGGGAAGGGAGTGGTCCTGTAGGCTATCTCTCGGTGGCCGTGGGCTACATTTCGTGGCCGTAGGCCATTTTGCCCATTTCGGAGCCCGGTTCCCGATTTTCGGAGCCGTCAGGCCGTGTGCCTCGGCTCGGGACCGCCCAACCGTCTCTGATTTCTCCGGTTTTTGGCATGCATCTCATTTACTTCATACCGAGGGACACTGGGGTCTCAGATACCCACTTCGTGGCCGAACGCCACTTTCGGTGCTTACCGCCTATTTTTGGGACCCCGAACTGCGTGATTTGGGCCCCGAGCATTTATTTTGCACCGGTTTCTGTTCAATTTTGACAAGTGCCTCTGTTTTATCATACCGAGGGACACTGGGGTCTCAGATACCCACTTCGTGGCCGAACGCCACTTTCGGTGCTTACAGCCCATTTTCGGGACCCCGAACTGCGTGATTTGGGCCCCGAGCATTCATTTTGCATTAGTTTTTGTTCAATTTTGGCAGGTACCTCTGTTTTAGCACCAGGAAGATCACTGGAGGGTGGGAGGACAGCAATTGTCTCAGAAAACCAGTTTCGCTCCTTCGGCGTCCGTTTTGCTCACTTTCGGGCTAATGTTGAACACCCTAGGGATATTTTCTTCGAGCCGAGACTACATATTTGTGATGAGGGGACATGGGAGGACCCTAAAAAGTGGTGGTCGGCCAGTAATTGTTATTTTCATTTTTGAGCCTCTCTTTCAAGTTGAATGTTGTGCCTCCTGTTTCAGAGTTGCCAAATTCCAACCATGGGGTCTTGTTCTACCCACCTGGGAGGACACCAAAATATGATGGCCGGCCATTAATTGTTCACTTCATTTTTGGCCATGGCCGGCCGGCCATGGGGAGTGGCTGGCCGACCAATGGAGTGGCCGGCCGGCCATCTTCAAGAAAAGCACCTGGCCGGCCTGCTTCCTGCTTTTGACCACTTTACAGCTGTCCAGCTGTTTTTCCAAATATCTTTTGCCTCCGAGGGATATTTTGGGAGGGAAAGCTTGGATGCATTTCCCTCCCTTTTACACCCCTTTCTTGCCCATTTAAGGGGCTGACCTCCTTCTTTATTAGGGTTAGCAAATTTCTTCTCAAGACTTCATCTCCCATTGCCTCCATTTCCCTCTCCAAAAGCTCCAAAAACCTTCAAGTTTCTAGCCCACTTGTTCATCAATCCTAAGCTTCACCATCACCACCTCCATTCTAGCAGCAAAGGAGGATTTTTCAGAGGCTAAGAAGCAACAAATTGAAGCCAAGAAGCAACAAAAGCTTGATCTTCAAGGGTAAGTCACTATTTCCCCCTTTTGAGCACATTTTTGCATCAATTCTTTACCCTACTTGCTCTCTGTTTTGGGCTCCGAACCCTACTTATTTTAGGCTTATTTTGAGCCCCTCTACAACATTGTAGAAGGGCTCAACCTTGTTTGGCACCTCTATGATGCACCTCTTTCAATATCACTCTTTGTGCCAATATTTTGCATGCTTTGTTTGGATTATGAGTGATTCATTTTAGAGCCTGATATAAACTGTGAGTGGGCCTATTTTGAGCCCCTCTTCAACATTGAAGAAGGGATCAACCATGTTTGGTGGTTCTATCATGCACTTGTTTTGTAATTCTTCCAATTTACCGTAAAATTGCATGGTTTCTTTACCCTATTTGAAGTCTGATTTTGAGCAAGCTATTAACTGAGATTGAGCTTATTTTAGGTCCCTCTACAACATTGTAGAAGGGATCAATCTTGTTTGGGGCCTCCATGCATGGCCTCTCTTTGTACCTCTCTTTGGCCCCATTTTGCATGCCTTTTTTAAGCTTATTTGGCTTCTGATTTCAGCCTTCATCAGGCCTGAAAAGAGCCTTATTTTTGCCTTCTTGTCATGTTTTGTTAAGGGTCTTATGCTATTTGGTGAATACTTTTGGTACTTCATGTTATACCCTCTTATACCCCCTTATTTTTGCATGTCTTGCTAGCTCATCATGCTTCTATTTTTGAGCCTTCATCAGGCTTTGAAAGAGTCTTAAAATAACTCATTCTTCATGTTTTGTTAAGGGTCTTAGGTTGTTTGGTGCATCCTTTTGATACCTCATGTTATAGCCTTTGTTGGCTCATATTTTGCATGCTATTTTGAGCATATCTACATACTGAATCGGGGAATGTCATCTCTTGTAAATGTGCATATTTTTGGTCCCTCTTCAATGTTGTAGAACTGTATTTTTCAGTTTGAGCATTGCATATATCACTTGCTTCATTATTCCCCTCTTTTCCCCCATTTTTGCATGCTATTTTTGCCATACTTGTGATTGTTGTTTGGCCATACTTTGTACTGGAAAAATGCTAGTTTAGGGACTGCCTAGCATCTGTCTTTACACTTCATGTCCATATTGTGCATGTTTGACATGGCTGTAGGCCATTCCATTGCATTTCGGGATTTATTTCGGGCATCGGGTGTAATTTTGCTATGATTCGGGGGCTTTTTTTGCATCATTTTGGCTGCTGAAATTTGCATTTTCCATATGCCATATGCCACATCTCATTTGTATACCATTTTCATTTCGTATGACATTGCTTCGGTTCGCGTGCCCGCGTGCACGCATTTCAAGGCGCATCTTTTTCATCCTACGGCCTCTTATGTGAGTGTGGCTGAGGCCCTCTCATGTTAGTGTAAGCCCAATTTGCATTATGTATGTCATTTCATTTCGTATGACATTGCCTTGGTTCGCGTGCCCGCGTGCACGCATTGCGAGGCACTTCATTTTCATCCTACAGCTTCTTATATGAGTGTGGCTGAGGCCCTCTCATGTTAGTGTAAGCCCAATTTGTATTTTTCATGTCATTTGCATTGCGTATGCCACCGCCTCGGTTTGCGTGCCCGTGTGCACGCATTTCGAGGCACTTCTTTTTTATCTCACGGCATCTTATGTGAGTGCGGCTGAGGTCCTCTCATATTAGTGTAAGTCCGATTTTGCATTTTCATGCCTTTATATCATCGCCTCGATTCGCGTGCCCGTGTGCACGCATTTCGAGGCACATCTTTTTCATCTCTATTGGCCTCCTGTGTGAGTGTGGCTGAGGCTCACTCATGTTGGTATAAGCCCATATTACATTGTCATGCCATTTTTTAGTCTCATTATATCGTGTGTGTCATTACCTCGGTTTGCGTACCTGTGTGCACGCATTTCGAGGCATTTCATTTTCATCAGCATTGTGCATGCTAGAATTATATATTAGCTGCATTTCATGCATATTGCATCGTGTTCGGGATAGGAGTTAGCCCGGGCACGGGGAACGAGGCACGTTTCGTACTCCGAGTGACGGAACGGGTCTCAATTCCCAAGTCACCGACACTCCGGATTACCCATGATGGAGTTAGGTTTTGTTATAGCATTCATGTGCATTCATCATATATTGAGTTGTGCAATTCGGCTCCTCGGCCATCATGCATCGGTATGCGTGATTGGTGGCACGAGGATCGAGGCATGCATATATTTGTGAAATACATTGCTATGCCCCTTTCCTGCTCTCTGTTGCAGCAAAATGAAGAATCAGTAACTTTTCGGAGTCTGGCACGCATTTCGAGAAACATTGCAAACAGAGGCTAATTGGGGCATCCCAGTGGATTTCCGCGCAAAACAGCCCAAACATGCATCATTTCATTATCCGGAGCAGAAGCAAGGCAGTCCCTGGCTTGCATTCCAGTTTTTACATTTTTCTTATTTAATTTATTAATTAATTAGGAATTTGTATATCATTCGGACTGTAATATTTTGGACTGTATTATTCTTTTATTCGGACTGTATTATTTATTCGGACCCTCTGCGCGAGGGCAATGCTGTAATAAGTGTGCGTGCGTGTGATGTATGTCTTCCAACCCCCATTTCTTTCTCCCTTTTATTTATCTGCTTATGATGGTAGATTAGGGCATATTTCAATTAGCATACAGTATGACAGCATGTTTGCATCATTCATCTGTTTTGCATGCACCGGGCTCGGCGCATCATACAAACTGCATCGTATTTCAATTCCAAGTTGAATACATGTTAGTTGTAGCATTTCACATACCATGTTTAGAATAGCCGAGCCTGCTATAGTTGCATTTTGCATGTGTTGCATTAGGCATTTTAGCATATTTAGGATTCATGCATGATTTATAACCGGTTCCTGTTCTGGCTTGGAGTACTCGGTGAGTTTTATGCTTTAGCATCCTTGCATGCGTGTGAGTGTTGCCATGATAGCATGCTTGCCATGAGGCTATATACTTATGTGATATAACTGCCTTGAATGCCTGTGGGTGGAGGTTGAGTTATCTGAATTGGAATAATGCATTGATTGTTTGTTTTAAGCCCACTAGATAGTGGCAACACCATGTTTTCTAAGCCCACCTGTGGGTGGCAAATCCGCATTTTAGCCTACCTGCGGGTAGCACCATCACACCATTTTCAAACAAACAAACATGAAATGTTTTGTTCCAATTCAGACGGCCCAGTCTATACTTGTTTGCTGCGAGCACCACATAGTAACCTAGGCTAATAACCGGAATAAGAGCATACAATGTTTTCAAAAGAAGATATCATGGTTAGTAGAGGCCGGTCTTTGACCGGGCGAGCGGGGGTGCTCACGATGTGACCTTTCCCAATTGTACCCAAGTTCCCGAGCCAACTTTGGTGATGACGGACACGTGGCCTTTGGCACCGAGTTAGGGTTTCCTAAATTTCCCATTTAAAAAATATTTAGGTGGCGACTCTGTTATCTGGCAAAGCAGTCCATGTTTGACACTTCTTTCAAAAAAATCTATTTTCAAAACGATTTGCCGGATTCGGACTCTTTGGTTCAAGATTAAGAACCGTGACATTTGAGTCCTTCGAACTGTAGTGACCCAATATCGAACCAGAACGGGGGGGGGGACTCGCACTCCCTCTCCCCGGGATGCGTTCGGGGACGTCTACATAGACGTGATGAGTTCGGGTATAGATTGTGGGATCCGGTCAACAAGAAAGTCATTCGAAACCGTGATGTTGTGTTTCTTGAAGACCAAACAATTGAAGACTTTGGCAAAGGTGATCAACCGGAGCCAAAAACTAGTGATCTCATTGACATAGATCCATCTCCTTCATCTTCAGTTGATGATGAAAATGGGGGAAATGTGCAACCACCTATTGAAGATGTAGAAGATGATACTAATCCTAATGAAGTTGAGCCAGAAATTGAGGAAGAGCATCCAACTCAAGAACCGCCACCACAACTTGAGTTGAGGAAATCTACAAGGGACCGACAACCTTCAAGAAAGTATCCTCCCAATGAATTTGTGTTGATTTCTGATCAAGGGGAGCCAGAGAGCTACCAAGAAGCAATTGAGCATGCAAAGAAAGGTGATTGGAAAAAGGCCATAGAAGAGGAGATGAACTCCTTACTTGAAAATCACACCTATGACTTAGTGAAGTTGCCTAAGGGGAGGAAAATTCTGAAAAATAAGTGGGTTTTCAAATTGAAGAATGATGGCAAGAATCTGAGGTACAAGGCACGTCTTGTTGTGAAAGGCTTTGGGCAAAAGAAAGGCATTGACTTTGATGAGATTTTCTCGCCGGTTGTGAAGATGTCTTCTATTCGGGTTGTACTTGGCATGGCTGCAAGTATGAACCTTGAAGTTGAACAACTTGATATGAAGACCGCATTTCTTCACGGTGATCTTGAAGAAGAAATTTAAATGGAGCAACCAGAAGGTTTTGTGGAAAAAGGGAAAGAGAAATTTGTTTGCAAATTGAAGAAAAGTTTGTATGGCCTCAAGCAAGCCCCGCGGCAATGGTACAAAAAATTTGACTCTTTCATGATGAATAATGGTTTTTCTAAAACCACTTCGGATCATTGTGTGTTTGTGAAAAATTTCCCGGATGGTAAATTTATTATTCTTTTGCTTTATGTTGATGACATGTTAATTGTGGGTCAAGATTCTACCATGATTAACAAGTTGAAGTTAGAGTTGAGTAAATTTTTTGCTATGAAAGATTTGGGACCGGCAAGCAAATACTTGGTATGAAAATTGTTCGTGATCGCAAAGAGTGGCTGATTTGGTTGTCTCAAGAAAGCTACATTGAGAAAGTTCTTGAGAGGTTCAACATGAATAAAGCAAAGCCGGTTGGTTGTCCACTTGCAGGTCACTTCAAGCTTAGTTCGAATCAATGTCCTACAAGTGAGAAAGACAAAGAAGAGATGTTGAAAGTTCCTTATGCTTCAGCAGTTGGTTCTTTGATGTACGCCATGGTTTGTACAAGGCCGGATATTGCTCATGCCGTTGGTGTGGTGAGTTGGTTTCTCTCTAATCCGGGTAAAGAACATTGGGCAGCGGTAAAATGGATTCTAAGGTATCTTCGAGGGACTTCGAAGGTGTGTTTGTGTTTTGGAGATGGTAAGCCGATGTTTGATGGGTTCACGGATTTTGACATGGCCGGTGATGTTGATTCTAGAAAATCTACTTCGGGGTATTTGATGACTTTTGCAGGGGGAGCTGTGGCATGGCAATCTAAATTACAAAAATGTGTTGTTCTCTCAACTACCGAAGCTGAATTTATTGCTATTACAGAAGCTTGCAAAGAAGAGTTATGGTTGAATAAATTTTTGCAAGAGTTGGGTTTGAAGCAAGAAAAGTATGTGCTTTATTGTGATAGTCAAAGTGCTAGTCACTTGAGTAAAAATTCTACTTTTCATTCGAGATCGAAACACATTGATGTGAGATACCATTGGATTCGTGATGTGTTAGATTCGAAATTGTTACAACTCGAAAAGGTTCATATAGATGATAATATTTCAGATATGTTGACTAAGACTTTGTCGAGGGACAAACATTTAAAGTGTCGAACTTTAGCGGGCATGGTTGATGTCTCCACCTAAGTCGGTAGGGGGAGAATTGTTGGGTATACCTCCTTATTGGAGTATGGGACCCAATGGTTTACTAAAAGAGTTTTAATTTGGTTTGGTTTAGGTATAATATATTTTTATATATTATATCTAATTTTGTGGAGACCCAATTTTTAGTTTTGGAAATAACTAAGATTTTGAGAAGAAAACCCTAGATTCAATATATATTGTGTGTTGTTTTTCCCAAGCAAAAGGCACGGCAGCAGCATACAACTTTGGTGAGATAGTGCCTTTGTTCTTATCTATCATAAAGTCAAATCATGCTATGCTTGGTTCTGTTTTTGGTGGCTGCTACGCACCTTGGAGTGTGCATGTGAATTGATTTGGATTCGTTATTTTGGGTCTTCTTCAACTCTGGTTCTGAAGATTTTGGTTCATCTATTTGGTGAGGTCTTTCCTCTTGTTTATTTATGATTATTTGGAATTCACCTAAGGGTGGTTTGTGAGACCATTCGTGTCTCGTTTATAATCGTTTGGAAACTTATTTGGTTGATAGTGGAATCGGATTTCGATCCCGTGGACGTACCTCACATTGAGGGAACCACGTAAAATTCTTGTGTTGCCTTTGATTTAATTTTTCCGCATTAGTTTTTATTCCCATTGATTGATTTACTTGTGGGGAATCATCGATTTTCCCTAACACTTAATATAGTTCTAACTCATAATTTGCATACACACCACACAAAAACACATTTGTACATACTACACTCTTCACACCCCTAATTGTGTCTATACACACCGTACCCCTAGTTGTAAATTGGCATCTATCACCATATCCAGGGCCGGCCCTGGGTATAGGTTTACCAAGCCATGGCCTAGAGCTCCTCAAAATAGATCCAAAAAAGGAGGTCCCTCCTATTATAGTTTAGTATAATATATTAGGTATGTTTTAAGTCCCAAAAAAATTAAAGAAGGCCCAAACTAACTTAAAATAAATTAACCCATTAAAAAATTGAAAGACCCATTCAAAATTAAAAGGGTCCATTCTCTCTCCCTATCTAATTCTTAACCCTAACTACTCTTAATCTAATTTTCCCAATAGCTTGACAGCAAGAGCCTAACAAAGAGCACAACGAAGCAGCATTGAGCAGTGAGCAACACACAAACAGAGCAGCACTGAGCAGAACATGTAGGTTATTTTTTTCTATTCAATTGCTTAAATATTTGTCTTGTCTGTTACGCAATTGCTATTATAATATTGGTATTTACATCATCAAGAATAATTTGATTAAGTTTAATAGTTCACATTACATAATTTAAAAATTTTGTATTTTGTTAAGTGATGGTGGTTGTAACAAGCCCGCGAGGGACCTCGCTACAGTTCGGACTCGATTTTGTTGCGGTTCCAAATCTCGAACCAAAGAGTCCAAATCCGGCAAATCATTTTGAGAAAAAACAGATTTTTTTGAAAGAAGTGCCAAACATGGACTGCTTTGCCAGATAACAGAGTCGCCACCTAAATATTTTAAAATGGGAAATTTAGGAAACCCTGACTCGGTGCCAAAAGGCCACGTGTCCGTCATCACCAAAGTTGGCTCGGGAACTTGGGTACGATTAGGGAAGGTCACATCGTGAGCACCCCCTCTCGCCCGGTCAAAGACCGGCCTCTACTAACCATGATATCTGACTTTGAAAACATTGTGTGCTCTTATTCCGATTATTAGCCTAGGTTACTATGTGATGCTCGCAGCAAACAAGTATAGACTGGGCCGTCTGACTTGGAACAAAACATTTCATGTTTGTTTGTTTGAAAATGGTGTGAAGATGCTACCCGCAGGTAGGCTAAAATGCGAATTTGCCACTCTCAGGTGGGCTTAGAAAAACAGTGATTTTGCCACTATCTAGTGGGCTTAAAACAAACAGTCGATGAATTGTCCCAATTCAGATAACTCAACCTCCACCCACAGGCATTCAAGACAGTTATATCATATAAGCATATAGCCTCATGGTAAGCATGCTATCATGGCAACACTCACACGTATGCAAGAATGCTAAAGCATAAAACTCACCGAGTACTCCAAGCCAAAATAGAAAACTGATTAGAAATCATGCATGATCCTAAATATACAGATTTGCCTAATGCAACACATGCAAAAATGCAACTATAGCAGGCTCGGCTATTCTAAACATGGCATATGAAATGCTACAACTATCATGTATTCAACTTGGAATTGAAATACAAATGCAGTTTGTATGATGCGCCGAGCCCGGTGCATGCAAAACAGATGAATGATGCAAACATGCTGTCATACTGTATGCTAATTGAAATATGCCCTATATTTAACCATCCAAAGCGGATAAATAAAAGGGAGAAAGAAATGGGGGTTGGAAGACATACATCACACTCACACACCCTTATTACATTTTTGCCCTCGCACAGAGGGTCCGAATAAATATACAGTCCGAAATAAAAGAATATACAGTCCAAAAATAATTACAGTCCGAAATATACAAATTTCTAATTAATGAAACAAATTAACTACGAAAACTGTAAAAGCTGGCATGCAAGCCAGGGACTGCCTCGCTTCTGAAGGATGATGTATGTTGTAGCTGCCTGGCGCAGAAATCCACGGCGATGCCCCAATTAGCCTCTGTTTGTAATTTATCTCGAATTGCGTGCCAAGCTCTGAAAAGCTGCTGATTCTGGATTTTGCTGCAACAGAGAACAGGAAAAGGGCACAGCAGTGTATTTCACAAATATATGCATGCCTCGATCCTCGCGCCACCAATCACGCATACCGATGCATGATGACCGAGGAATCGGATTGCATAACTCAATATAGGATGAATGCAGATGAATGCTACAACAAAACCTAACTCCATCATGGGTGATCCGGAGTGTCGGTGACTTGGGAATTGAGACCCGTTCCGTCACTCGGAGTACGAAACGTGCCTCGTTTCCCGTGTCCGGTCTAACTCCTATCCCGAACACGATGCAATATGCATGATATGCATGAAATGCAACTAACATATGTCCTAGTATGCGCGATGCTGTGAAAATGAGATGAAAAATAAGATGCCTCGAAAAGCGCGCACGCGGGTACGCAAACCGGGGCGATGATGCGACATGCAAATCGGATAAAAACTGAGTGCCTCGAAATGCGTGCACACGGGCACGCAAACCGAGGTGATGATGCAATGCAAATCAGATAAAACCGAAGTGCCTCGAAATGCGTGCACACGGGCACGCAAACCGAGGCGATGATGAAATGGAAATCGGATAAAACTGAAGTGTCTCGAAATGCGTGCACACAGGCACGCAAACCGAGGCGGTGATGAAATGGAAATCGGATAAAACCGAAGTGCCTCGAAATGCGTGCACACCGGCACGCAAACCGAGGCGATGATGTGAAATGCAAATCGAATAAAACCGAAGTGCCTCGAAACGCGTGCACACGGGCACGCAAACCGAGGCGATGATGAAATGGAAATCGGATAAAATCGAAGTGCCTCGAAACGCGTGCACACGGGCAAGCAAACCGAGGCGGTGGCATACAAGCCATGAAATGGCATGAAAATGTGGATTGGGCTTACGCCAACATGAGAGGGCCTCAACCACACTCACATAGGCTGCCGTAAGATGAAAATGAAGTGCCTCGAAATGTGTGCACACGGGCACGCAAACCGAGGCATGGCCCGAAGGCATGAAAATGACATGCAAATGAAATGCAACATATAGCATATGAAAGATGCAAATTTCAGCAACTAAAATATTGCAAAAACAGCCCCCAAATTATGATAAAATTGCAATCGATGCCCAAAATGCGATGAAATGCACCCGAAATGGCCTACAGCCCTATTAAACATACAGAATATGGACATGGAATGCAAAACAGTGGCAAGGCAGCCCCTAAAATAGCATTTTATCAGCACAATGCAAGGCCAAATAATGCTCACAAGTATGGAAACAAAAGCTTGCAAAAATACGGTAAAATAGGGGAATTACAAAGCAAGTGGCATGTACAATGCTCAAACCCAAAAACTCAGTTCTAAAATATTGAAGAGGGCCCAAAAATAAGCATATATACAGTTTATGGAAACCCCAAAATCAGTATGCAAACATGCTAACAATTCCATGCAAAATGGAGCTCAAAAGAGGTTATAATGAGAGATATGCAAAGTATACATCAAATAACAAAACTTTCTTCATGAAACATGTAGAGGGGGTCAAAATAAGACCCCTCTTAGCTCTGACCAAGAGCCAAAACCATAAGCACAAAAGGCTACAAAATGAGCAAGATTTAGGGCCTAAAGTGAATTTCCAAGAGAGGTGGTATATAGAATGGCCAAATGAGGTTGAGCCCTTCTACAATGTTGTAGAGGGGCTCAAAATAAGCATAAAATCAGTAGGGGTCGGAGTCCCAAAAACAAAAGGAAATAGGCCAAAACTAGCATGCAAGATAATGGCATAAAAGCTAGGTATTGAAACAAGTACATCATAGAAGCATCAAATGAAGTTGAGCCCTTCTACAAAGTTGTAGAGGGGCTCAAAATAAGCATAAAATCAGTAGGGGTCGGAGCCCCAATTCTCAACCAATTGGAGTATATAAATGAATCAAGAAAAAGCCCTAAAAGTTGGTTTTGAAGACTTACCCTTGAAGACTTGTCTTTCTTTGCTTCTTGGCTTGGATTTGTAGCCTCTTGACCTCTGAAGAACACTTCCTTGCTGCTGGAATCGAAGTTGGAATGGTGAGGCTAGGTGTTGGTGAAGAAATAATGCAAGACTTGAAGAAATTTGGAGCTTTTTTGCTATGGAAATGGAGGAATTGGAAGAGGAGCTCTTCAAAGGATTTCTCTAACCTCTCAACCAGCTGGGAGCTGCTGGTTTTATGGCCAAAAAGGTGAAAAATATCTTGCCTCAAATATCTAGATATTTTGAGGGCAAAATATCTAGATATTTTGAGGGCAGAAAAAAAAAAGATTTTGTTCGGCCACGAAGTGGGCATCTGAGACCGCAGTGTTCCTCGGAATGATGAAACAGAGGTACCTGCCAAAATTGAACAAAAAATAATGCAAAACGAAAGCTCGGGGACCAAAACCGCGCGGGGTCCCGAAAATGGGCTGCCGGGCACCAGAAGTGGTGTTCAGCTGCGAAGTGGGTCTCGGAGACCCCAGTGTTCCTCGGAATGCTAAAATAGAGGTCTCTGCCAAAAACCGGAGAAAACGGATGCGAAATGAATGCTCGGGACCAAAACCGCGCAGTTTGGGGTCCCAAAAATGGGCTGCCGGGCACCGGAAGTGGTGTTCGGCTGCGAAGTGGGTTTCTGAGACCCCAGTGTTCCTCGGAATGCTAAAATAGAGGTTTCTGCCAAAAATGAACAGACATCGATGCAAAATGAATGCTCGGGGCCAAAACCGCGCGGTTCGGGATCCCGAAAATGGGCTGCCGGGCACCGGAAGTGGTGTTTGGCTGCGAAGTGGGTCTCAGAGACCCCAGTGTCCCTCGGAAGGACCAAACAGAGGTGTCTGCCAAAAATGAACAGACATCGATGCAAAATGAAAGCTCGGGGCCTAAACCGCGAAGTTCGGGATCCCGAAAATGGGCTGCCGGGCACCGGAAGTGGTGTTCGGTTGCGAAGTGGGTCTCGGAGACCCCAGTGTCCCTTAAATGGGAGTAAATGAGATGCATGCCAAAAACCGGAGAAATCGGAGATGGTTGGGCGGTCCCGAACCGAGGCACACGGCCTAATGGCTCCGAAAACCGGGAACCAGGCTCCGAAATGGGAAAAATGGCCTACGGCCACGAAAAGTAGCCCACGGCCACTGAGAGATAGTCTACGGGACCACTCCCTCCCCTCAGGAAAGAAAACAGAGAAAAACCGAGCCTGGTTCGCAAACCGAGACAAGGCACAGAAGAGAGTTCGGTAGTCCGGAGGCAGGGCGCACGGCCGCGACTCTGAGACTTCTGAACGAGCACAGTATGCAACATCACCGAGCGCTCAACCGGTGACGTCTGAGTCTTAAGGTCGGTCAAAAATGGGGTGTCTACAGTGGTGCTCTTGTTTTGAATTTTGATCTAAAAAAGAATTTCGATCTGAGCTCATCATGACTCTTAAAAGAAATTATTTGTCTGGATTCACAAAAAGGAAAAAGAAGCAAAGAGTCGAAAATTAGTCAAGTGTCAAAAAGGAGCTATTGATAAGTTATTTACAAGTGACAAACAAGTAGAACAATCAATTGAAGACTTGAATAATGAGAATGAAAATTTGGTGAATGAAGAAGGAAATGGGGAATTTGGGAGTACAGAAGCCAATCAAGATGATGAGATTAATGTGGAATGTGAGCATTCAAATATAGATGATCCAGGGACTTGGAAAACGCTACTGATTACTGCTAAACTGAAACTGATTATGATAAGTAATTGGACTGACTGGATTACTGAACTGATTGAGTGAGTGTATCTGTTTAAATGCATTCTATCTGTTCGACTGTTGAATTATCTGTTCATGTCTTTGTGTTTAAACTGCTAATTGAAGGCCTTATCGGCAACCAAATTCGAAATTGATTGACGATTTCTGATTATTAGAAATTATGTGATTTTACGGTATATTTATCTGAAATTTGATTTAGTATGATTAAACTAGATTAAATTAAGCTAATTGGCAAGAGTTTAACCTATTCACCATAATGCCATTGAGTGGCCCACTACATGAACTATATTTGAGCCTTATTATACACTTAGGCACACATTTGCTCAGCCTCTTTCATGTTTCAACCGACTAGAGAGGGAGAGTGTAGGAGAAAGCTTGATTTCATCTCCTATTTGCTTAGAAACTTGTAGAAATTGAAGATTGATTCCATATTTGAGCTCCTAAACTCGTAATTGAGGAACCTAGGTATGAATTTTACCCTCTTAATTGTGTATTTAAGTTCTATCTAGCATGGATCATGGTAGTTTAAGGAGCTAAGTCAAGAATTGGTCTTTTAACGTTGCATTAAAGCTCATTTCATGCATGCATGCCTATATTGATGAATTCAAAGTTGTTTTCATGGAAGATTGTTACATGCATGTTCATATCTTATGTTTAGGACCACGAAGTCATCATGTTTTGAAGTTATAGACTCTTTTGGGCATTTGTTTGGAGCTTTGAATTGGTTAAATTCTTGCATGTTTGCATGTCCTTCATGTTCTTGAAATATTGTTTGAAATCATGTTAAATTGATCTTCTTTTGGGGCTTTGATTTTACAATTGAGCTTTGAATCATGTTAATCTATGAGTTGTGAAGAGTTTTCTGGAAAATTAGCCCAAGAGGATTGGTTTTGATACATTGAAACTTGTTTTGAGCTTGGAAGTTCGAATCTGGAAATTCCGGATTTTGAACTCCCGCTCGAGCGGGAAAAGTGACGCTCGAACGGGAAATTCGTGCTCCCAGTACTTTGCACTGTTTTGACGTCCGCTTGAGCGGAATGATTGACGCTCGAGCGGGACATTGTGTCTTAAGCTCGAGCGGGTATCGAGCGCCCAATCGAGCATGGATTTCACCTATCCAGTACTTTTGCCCTATTTTGCAGAACGCTCGAGCGGGAAAGTCTACGCTCGAGCGGATGCCTTTGTCTGCATCTACGCTCGAGCGGGGAAACCCACGCTCGAGCGGAACTTCTATTTTCTGAAAATTTTGAAAATGCTTTGAAAGTGCATCTTTGTATCCTCATTTAATCCTAGGCATTCTTAGGCCTAGTTTAAGTCATCTTAATGAGGATATAGATGTAGAACCACACCGAGGCAAATTAGGAATTAAGTTATTATTTTTCCCAACTGTATAGCTTAGTGTGTACTCAATCTGTAACTGTGTAGGGTTGGCATCTGGGGATGCGCTCTAGCTTAACTGTAGCCCAGAACTCTGTGAGTAACAATGTTGTAAAGATATGTTCAAAAATGATTATCTTCTGAACAATTGAACTGTACTGTTTTCTGAAATGATACTGTTACTGAATGAATGTATGTCCTCTATTCTGAACTGTATTGTGGCATCCATAGCAACTACTGCTTACTGTTACTGCTACTGTTACAGAGATCTCTGTCGGTTCCCATGTTGGAACCACTACTGTTTACTGATATGATGGCTATCATTTATTGTTCGGTCTTTAAGACCTACTATTTACTGTACTGCTATGCTAATAGATGTACCACATATGACTGTTATGACTGAATGATTGATATACTGAATCAATCGACTGTTTTCATTACTGTAAGGACATTCATTCTTAACCTCTTTACGCATTACGTTATTCACTGGGCTTTAGCTCACTGTATATATATATATATATGTAGGTGTACAGGCACCAGACCGGAGCTAGGAGCGTGGGTTAGACTCCCTTTTTGTCAAGCCAACCATTGTGCCTCATTGCGAGGTTCCGAGCTTGCCAAGCTATGGCTTAGGGGTGTTTTAATTTCCCCTGTCTATCTCTGCACCTGTTTTGTAATAACTGTATAGACTGATAGCACTGTACGGTACTGTTTAATAGGGATTAGGTCCCTGTTCTGATCGACTGTAATTGTTGTACATACTGTTCTGTACTATTCATGTATATATGTATGAAATTTTTTTTTGCATACAGACTCACAGCTCATTGGACATTGTTTAATTACTGTTTTGGCTTCCGCCAGCCCCTGTACTCTGTTTTACTGTTCTACTGTTAAGCAGGCCTTCGGTAATCACGGATTACTGGTCGGTTACGGTGCTAAACCCATAGGGGCGGGTTTGGGTCGTGACACAGAATTTACGAGATTTTTAGTCGAAAGAGGTCCTGTGAGAAAAAATTGTAAGTTTAACTTCTCTAAGGATGATTCTTCTAGGCATAGGCATTTCTCACATGTTCATTACATTCGACATTTACCAAATGGAAAAAAATTTGATAGGACATGGCTGATGTACTCAGAACTTTTGGATAGAGTATTTTGCTTTTGTTGTAAGTTGTTTAAGCAAGAGGGAAATAAGATTCAATTGGCTACCGAAGGATTTAAAGAGAAATATTGGTGAGAGACTTAAAGGCCATGAAAGTGGTAATGAGCACATTGCTTGCATGAGCAAATGGATTAAGTTGAAAGAAAGATTTGGAAAGCATCAAACAATAGATAAAAGTATACAAGAACAAGTTAACAAAGAAAAAAGAGCACTTGAGACGGGGTTTATTGATGATAATTGCATTTGTGAAAACACTTGCCAAGAATAATTTGCCTTTTCGTGGAAGCCATAAGAAGATTTATGAAGAGAGCAATTGACTTTTTTAAAGCATAATTGAAATGATTAGCGAGTTTAATCCAACGATGGAACAACACTTGGCGGTGGATAGAAAAAGGGTGAGATTCATTATCATTCTTTGAGTCACAAAATTTAAAACGAGGTGATACAAATGTTGGCCGAGGAAGTCAAAAATGCAATTTTGTCGATAATCAAACTAGCAAAATATTTTGCGGTCATACTTGATTATACTCCTGATAGAAGCCATCAAGAACAAATGTCTCTTGTTGTACGATGCGTGGATGTTTCAACAAGTCCAATTACGGTGAAAGAGTTTTTTTTTGGAATTCTTGAATGTGGATGATACATCGGGGATAAGACTTTTTGATAAACTTCAAGAAGCATTAGTTAACCTTCAACTTGATATTGGTGACTTAAGAGGGCAAGGATATGACAATGGCTCTAACATGAAAGGCAAAAACAGAGGTGTTTGAATAAGAGTACTTCAAGTAAATCCTAGAGCATTTTATACGTTGTGTGGTTGTCATAGTCTTAATCTTGTGTTTTGTGATATGGCCAACTATTGTTCTAAAGCAAAAACTTTTTTTGGTGTGGTACAACGCATATATATATTGTTTTCATCTTCCGTTCTACGTTGGACAATTTTAATAGATAATCTAAAGGAAGGCCTAACGGTTAAGTCGTTGTCACAAACGCGTTGGGAAAGTCGCATTGAAAGTGTTAAACCACTAAGATATCATGCTTTAAAAATAAGAGATACTTTAGTTGACTTGTACAACAATCTTACCACAGATTCGATTGCAAAAAATGAAGCTAAATCCCTGGTAACTCATGAACTTGAGACTTTTGAGTTCTTGTTTAATATTATAATTTGGTACAATTGTTGTTTCATGTGAACTGTCATGACCCGAACCCGCCCCTATGGGTTAAGACCATAACCGGCCAGTAATCACGAGATTACCTACGGCTTCAAACCAAATAAGACAAAACTCATCAGAGTAAATGGGCCAAACGGAAGCAAATTTAAAACTTTGTCTATAGAGCCGTACTTATATGCACATCATAACATTCCATACATACATATGTTAATAACTCACAGCAGAAAGTATAGTAACATAAAGTTCTGTACAGACAAGATCATTCAAATCTAAGTCAGCCGAACAAAACTATATATAGACATACTCAAAGACTTCGCCAACATGACAATATAAAACAAAATGACAAAAAGGTGCAGACGAGTCTCGTGCGTGAAACACAAGGGCTGACTCTTCAAAACCCTTGTTGTTCCACACAGACTTCACTGGGGCTGGGTTTGGACTTCTCTTGGCTCACCTACAAACACATGAATGAGCGTGAGCGATAGCCCAGTGAATAATATCAAATAAAGAATATACATTGGAACAATATACATCAAATGGCCTTGGGCCCAATTTATCTTTCTAACTAATACATACATACATAGACATATGTAAGTTAAGTAACTGCGGCTCCAAACACATCATACGGCCTCGGGCCCAATTCATTAGTATCATTCAGGTCAAACTGGCCTTTGGCCCATTCATACTTTCATCCACGTCGAACTGGCCTTTGGCCCATTCGTTTATGTCAAACTGGCCTTCGGCTCATTTGTTCGTGTCAAACTGACCTCTAACCCATTCATACTATCATGTCAAACTTTCATTTGTGTCAGAACGACCTTTGGCCCATTCATACTATCATGTCAAACTTTCATTTGTGTCAAAACGGCCTTTGGCCCATTCATACTATCATGTCAAACTTTCATTTGTGTCAAAATGGCCTTTGGCCCATTTAAATGACAAACTAGCCTCTGGCTCATTCATCCTTTCATGTCAAAACGGCCTCTGGCCCATCCATTCATTCTCGTCAAAACGGCATCTGACTCATTCATTCATGTCAAAACGGCCTCTGGCCCATTCATTCATGTCAAAACGGCCTCTGGCCCATTCACTCTATTATTCAGATCAAACTGGCCTCAGGCCCATTCAAACTTTCGTATCAAACTGGCCTTCGGCCCATTTATCCTTTCATATCAAACTATCATTCATATCAGATTGTCATTCATATCAGACTGGCCTTTGGCCCATTCGCTCTTTAGGCATAGTAAGCGTTTGTCCACAATTCAATTTAACAAACTTATAGGAAGCTAAGCAATTGGACAGATAGCATATTTCAAATATCTTTATTAAGATATTACTCACAGTGATCAGCTGATTGATTTGCCCTGGAGCTTGACCCTACACATCACATAACAAATATGGGTCACAACCGATTCAATCCATTCTTAATTCACATATTCCTCTTTAGACTTAATTCTTATTACTTTAACTCAATTACAATGCTCAATGCATGCCTAAGAGTACTTAGAAGTGAAAGAGAACGGAAAACGAAACTCGGAATGCCTTTTCAAAATTTCAGAAAACAGGATCCCCGCTCGAGCGGATCCAAGAGGTCTGCAAAAGTACTGGTTATATCATTTTCACGCTTGAGCGCGCACTCGGACGCTCGAGCGGAGGGTCTGTCTACATAGCTCCCCGCTTGAGCGTGAACTTCCCCACTCGAGTGTGAACTTCCCCGCTCGAGCGGACACCATGTCTGCAGAAAATACTGGGAGCTCGAAATTCACGCTTGAGCGGCGGTTCTCCCGCTCGAGCGGACGTCAAATTTTCTGGGTTTTCCAGAATGTGTTCTTGAGCTTCAACTTGATATTCAAAGGTTCAAAATGCATGTTTTTGGCTCAATCTTCACATATACATATACTAACATGGTATAAATACCAAATTACATCATTATGAAGCTCAATTTCACAATTTAATCATATGCATGTCCCAAATTAACCCAAACTCATCACCAACACATCAAATTCAGACATGCAAAGCTTACACCTCCATGATCTTCACTTGCATATGAGAGATATTCATTATTCTCAACTAAATTGGTGAAGAAATGATCAAATACATGGATTTCAAACAAGATTCATCATGGATTACACACTTTGTGCTCGATCATGGAAATTCATAGTGATTTCCTACATGCATGCATCTATGGACTTTAAATTCAACAAACACAACTCAATCCATAGTCTAACTCACTAATTAATCTTCAATCCCCAAAATTACAAATCAAACTCATGAGTCAAAGGGTTGATTACTCACCTAGAAGCTCAATCTCTCCCAATGTATGCTTAATTCTTGAGTTCAACCTTCCAATTGTTCAAACTTGAGCCAAACACATAATTTTCCCCCTTGCTCCTTCTCTAGCCGACCCTCTCCCTTTCTTAGAGTTTATAATCAGCCAAAATGAAGATAAAAGGGAGAAATTGAGTGTATAGTGCCTTTATTAAAAGCCCCTTTGGTCACATTAGGGCACTAATTCACTAATTAAATCAATTTAATCTGATCCGAATCAATTTCTAATTAAATTTCACCGTAGGCTCTAAAAATTATGCCAATCACAATGGCATAATCAATTTCGATTTCGGTGGCCGATAGGGCCTTCAATTTAAATTCTAAAGCAGATAATCAAATAGATATTCCTACGGTGAACAGATAGAAATTCAAAACCACATATTTTCACATAATGGCACACAAAATCATATCAAAACACATAATCACATTTGTATTAAGGACCAATTAGCATAATAAGGGACAGGGTTATCACAATCTTCCCCCATTTAGGAAGTTTAGTCCTCCAAACTTATTTTTCCTTTAGTTGAAAACAATTCGGAATACTTTCTTATTCAACGGTTCCAATCCTTCTGATAATTATCTGCTTAGTTTCAAAATCAAGCAACACTCTGTTCTCAATCAGTCAGAGACTTACCTTTCCCGCCATATAAGGCTTGTATAGTGCCATACCGAAACTAGAGTGTGAGCTGTTGTTGTAAGCGAAGCCTGCCAACGATGGATAGATTTTTCCAATTTCCCGAAAATCTAAAGCACACATTTGGAACATTTCTCTCAGAGTCTAAAAAGTTCTTTCTAATCATACATTAATCTGCGGATGGAAAGCAGCGCTGAATCCCAATTTAGTTCCCATCGCCTCTTGAAGGCTCGTCAGAATTCAAACATATTTTAGGATTGCTGTAAAGCAGCTATATGGACTTGTTAAGTATGTTGCAACGTATAGAGAAGTTGGTTTCATGGAGGCTATGGTTGAAACTAAAGAAATGACAAGTGAATTTGGGAATTAAACCTACATTTATTGAAAAGCGCATCATTTCTAGAAAGAAATAATTTGATGAGAATGTTAGCACAGAGGTGACCTAGTCGGTTGAAGAATCATTTAGAGTTGGTTACTTCTTCTATTTTGTTGATCAAGCCTTTTGTTCACTCAAAAATAGGTTCAAACAACTCAAAGTATATGAGGCAAATTTTGGCTTTTTGTTTGACTTGAAAAAGTGCAGTGATGAATCGTTAAAGGTGGGCTGTGTGAACCTTGAAGAATTTTAAAAATACGGTGAGATTTCCGATATTAATGGAAGAGATTTATTGATGGAGCTAAAACTCTTGAAAGAGAGATTGCCAAGAGAAGTCAATAAACCGATTGAAGTGCTCAATCATCTGCTGTTGATGGCAAATTGTTTCCCAAATTCATGGGTTGCTTATAGGATATTTTTTACTATTCCGGTTACAGTTGCATCGGGGGAAAGAAGCTTTTGAAAGTTGAAAATGATAAAAAAATTACCTTCGATCAACCATGTCATAAGAAAGATTGAATGGATTAGCATTGTTATCTGTTGAAAATGATTTTGCAAAAAACTAGATTATGTAAGTATGATTTATTTGCTTCATAAAATACAAGAAGAGCGATGATC
The DNA here is from genome assembly GCA_036172215.1 of Camellia granthamiana. NCBI lineage: Eukaryota > Viridiplantae > Streptophyta > Magnoliopsida > Ericales > Theaceae > Camellia > Camellia granthamiana. The sequence continues at coordinate 137,149,869 of CM069904.1, read as the reverse complement.
AAGTGATACTTATTAGTTGTTGTAATGTAATACAAAGTATTTTTTATGATTTGGACACAACATTTTGTCCTTTACCTTCTAAATTTTTTTTCATTCAATGAAAAGAAAAATGTGAAGGGGCCCAAAAATTAATTAGTTGATTATCGGTTTTGGATCCCAAAAATCTCAGGGCCGGGCCTGGCCATATGCTATTGAAACCTCACTTTTTCGAGTAGATGCTTTATGTAAAAGACCAAAAATAAAATAATAAAAAAAAGAAAATTAAAAAAAAAAACTAAATTTCAGGGCAAAATAAATTCAAAGGCAGTTAAAAACCAAACTATTTTAAAAAAAATTTCAATTTTTGGAAACTGAATTAAGTTATAGTTTTCGGAAGTTAATTTTCGAACTAATAAAATTATTTTGGCTACTGATTTCCGAATATGATGAGCATATTGAGTACTGATTTGCTGAGTGAAAATAACGAATAAAAACAAAAAGGAGAACTTTTGAACGTAAAAACTCAAACTTTTGTCGTTGGATTGGTTGTAGTTGTAGGCAGTCATATTATTATCATATTATTCTTGAAGTAATATATTGCTTCACTATAAGTTTATTTTTGTCATTTTTAATTTTTTAACATTCATTAATTTTTTTATCATATATAAATAATTTTTTTTATAAAAAAAATCCATTTATAAGTAGGCCTTAGTCCCATTATACCAAAACAAATAATTAGTTTCATTTTCTCCATTGTGTTTAGAAATTTATTGATTGGCTGTGCCTTACATACAATTTTTTTTTTTTTTAATAATAATAACAATAAGCAGAGAACGAGAAACAGCTGGTGCAAAGATATAGAAGAGAGAAATTGCATTTGCTAATGGAATGAAACAAAACTAAAGTGGATTGGGGAAAAGAAAAACCAATGATAAATTCCACCAAAATGAACAATTAAAAAAAAAAAAAACTAAATTAATAGTTGAAAAAAACAACTCAAAATTTAACTCTCACAACAAACAAACAAACAAACAAACAAACAAATAAAAAATTCAAAAACAAAAACAAAAATAAAAGTAATACTTTTTACTGTATCCACGATATCACGACATTTTTAAAGATAATACTTTCTACTCAAGTTCACCAATTTCCTCTTTGTTGTATTTTCTTTTCTATTTTTGGTTTTCATTGCATGGTATTATTACCTTTCTTTTCTTTTTTTGGTACTTCGGAAAGGAGGTATTATTACCTTTCAAAGTTGTGTTTAATGTTACAAATTGTGAGACATATACAATTTGTTTGATTTCTTTCTTCCCACTAGAAAGTATGCTTTTATATATTAATTTTAAAAATAATTTTTGGTTATCATGCCACATGCCACACATGTGGCCTTTACAACAACACTACTACTACCACCCTCTTTGGAAATATTTCCACACTTAATTAACTTAGTGCACATCTTTTTTTAATATACACACTAATTTGATTATTAATTAATTTTCTCAATCCACACACTTAAAATTACAATTACATTCTTACTCATAATCATTGTACACACACCACTTAACTCTCTTTTTCACACACTTTTGATTGACTCTACTTCCACATTTGTAGACCCACCTCCGCCCTTGAAGAAAGACCAAAGTCTGAAGTGATGTTTCCTCCATTGAAAACCTCCATTGAACCTCTATTGAAAACCCTCCAAAATAATGTTGAAGGTAAAACAACTTTCCATTTTATTATTACATTTATCATTTTGTTATTGTATTTATCGTTTTTGGATCTTTATGCACTCTATTGGCATAAAACCCTCAATTTTGTTCTTAAGATTTACGGTTTAGACTTTTGGCACTGGGTTTCCAAAGGTATAGATTTATTTCGAAACTTAACTTTCGAATAAAATGTATTATTTCGACCAATTAGTTCTAAACTGTTGCAATATTTTTGACATTTGAATTTCGAAAATTATGTGTTTCAAATGGAATTTTTTTTTTTTTTTCCCACTTGTCATTGCACGATCTTGCTCATAAGCGAGATGTTTCCACTTGTCCATTGAAATCGGGCAATTGAAATCAATTTTTCAACTTGTAAACAGGTACTGAAGTTCCGAAAGAAATCAAAAGTGATGTTTTGAGAGTATTGTTTTGTAAGTAATAAATGAGCATAGAGTGTGTAATAAGTAAAGTGATATAATGAAAAAATTAGGGTTTAATTTTTTTAATTGAAAAAGTGTACATTGAGATTTTTTTTATTCTTAAAAAATGTGTATAGAGAATTTTTTCATATAATATTATAGGTATTACTGGATGTCTATTATAATCATTTTCATTTATGATATAATTGTCATTAAATTAATATTTCATTAAGTGTGTATCATGAGTTAACTAGGTGCGTAGAAATAGAATTTTCTCCCCTCTCCATGTTACTATTTAAAATTCTATTATTGTTGAGTCTATTTACCGTGAGTGCTTTTACACCAACATTACCATTAATGCTCTCTCCTGCAACGCCGTTAATACTATTACCTTCACCATCATTGACCTTGCTACTACTTCTACAATGTCATCAACGCCATTACATACGCCATCAATACAACCTTTACAAACATCAATGCTATTGAACTAATACCACCAAAATCATCATTAATACCATTAGACCATGATCAACAACCGTAAACCACAAACCTTATATCTACAATAACTTACTACAATCACTGCAATTACGTCTTAAATATGCTCAATACTACTACCATATACCATAAGCCAAAGTTACAGATTGATGGATTGCCAAAAAGAAAAAAAAAAAAAGAAAAAAGAAAAAGAAAAATGGAAAGAAAATAATGGTAGAGTTACCAAAAAAAAAAAAAAAGGAAGTGGATTGAGAGGTGTGGGGATATATTTTCTGAGTATCAACACGTGGCAAGGTGACGCCGACGTGTCAGCCGAGGTGCCACGTGTCCTGGTTGTTATGCCGAGGTCATCTCGGATAGGCCGAGGTTACCTCCGAAGATATCGGAATCCGAGATAAGCGGATGAGGGGCAAGAGTCCTAGAATGAAGAGGGAACTCAACCTAGATATGGACAAGAGTCCTAGATTGGGAGAAGACTTCAGTTTGGGTAAAGATAGAACTCTTAGAGAGTTTATCCTAATCCCACTGGGAGTCCCAGATTAGCAGTAATCCTAAGTCCATTAGGGCCAGGCTCCTATTGGGACTAGGATTGTGTTGGCTATAAAAGAGAGGCACCCCCATGGGTCTAAGGTATGCTTTTTGATACTCAAGCTTATGAGTTGAATAAATTGATTTATCTTTGAGAGATATTGAGGTACTGACTTGATCGTCGGAGTACCCCCGGGTGGCGAACCACCGTGGGATTCTTCTCTTTCTATTGCAGGTTATCTAGAAGCCATCTATTCTGCCGGTGTTCACCAACTGATTACTAAGAGGGGCAGTGTGGTCAGAAAATCACTCACACAAGAGGTAATAGAGATGGTGATATGATAGATGGATTGTGACATAGAAAAAGAAAATAAAAATATGAATAGATGAGTTGAGAATATTTTGGTTTGGATTAGGTTAGAGTTGGGATTTGGGTTTATATTTAAGGTTACATGGGACACCTTAAAATACCAAAATTGTCCCTTAGCCCTAATAATAGTTGGTTGGTGGTATACAATTCATGGACCAAAGTGAAAAGAGTTGTTTTTCCATAACGAATTAAAGCAAGAAACATGTCATACTTTAGGGGTGAGAGTGTAATTTAGCCTACAAATAAAAAAGTAGCAGAGAACATAAGGGGAGCTTCTATTTGAACACACCTATTCCACTTTTTACATATCCTTCTCACTTCACACACCTTTAAAAAAAAAAAAAAAAAAAATTTACTTATTATACACACTTTTATTCCAATTATATCTTCATCCACACAACTTTCCAACACTCCCAATCCACACACCTTCCACACCAACGACCACCTCGCTGGTGGCGACGCAGCACCACCGTTCCCTTTCACTTCTAGTCGCCATCCCTACCCCTTCCTCCACCCACCGGCGACACTACTGTGACTCGCACCGCATCCCCTCAATCTCTCTCTCTTAGTCGCGAAAATGGGGTTTCAGAGGTTGATAGTCGAACTAATATGTTTTGTTCGGATATTGATGGTCGAACCAAATTCATTGGTTCGATGGTTAATTTCTGAATGGAGGCGATTCTTTCGATACTGGTAGTCCGAATGGTAAGAAAATGAGTCTTCTTTCGGATTTAGGTTCTCCTCTCTCTCTCTGTGGGTGTGCAGAATTAAGGGTCGCGAAGGGGTGGGAGCTGCGGTGGTAGTGGTGTTGTGTTCCGAAGTGAGAGGTTATGGGGGTGGTGGGGAGGGTGAGTGAGCGATGAACGATGGGGTGGGGTGGAGCTTCGATTCGAGAAGAGGGAGGCTGGAGGGAGGGACGGTATTGAGGAAGGAGATGACCGGAGGGGAGGGACTGTGTTGGATATTAGGGTTAGGGTTAGGGTTAGGGTTAGGGTTAGGGTTTTGATTGAAGAAGAAAGGAATATTTTGATAATTTTATTTTAGAATGGAAATGTAATAAAAAACATATCATTAACGCTGTGTTTGGTTGAAGGATTTGAGGAGGAACCTAGAAAGGAAAAGAAAAAAATTAGGTAAAATGTGAATAAAATATACCTATATTTCACCTAATTTTACATATTTTTTTTTTCTTCCTAAATTTATCTTCAAATCTTTTAACCAAACACAGCTAAGTGTGAGAGGAGAAGGGAAGTGGTGTGTGTAAATAGAAGCTCCCGAACACAAGCTGTCTAAAGGCGAGGAAGGGCTTTACAAAAACCCTAATTCCAGAGACTCCATCATTCCTAAAACCCTACTCTCGTCTCTGCATTGTACAGCGCCCAGCAATGGATATCCAAGACAGCAATGGCGATGAAATGATCAACAAAGGAAACATCGATATACTTAGGCCGAGGAAGACCAGGTTCGAGTACGAAGACGACGAAGTAGACCAAGACGAGACTCTCGACGAAGCAATCACCGAGACTTCCAATCTCGAGGACGACGCGTTGATGTGCGATCCAGACGAGTCCGTCATCGGCGCCGACAAGACCAGCGCCGACTATTACTTCGATTCCTACTCTCACTTTGGTATAATTTCCTTTTCTTCACTGCTTATTGTTCTCAAATTGATTCCCTTTAAAAATTTGAATTTGTTGATTGTTGAAAGTTAGAGCAAGACTGTTTATTTTCTGGGTATGTAATTCTAGTAATGAACTAGTGTGTCTATCTACCCCTATCTTTATTCAATGGGCTATGCAAAGTTGAGAAGTTTTTATTTTATTTTTTGTTTTTCATAACTTTGTCTATATGAAATAGAGTTCCCTAAATTATGTTTGGTTTGGTTTGGTTTTCACAATCTGTAATTTTGAAAAACCTAGAAATTAAATTGGTAAAAAAACAAAAAAAAATGTCATTTTTATATAGTTTTATCTTTTGAGAGGGTAGAAATAGAAATAATTTTAAAAAATATCTTTTTGATGTTTATTTTCGTCAAACTACTTTCTATTTTTTCAACAAAAAAAATCCTGAAAGTAGTTTTAGAAACTCAAACCAAACATGACCACATTTTCCCCTCAAACCATGAGAGTCTCAATATTTAGATCATTGTTATATGGTATATGGGATGCCGTAATCTAGGAAGGGGGAGTCAAACCCTTGACTTGACTACTCCTGGCGAGGTGTTAGGGGTTCAGGCCAACTAGGCTAGCCCTAGTTGGTTAGAGTTTTGGATTATTTATCGAAGAGTAAACAATTATTCTTCAGGAACAAATTTTATTTTTTATTTTTTCGTGCTTATTTACTCTTGTTTTTTGCAAAACTGAAATTTTCCCTTTTGTGTCGTTCTGTGTTTGCAGGTATTCATGAAGTAAGTTTGCTGTGTTTGGATGAAAAGCTGTTCAATGTTTGGTTGTTGTAACTGCTCATGTCAATATTTCAGTTCGTCCAGTGTTGAGGAGTTATTGTACTGTGATATTTGTTTATTATTTTTTACGGTAGTTCTATGTATTTTTTTCTTATTATGAATGTGATTTAGTTCTGTTAGATGTTTTTTATGTCTTTTTTCATAATGATTTTATGTACTGGTGATGATGCCTTACAAGTGGCAGTTATATTTGTCTGAATTATATCTCGAATGGGGTTTCCAGGAATAATGTGGGTACTGTTTGTGGACTTCACACTGGCATAACTGCATATTTTGGTGGCTAGGATTGATACAACTGCAATCATTGCTAGAATTGTAACGCTCACAACATCTATCGCTTGCTTGCTCCCCCTCCTTTACTTTTGTGTTTTTGAATATCTTTTTGTCACCTTTGATCACTTTATTAGTGGTAATTATTTTTTCCCGTGACTATGAATCTATGTTTGGCATATATTTAGCTTCTACTTATGATTTATATTGTTTTGTTCAAGATTCAATGTTTGACTCCTACTGATTTTTTAGCATTGCAGGAAATGTTGAAGGATGCAGTGAGAACTAAGACATACCAAAATGTTATTTATAAAAATAATTTTTTGTTCAAGGACAAAATAGTCCTTGATGTGGGTGCTGGGACTGGAATTTTGTCACTCTTTTGTGCAAAAGCAGGGGCAAAACATGTTTATGCGGTATGCCTTTATTTCTTTCTTTTGTATACAATTTTACTCTCTTGCTCTCCTTTTCAATTTCTTTTAAGTTTGTTTTTATGAAGAAATTTCTTGACCAGTTAAGATATTTACTCTTATTGATTCTCAGAAAGTCATTTAAGGCTAGTTGATCTGTAATTTTGCCTTTGCATTAGTCTGGTTGTGGGTGTTGGGCTGGTTGTGGCATAGCTGCAAAATTTTATGCCATTCATTATTATCTGGTAGATGTAAATGACTTTCTGAGATGTTTGTATTCTATTTGTCTCGGCAAAACAAAAACATAATTCAAGATGTTTTGATTTGTGTTCTATTTGTCATCTACTTTGTTGTCTTCATTTGAAGACAACAGATGGAGAAGTAGGAAATAAATCAATATGGAGCATTTTGTCATAGAAAGAGCTCATGGTTGTGTACAGTGTACACCATACGACTTCTAATATAGCTTTAATTGTTTTGTTTTAGTTCCTGAATTCATTTTCTGAAATGATAACAAGCTATATTTGGTAGTTTCATTCTACTACTTGTAAAAGTTTGGGAATTACTACAGTTGATTAGTTTCTTATTACTACATAAATGTTTGAAATTTGTTTCTTTAATTATGTTGATTTGGTCAATTTCGTACGTGCCTCTATTCACCACCCCACTTGAAGCTGTATTGAAATTTGTTGTATACATATTTATTTGGCTTCAATTATTGGAAGTCACCTCGGAAGCACATACACGGGCACTGGGCATGGTGATTTTAAAAAATTTATGATTCAGACTTGGTTGGGTATATGGAAAAATATTTATATAGTTTTATTTGCTATGTACATGAATATAAATTTAAGACACGACATATACAAGTTAGGGGTGTGCACGGGTCGGTTCGGCTCGGGTTCACCCCCAAACCATCCATCGAACCGACACAATTAGTTTTCAAATTCATTCGTCCATTTCCGACCGACCTCTTCTTCGAAATCGACCAACCAAAACTATTCAGTTTCTCGGTTGGTTTGGTCGATTTCGATGGGTAACAAGAAAAATGGGGAAAAAAGATTGGAAGTTTAAAAAACAAATCTCAAACTCATAATCATACAATACATGTTGAGTTTAACAAAATCAAATCACAAATTTGTGGGAGAAAATAGAGTGAAGGGAAAAAATAGAGAAAACATGAACAAAACAACTCATCACCACCACTGCCACTCAATGCCATCGTCTCTGTTCATTGCTATCACTACTGCTCATCATCATCATCATCATGGATCGACGCCAGTGTACTTCCATAACAACTCCTCAATTGTCCACTACCATTGAAGAGGAAGATCGAACAAAGGAGATAAAGGGTTTGTTATTTGATCTCTGAGAAGATGAGAGGAGAGAATGAGAAGAGAAAGACGTTTCTTTATGGAGAGATGAGAGAGAGAAAGTGGGAAAGATGTAGAGATAACAGGTAAGAGAGAGAATGAGCGGGGGAAGATGGAGAGGGAGAGAGAGAGAGATTGAGTGGGACAGTAGAGAGAGAGTGACAAAAAAAGAGAGTGAGTGGAACTGTGAGACCATCTGTCAATCTCCTATATGAAACTGATTGAATAATTGAAAATATCAATGTAATTGGGAACATGAGTGGACTGTGGAGTCTCTCAAAGAAAATAAATAAAGTCAAACAGAATTATAATATCTGAAATAATCCGAGAGTAGTGGGTTGGGTCGGTTTCAATGGGTCTAATAAGTGCAAAACCGTTTTCCGAACCAAGAACCGACCATCTCATATTTTGCAAATCATAGCCCGACCGTAAGCCTTTTCAAAACCGTCCGTATCTGCCTCGGTCCGGTCGGGTCGAGCGGGTGGGTTGGGTTAAGCGATCCATGCACACCCCTAATATGAGTCACCAAAATATATGTGGTTGTATTTTTATCTTTTTCACTTTCCGTATTCTTTGTTTTCATATATTTTACTTTGACTCCAAACCATCTTTCTAAACTTAAACTCACTGAAGTGTCTTGAGGCGTGTCCAAACACAGACAAGACCCGCGGGTTTGTGAAGTGTTCTCGAAGTGTCCTAAGAAAAGATAATGATTAAAAAATTGATCCTTCACGTGGTGCGTCCGACACGTGGACACTTGTGTCCCTCAAGTGTCGGTGCTTCATAAAGTGTTACTTTATGAGTTCATTGATGCTTTTGATAGGATTATGATCTATATTTTGTAGCTTGTTTTTCATCACTTTTTATTGGTGATTAGCCCTTCTGTTACATCATTGATATTCTAAATTTCAATTTTCAATTATATAAATTTTCCTCATTTTCAACATTGGTGTTATGATTTGAATATGCATGTAAATTTTCTCTTTAAGCTGCTCATTAATTTATTATTGTTTGATCTACAAAATTTAGAAATAGAGTTTGGTGATTTATCATAGATGTTGATCATAGAAACCTTTCCAATTCAGGTTGAGTGCTCCCAAATGGCTGACATGGCACAAGAGATTGTTAAAGTTAATGGCTTTTCAGATGGTACTGTCACTAGGAACAATGAATTTCATAATTTCTTTCAGTTTTTGCTTCTACTTCTTAACTGATTTGGCCTTTTTTTTGTTTTCTCTTTTTAATTACTACAGTTATCACAGTTTTGAAGGGAAAAGTTGAGGAAATTGAGCTTCCAGTTGCTCAAGTGGATATCATTATTTCAGAGTGGATGGGATATTTTTTATTGTTTGAGAATATGTTAAATACAGTCCTCTATGCTCGTGATAAGTGGCTTGTAAGTTACACTGCCCTTTTTTCTTTCTGATACAGTGTTTATGATGCCCTTCAGAATTCAAGAATAACCACTTTGATGCTATTGCTAATCTGGACGTATTAGTGCAATGTTTGGTGGTGGAGTTTGTTTGTTTGTTTGTTTGTTTTTTTTTTTTTGGTTTTGTTTTGTGTTTTGTGTGTTTTTTTTTTTAATCATGGAAGATGTTATTGGAGTCTAATTGGTCTCATCAGCTTGAACTTATTATAATTCGTTAGTCTTTATATTCTAAAAATTCAACTCTTTGACTGGATCAGACGCCTTTTCTGAGATTTTCAGTGCTTTTGTTTAGAAACTTTATGGTGGTGGAAGCAAATTGATTAATTTAATTTTTAGTGGATTTATATGCTTAGAAAAGTTTCTGTTTGCTTAAATTGGGTTTTCTGGTTAAAGTCATTATATTCTAAGAGGTCTATCTTGAGTTGGGTTGTAATTTTTTTAAGTTACAATTTGATTTGTTTGTTTAGGAATTTTGTCCTGTTGAAGTTAAGTCTTAAATTGATTCTACATCAAGTGGGTATTTTTTTTTTTCACTTTTTTTTGTTCTTCTTTAGGGTTTTCTAGCATCTTTACAAGGGATCTTGGATGTGAAATGAGATTTACGCAGGTCCTCAATTGTTTTGGCTGATAGTAGTGGAGTTCAAAGTCAGTTTTGTCTTGGTTAATGACCGACTGTGGAACAATGGAATTGGTTTGATTGGAGTGTGGTTTTTGGATGAACCGTTGTTGAGCATGGCATTTTTTCTCTTCCTCTTTGATTTCGTTTGGTTATGCCTCTAAACTTCTATCTCTTTCTTTTCTGTGTTCTTCTATTTTTTTATATTTTCCTTGTCATCAAAATCTAGAACCTAAAAAATATCGGTTGTCCTCCATTTTTGATGTTCTATGCCATGTACGTCCCATTACCCTAGGGTATGAAAGCAGAAAAATCAGATGACTCTAAACCACAATTTTTTTGTGGCTTTTGATTTAGGGATTAGATCAATTTGCATAGATTAGAGGTTGTGACTTGGTGCAATGGCTAGTGTTATTCACTCCCAGCATTCTGGCATGGGTTCCAGATGGAATCAGCCTCTTCACAAAAAGGTAGGGAATAGGCTGCCTACATACTAAATATTTTAGATCTTGTTGTAAACGGGAGCCTTTGTACTGGGTACCACTTTTTTTTTTAATGAATTTGCAAAGGGTGTTGCTTTGATCATTTGCACACTTCCATGATGTAGTTTTGGGTTATGTTGCAATTTGTTGTTTGCATGTAATTTTTTTGTGAACATTCAACCTGCAAAAAGAAAAAGTATTTATTGTTGTTATAGTGCCGTATTTTAATTCATTTAGATATTCTCTCAACTTTCACTCCATGCTTGTTTTCAGGTTAACAATGGAGTTGTTCTTCCAGACAAAGCTTCTCTCTATCTGACAGCCATTGAGGATGCTGACTACAAAGAAGACAAGATTGAATGTGAGCTTATTGACTTCCTGCATATCCTGTAACTAATGTATATTATTTTCCTTTGTATATTTCATAATCATGTTATGCATGGGTGTATGTGATCTCCTTGATTGGCATAGGATGTTGCTGTAAATGGGACTTCAGATATGCTCTTCTTATCAAGTGGTTGCGTACAGTGTTGTTTCTATGAACTTCTTTATAGATTTTTTACAATTTTGTTTTTGGCATTTTATGGCATTACAGTTTGGAACAATGTGTATGGCTTCAATATGAGCTGTATCAAGAAGCAATCTATCATGGAACCTCTTGTTGACACAGTTGATCAGAAGCAGATCGTTACAAACTGTCAGTTACTGAAGGTAAGAAAAATGTATCCCTGTAGGATTGATTTTAATAGTAATTTTAATTATTTGTCTTTTGGTCTGCTTGGTCTGATGAATCTGTTGCTGTGCTTTACTTTAATACAGACTATGGACATCTCTAAGATGGCCCCAGGGGATGCTTCCTTCACAGCTCCTTTTAAGCTCGTGGCAGAACGTGATGATTACATCCATGCTCTTGTGGCATATTTTGATGTCTCTTTTACTAAGTGTCACAAACTGACAGGCTTCTCAACAGGTTCATTTCTTTGTTATTTTATTATTATTATTATTATTATTTTTCTCTAAATTACTTTATTGTCAGTGTCTGCTATGAAGGTGTGTTTTGATAAATTTATTACATGCTGATTTTGATTGTTTTGAGTTTGAAAGGGTTGTCCATTTAAAAACCTTGGAGCAGATGCCTTAAATCCAATTTGTGTGCGCTTGTTTAGAATTCATGAATTGTTTGTTATAAAGAATATGGTCCAGTGCAGTGCTAATAAAATAAAATAAATAGAACCCTAAAACTGCTCATCAGTAGGTGGATTCATCATAGTTGAACTGGTGGTTGAGTCAACACATCTAGATATCTTTATATCAAGAGAATCATAAAGTTAGAATAGGAAAACTGTTGTTAAATTTGCTGCTAAATCAATAATTACACTAAAGTGTGTTGGCTTCTCAATCGGTCCTATGTCTTGTGCATGCAGACATATATATATATATATTTATGTTTCTGAGATTATTACTTATAAATATATATGCAGGGCCAAGATCACGGAGTACACATTGGAAGCAAACGGTCTTATACCTGGAAGATGTGCTTACGATATGTGAAGGGGAGGCTTTAGTTGGCAACATGACTGTGGCACAAAACAAGAAGAATCCTCGGGATGTTGATATAATGATCAAATATTCATTGAATGGCCGGCGTTGCTTGGTCTCAAGAACTCAACATCATAGGATGCGCTAATGTGGTTAATGGTATCTCTGAAATCAGAAAATCTATTCAAGTAGCCTGCCATTTTGAAAGAAGCACATATCTTCTGATTTATTTCTTGGTTTTATAGAATGCAGGTTGTTCTTTAAAATGTAACATTGCTTTTAAGTTGAACTATTTTTATTAAAATGCTGAAAGTGAGGCTAGAAAATATTTACAAATTCAATTCAGAATTTTCCGTTCAGCATGCTGTCTATTTATTTTCTTCACCTCTGTTTTTCAGGTCCATGGAACTCGACATTTTTTTTTCTCGCTATCTTCCATAGTTTGGTTGGCTTTTGAAATTAGGGCTTTTTCTTTTTTCTTTCTTTCTTTCTTTGCGGTCTACTACCAGGATCTGGACATTCCCAAACTTGCAGGATAGTTGGGTATGATATTTTTTTTCAAAGTAAACTGAATATTATAGTGTAAATTACATTTAACTTTACATGATGTTCAAAAAAAATTATCACAGGGTTAGCATAATTATTTTATGTAGGGGTAAATATTGACCTAAATTTTTATGGAGAGAAATTTAATATATTTTTCTTAAGTTTGTACTTGGTGACTTTTGAACTTTTAGCTCCAATTTGATGAAATATTTTAAAGACATGAAAAACAATCATAATTAAAAAGTCCAAAATTCAGTTCTGTGGAGAGAAATCATATGTATTATATTCTATCATGTAAAATCCACAGCTTCTTGTTTGAAATTTTAATGACAAAATTTTGATTTTTAAGAAGGCTCAAAGAACCAAGCCAAAAAAAAAAAAAAAAAAAAACCACTCATAGAATTGTTAACTAAGGCCAAGTTTTGGAAGACTAAATAAGTGTACTTTTTGTCTTTTTTGACCAAAAAATTGAGGTTGAAAATATGGATGTTTGGGTTAATTTTTTTGACTTTTTATGGAAAAATGTGTAATAAAAAATTGTGAAAATTGGTTTTTAGAGGAAAATTTGAATTGGAAGTTGTGCAGCCGTAATTGTTGACTTTTGGTGAATAATGTTAACTTTTTAACTTTTTGAGTAACTTTTTGGATTATTTGGGAGTACCCAAACAAGGCCTAAATAAATGAACATGCAACATCTAGTTTTCAAAGCTAATTTCTTAATTTTAGTTTGTTAAATTTTCTAGCTGAGGTTTAGTAATTTGATATTTTTATATAATTTTAGACTTATCAAACTGAGTTGAACGATCAATTGGTTGATCAAACTTAATTTGAGAATTTTAACGAGTTTCAATAAGTATTTGAGATTGATTTGTTTACTTAACGAATTGAATTCAAATGAAATTCTAATGAGTTAACCACGAATCGAACTTAAGTTATTTGATTTGTTTATCTCATCATGAATTACATATATGAGGCCTAGCATATTACCCGTGCTATGCACGGATTGTGTTTACAATTATCTATACATGTGAATTGTGATTTTTAATTTTTTTTTAAATGTCTTCTTTTTTCTTTTTTTTGTATTATATTAAAGTTTAATATTTTGATAATAATCATATGTGTTGGACTTTTTAAGAAATTTTTTTTTATGCTTGTTCTTAATGGATTAAAGTGTTATTATGAGGGATAATAATCATGTGTTGAGATTTTTTTTTTTTTTTAAATGTCTTCTTTTTTTCTTTTTTTTGTATTATATTAAAGTTTAATATTTTGATAATAATCATATGTGTTGGACTTTTCAAGAAATTTTTTTTATGCTTGTTCTTAATGGATTAAAGTGTTATTATGAGGGATAATAATCATATAGGTTGAGGACTTTTCAAAGGAATTCATGTATTGGATTTCAAAGAATTTTTTTTCTGCTTATTCTTAATACATTAGAGTGTTATTATGAGGGTAAGATTTGGGAGTTGAGAGAAGTTAATAAATGTTAAGATTTTTTTTTTTAAATCAAAAAATCAAAAAATTTAGATTAGGAGATTGGAGCTCCCACAAGGTTTGGCATTAAAAATCCCCTTTTGCTTAATATATAATATAGATAGATGATGGAATTCTACAAATTTCAATTGCCCTTGTTACAAAATGATTTTTTCAAAAAGCATAATTTGTAACTAGGGGTGTGCGCGGTGCGGGTCGGTGCGGTTTGAGAGAAAAATAGAAACCGTATGGCGGGTGGCGGATTGATAAAAGTGTCACTAGAATTTGTCATTTTCCTTATCAAAAACCGGCGGTTCGGTTGGCAAATAATGCCAGATTTGTCTTGGCGGTTCGGGCGGATTGGCGGTTTATAAAAAATATAGTTCAAATTACAAAACTTAAATCAAAGAGTAAAAAAAAAGACGAGAGATACCGTAATGTTAAGCATCTTGTGAAACTTTCTTCTGATGCAGCAAGTGTAGCAAACAACATGATAATATCAACGACTATGTCATCAGTTCATTACAAACATCTGTGGAAGCTACAATGATCAAATACAATACATAAAATTAATATCATTCAAGGTTTACAATATATTGAAAATGTTTACTGTTGAAAAGTATTTAGATTGAAAAGTGAGCTGATGCAAGTTTGCAACATGGTCAGAAAAAAAAAAGATTGAAAAATGAATTGGAATCAAACTTTATTTTGGATTATTGACATTGAATTCTCCTCGAGCAGTAATGTAATACTATATTCTAAGGTATAGAACAACAAGTAAACTTAAATAAAAAATAATTTTTAGAATCTTATAAACATGATTTAATAGCGGTGCGGGTCGGTGCGTTTGGAAGAAAAATAGAAACCGGCGGATTGATAAAAGTGTCACTAGAATTTGCCATTTTTCTTACCAAAAACCGGCGGTTTGATTGGCAAATAATAACTAATTTGCCTTGGCGGTGCGGTTTGGTGCGGTTTTGGCGGTTTCGGCGCTATTATGCACACCCCCTATTTGTAACATTTTGAGTGGGCATAAACTCAGGTCTTTGTTTTATAATAATATAAATAAAAAATTATACTATAATTTTTTTAATTTTTAATTATTAAATTTTTTTATTATAAATTTCTAACATGATCTTTAAAAAAAAAATTAAGTATGATAAGAAAAAAAATATTCAAAAGAATTAAAGTTTTGAAAGTGTTAATAAATCCTATTTACGGAATTCACTGTAATTTACTAAAATAAAAAATAAATAATTAGGAAACAAGGAAATGTGGGAGTGGAATGTAAATATAACATACAACGGTAAAAACCACTGAAAAAAACCAGACAAGTCTCTCTCGATCTCTCTCAATCTCAGATCAGAGCTCGCAGTGACAAACAAAAGGAAAGGAAGGCGGCAAGAGAATAGAGAAGCGAAGACAAAGAGACGCTCTAATCGTCTTCTTCCTTGATTGGTCAAGCTAACAACTTTCTTTGGCAAAGCGTACGGAGGTAAAATTGGGATTCTAAAACTCAATCTGATTTGCTCTTTCTTGGCTCTATTTTGGCACTTGTATATGTCGATTAGGGTTCCCAATCAATTTTTCTCAGATCTCGTGTTCCGGTCTAACCGATCTATGTTCTCTCTCTCTCTGAATTGCGACCTTGGTTTGTGTTTACTTTCTTTGGATTTGCTCTAGTAGTAGTAGTAGTAGTTAAGGGTTTGGTTTGTGATACTTGTAATGTTTCTGTTATAATGATTGATTTTGATAGTCTGGAACATGCATATTAGGGTCTTAGCCAAAATAGCTGGAGGACCTTTACAATTAATTTAAGCCTGTATCTGTATGAAGTTCTATAACACATCAATTGATGAAAATGTAGTGCATATTTGTATCACGTTTAGTTTAGTTTTTCATTTTAATTTTATTTATAACTACTTTTTCTTCATTTCAGGGAGAATATTCAGTCTCTTTCTCTCTCTAAAATCAAGGAAATTAGTCGCGGGCCTTTTTTTTGGTGAAATGTATGGGCGTGGGGGCCTTTTTTTTGGGTTGGGGGGGGGGGGGGGGGGGTGTATTTATCATTAGGCCAAGTTTGGCTACTACAAAATAATCCATCTTTTTATCTTTTTTCCATCATATCACCTCTCTATTTCTCTGCACATCTTTTCGTAAAAAGACAAAAAATGCACTTATGTAGGTCATCCCAAACAACCCCTTAGTGTGGTCAAAAGTAGGTATTGGAAATTCAAAGCCAAGTGGTCAGGTTATGACGAGTTTCATACAATTAAATAATCATTAGGGTAAATTTACACTTACCTTTCTTGAGGTTTAAAAAAAATACAGTTAGGATTCACACTCTTGACATAATTATACTAACTCCCCTGAGATTTTAATTTACTTAACACTTAAGTCCTTTTTCATTGGCAAATTGGTGTGTGTTGTATGGATAAAAAGATGATGTTGTCATCTTTTTTCTACTAAAATGTATATTTAACTATGTTTAATTTTGTGACTGCTCACCTTTTGCATTAGTTTTGATTGCTTTAATCTTATAAAAAGGGAGGTTAGTATAATAATGGCAAACTTATAGGGTTAACTGTATTTTTCTTCAAATCTCAGGAGAGGTAAGTGTAATTTACCCTAATTGGTTTATATATACTTAATGAATTCCATATAAACTTCATAAATTTGTTTATCTAAACTTCATAAATCTTAGGGACAAGTATAATTAGTTTATATAAAATTCATAAATTCTATACACGAAGTAAAGGATTCCTGGAATGGGTGTCACTGTTATTTTGTTCACATTAGACTCTTTATGTAGGCCTGGATTCAGAAGATCTGAAGTTTTGAACTCCATGTTCCCTGTTATTGGAACTAAAAAAAAAAAATACGCCGCCCAAGTAGTACACATTAATGTGTGTTTGGGAGGGGAAAGATTGAGTACACATCTAATCTTTGGCATAATGCACAAAGTGATGGTCCCAAGACTTGAACCCATAACCTCAAGGTTATTAGGCCAAGTCTTAACCATTGAACCAATGATCAATGTTATTGGAACTATTTGCATTAATTATTTGATGTGTTAATTTCCATGTGTAGTTGTAAATTGGGGCACTGATGGCGTCAAAATTGCAACAATTGCAATCCAAGGCATGTCAAGTTTCACAACTTGTGTCGAAGCATGGAACTTCATACTACAAGCAGTTGTTGGAGCAGAACAAGCAGTACATTCAGGAGCCACCCACAGTGGAGAAATGCAACCTGTTGTCCAAGCAATTGTTCTACACTCGACTTGCTAGGTTATTCTCCCTATACCTTTATCAACTTGGCAATTGA